>OX030948.1:42831227-43203727 GCA_943735915.1 Pherbina coryleti
TTTTGAATTTGTGTAAATCATTTAGATAAACATTGCTGAACGTCTTCATATTCTGCAAAGTGTATTTTTTGGAATTACAAATATTTAGTGTTGAAAATAATCTCCCGATTTTTTAAAAATGTAGAAAGAGTACTCGGCGTTATATTAAATTTCTTAGCCATTTCTTGCCATTTCTTGCACCACGATCAACGGCATCAATTATAGAAATTTTATCTCGTATAGAAATTGAATTACGCTTTAATACACTCATTTTGGCAAAGAACCAAAACAGAACTGACTACATTTGTGGAACTTTATATATATGCAATTGCAAATATATTTAGATTTCGTTGTTTTGAAACGGGACTTCCCAGTGCTGCTTAAAATTTAACTTTGTTTTATTCTAACTTCGTTGTAAAGAGGCTATAGCACGGTTGCCACTCACCTATTTTTTTTCGTACCAAATTTTCCGTGAAAATATACCAAAAAGGAATAAAATATACCAATTTTTGGTACCACCAACAAAACAATAATATTAAGTTATTTTGTGTACTATTTACTATATTGCGTCGATTTGGTTCTACCACATTTTGAAGTTTTAGCAATTTGTGAGTCTGGGCACATTTTAATTCAAATAATTTTCTGTCGCTGCTGGGGTTCGAACCTGGGATTCCAAAGTTCGTTGACATAGCGGCCACGCACTTTAACCAACTACGCCACGGACGCCACATGAGTCTGGACACATACCAATCACAAATTTGAAAGAAAGTCCTTTGAAGAAATGGTAGTTATGCATAATGCAGAACATTACAAGCGCATGCTCGGCCTGCCGATCTTGCTTTTCTAAAAATGTATTTTCGGCTTTCATGAATGCATACATCGTGATCTGATTATTTTTGTTTTCATTATTTTTGGCTGTGCAAAGTATTCTTGCATGTCTGTGCAAGTGTGGCAAGTGATGGGTACAAAATGCATTCTCATTTTTGTTTTGTACCCAAGAAAATTGTTGCAGCCATTCTGGAAGTCAGTCTTTGGTTAGGAAGGAACATCAACACTTTAAAATAAAATTTTACAAGTTCAAATAAATTTTTCAATAAAAATTAAACAGCTACCTGCTGCATTCAGCTTCAGAAGTGGGCGCTTATGCAAGAAATATGCAAGCAAGATTTTATTTAATTTTATATGATATTGAATATTGAGTGTTTATAAGAAGTACCTCACCATTATTAGCGTTTTTCCTTCAACCTGCACACACTTGAAGAGCACTCTTGAACAATTGAAAACTACATTTTATAATTTATACAAAAAGTTTCGCAAAAATCTGGGTTGTTCCTATTCTTTTTAATTATATCTTCATACCTGCATTCATTTAGAATGCCGCTTAATGTTAATAATAAAAAATTTCTTAAAGCCTCCTGCGAAGTAAAATTTTCACAGTGTAAGCCAAAGAGAGATTCTTTGCTCTCACTTGGGCGCACACTACTACAAAACTGAAAGAACTGTGCATGTATTTTTTTGGCCGACACTGCTTTCAAGACTTATGGTCTAATTATGTTCGCGTAACGTAACGCAACGTGGCCGTAGCAAACGGCAGATTGCACGTAGCAAATCCCGTGCTGATTATGCAGACGTACATACATCAACTTAACAAAATTCCAAATCATCTGCTTTTGTTTACAAAAAGTAAACGATTTATATTTTATATGTACACAGAAATGTAAATAAAAAAGTTTGGTTTTTATTTAATCAATTAATTTATTAGTCAAGGGCGATCCGAGTGCCATGAGCGAATGTAAGCAAAAAATAAGATGGTCTTAAAGGCAGCTTTGACCAATCACGTGAAGATCGCGGACCGGCGGAGTGTCTACCTGCTGGCCGCATTGCGTTTGGCAGTGGAGCGGACGCATGCTGTAGCCTCGCACCATTGCGATAGTCTTTTCCAATGCATTGCATTTGGTAGTGAAATATATTCTGTACCCATGAACTTCTGGGTAGCTTTTTCCCATTTGCATGAACCATCAGCTCCGCAATTTCCACATGATTGTGCCATCATAATTTTTTATTTTCCACTTTCAATATTTTCTTGGCACTCGGATTGCACTCAATTTATATTCACTTAAAACAATATAAGGAACACTTTCAGCGCATAAATTCGCTTATATTATTTTATTTATTGGCCAATTTACCACACTAAATATAAGAGAAACAACAAAAGAAAGAAACAAAAAAGCACAAGCTGTCAAAAAAGCGTCGAACGACGTAGAGTTCAAAATGAAATTGAACTTTTTATTTGTTCTACGTTTATCTTAAGGTTGTCAGATAAAATTCTCTTTTTATCTACATTTTTATAAGCTGCGTTGCGTAGTGCATAACCAAATACACACAAAGCCCATATAACAGAAATTCAAGTGACATTTGCTAAGGCCACGTTACGTCGCGTTACGCGAACATAATTAGACCATTACATGCTTTAAATTTTAAATTTCTCAATTATGCTTTCGTTGTATAGAGGCTTTTGAAGGAATATTTCGCTATATAGAGGCTTTATAACTCAGAATTTCTTCGTTATAGCTATAGAGCATTTTTGTATAAAAAAACTTTGCAGTAAAGAGGTTTTTTCAAGGGACTCAGCAAAAAGTTCATTGTATTGAGTTTTTGATTTTAACGAAGTTCGTTATATAGAAGTTTCACTGTACTACTTCTTTTGTATTTTGAAATACTACCACTACAGATTCTGTTATTACTGTTTCTACTACTACTACTACTGCTATTACTGCTACTATTACTAACTTACACTGCTACTATTATTATTTCTGCAACTACCCAATAAACATTAACCTTGGAGATTGGCTTGACCTGAAGTGGAGCTCCAGTTCGTTTCTTTAATCTTCAGTGCTGGATATCGACCTCCACTTGAGATCCAAGCCATCTACAACCCAAATATACAATTTGCTTCATTTCGCGCTTTATTCTCTTTCTCATCTTACCTTTTATTAATTGAATTTATCATTTATTGAAACAAATTGCTAATTTTTTACTTACTTTATTATTTTGTTGCAATTCACTTTATTTGACATATGTTCACAAATTAACAAAAACTACATTTATCAAAACAACCTACACTAAGGGAAATAACGCGTATTAACATTATCCACGCCTGAGTATAAATTTTATTTAAATACTAGCGATACCCGGCACGCGTTGCTGCACCCGGCAAGTATATTGGAAATAATGAGTAAATTCAAAACTTATTAGTCCCTTAGTCTGACACCACGCTCATGTTCCACTGCCCGTTACAGTTTCCCATTAACAGAACTCACTCCCAGGTGACAATTCCATTATGATTTTCAATGTCCTGTGATCTTAGCTTCCATAGCTATTCTGTATAGAGAATCGGGCCACACCCCCTTTTCCAATGCACATATCAGTTTTCCAGTAATATAATTCAGTAAAAAAATCCAGTAATTATTTATAAAAAAACTTATTGAATCACACAATGTCAATTCTATAAAGTAAAAAGTCACCCGTTCCTTTTGTTCATTTATAAATTACTGGAAAACCACCGTCAAAACATGTGTAGAAAAGTTGCATGTAACTAAACAAATAAACATACGTACATACATACATACGTCAAGTCGGATTGAATCTCATTCTCATCAAAAAAATCCTCAACATGCTAAAGGTGGTCAGTGAATCCCCTTTTAACAAAACTGTGTTAGATTAATTCTTCTTGTTTTGTTGTTTTGTGCTTGCTGAGAACAAAAAGAGTATAGTAGAGAGCAACATGCAGTTTATTGAGGCTGTCGCAGCACAAACGCATGAATAGCTAACGATCAAGCAATGCATGGCATTGTGGATGATTTTTTAAAAAACTTAACACTTTAATTAAAGATACTTATTATTGAAATTTTGAAAAGAAAATAGCCAATGAACCTTTTGTAGCACAATTGTGATATTTTAAAAGTTATTAAACAAAAATCGGACCAGTACTTTTGGAGTTTTGCGGACACAAAAAATGTTCACTTTCATTTTATATAATAGTATAGAAGTATAGATATAGATTTATGTGGATAAATCAAATATTTTCCTTACAACTCGTTTTTTCCCGTATTTAAATTTTATTTATACCACACACCTACACACATATTCCATACAGCTGAAATAGCCGACAAGCAGCAACAGCATGGCACTCTGTTCCTGCAGTTTATTTCTTGCAGTTGCAGGTCTCTTATAGTTCTCGTTTAGTTTTTGTTGCAAGGGTAATATAGCCTGGATGTTTGGCCAATACGATTTGTGAGTGCAATGGGTGATCGCATGATGAAACTATTTAGAGTGGAGTGACAACTCGATATTTTCTCACGAATATCTCGCACCGGTTGTCATAAACCTGAATATTTTGCTTCATATTTTCTACCTCACTTTTCTTTCCTCTTTTCTTCCTCCTTTTCAATTTAAGTATGTTGTTTTTTAAATTCAATATTTTTATATAAATTTTCTTTAAATGCTATAGTTTTATTTTCAATAAGTAAACATTTGAAAGATATTTTTAAAAAATTCGTGCATAATTTTAATATATCTTTTATTAATTTTATTTAAATATTTAAATATTTTATTTTATTAAGAAAGTATTTAAATAAATTTTAAATATTTACCTAGTCGATTTAAGCAAATGCGTTATTAGTGCAAAATTTACTCGCTTTTTGGATAAATTTAATTTTGCCACATACAACAACAAATTTTTTTTTTTACATAAAAGTTGAATTCAACAGTATTGATGTTGGAGTTGACTTGGAGAAATGAGTAAGAGATCAAGAGGAGGTTGAGCTCTTTTTTTCCAAGCTTGCAGAAAAATATTTTTCTTGCTTGTTGGGTAGATATACTACTTCTAATACCACTAAAGGTTCTGCTTCTAGCATTACTACTACTACTGCACTCACTACAGCTAAACCATTATCAATTTCGAGTTTGGGAAAGTGCAGCTCTGGCACTTGGGAGTTTTGAAATGCTGATGTCATTTAAATATGGTTTCTGTACAGTCGAAAGTTTGTCATTTTATAATTTGGAACGTTTTATTTCCCAATTGCGTTAAAATTATTAAATTGTTCTACAAAAAAATTCTGATTTTTCGAAGTAAGTTTTTCGAAGTAAAGCCTCTGGACTTTTTTTTATAGATCTACGCAAAAGATTATGTTTACGTGAATAAACTTCGAACTCTTGCTCGAGTTTTGTACAAAAATCATCGAAGATTACATCAAAGGAATTGAATACTGCAAAATCATGTCCAGGATATGTAGTGGACACGTATGCCACTATAATGGCAAAGTCCATGCATTATAAAGTAATACAAATCGAAATCTTCCTCTTCTTTTAATGTCATTTTTAAATATTTATTTCTTACTTTAAAACGGACAACCCTTTGCTAAAAATTCTTATACTACTAATACTGCTTCTTTAAATCTGTTAAATTGCTAATGTCCAATATGATTTCAAAGATAATTTAAAGATAACTTTTTAACCAATTTTTTATAATAAAACATACAATAAACTTTACATCCAACATAAATTTGACTGCGATGAAATCAAAAATCTATAAAAATCTATTCATTGATGGTAAATTAGTTTCCATCATGTCGGAGTACCTACTCTGGCTGATGATGCTTAAGGTTGATAATGCAAAAAGGTAGCAAAATACGAAAGAAATCCCATTTTGGCTTTTGGTATGGATCGAATAAATGGTAGTTCAGGCTATAAATGCGTATTTGGCAGTATAAAGAAGGTGAAAACATAACATTTCCATAGCACACATGAGTGGATGAGGATGAGGATGTTGGTTTTGGAGAATAAATGAAAATACAATAAAAATAAAAAAAACTTAAAGATTTAATTAAATTTCAACCCGCGAATAAGCAAACCAGTTATGAACTCATTATAAAGTGGTGAAATTTAAAAAATTCCACCTTTTTGCATAATTAACAAAATAAATATATATAAAAATTCTATTTTATTGCCCTTCGGCCTTCAGACAGTCGCTGCTTTTGGGCATTTTCTAAAAATTACTGAAGCTTAAAAATTTAAATATAATTGCTAGCAGCAGCTGTTGTAGTAACAACAGTGCAATGACTACACAAACAAACGCACATACGTACAACAAGAGTTTTCCAGCTACTACTCCGGCCAACCCCAACCCTAACTTCAGCCCAAATTCCAACGCCACGCATAAGACTCACAATTTTCACATTTCACGCATTCTCAAGCAATGCGTAAGGTAAACAAACAAAAGCCTCCATATTTTAAGGGTAAGCAGTTGCAACATCATCTATTGTTGTTATTGTTGTAGTTGTTGTTGCTGTCATTATTGTTGTTCACTTTACGTTAAACCATACAAGTGGGCAATCAACTTAAGAGCGAAGCTTCTTCCAATTATTACAGTGGCAAAATATAACCGCCCCAAAATATACAACAACACCAATATTACTGTTGTTGTTGTTAAATGATCCTTTTCTGCACGTTGTTGAAACATTCATAATAACAACGAGCATAGCAGCCGACAAGATGTTTTATTAAGTTTGTTGTTGTTATTTTTTTCTATAGTTGCCCTACTTGCAACATTTTAACCAACAAGCTAAACACAAATTATTGGTCTCAGACCCCATCATTGCAGTTTCCCCCAATTTTTTTCCTAAACATTTGTTTTATTTTTTTTTTTTTTTTTTTGTTTATTTTGTACCTTGCCAAAAACATTATCATAAAAGTGAATTATTTGCTCACCGCTTTAAGCCAGCTGCCGACAGACACCACCGTCTAATTAAGATTTATGCCAACCGCCGGATTAAAAACTCATCATATAGCTACGTTTTTCGTTGAGATACGTTTTTAGCTTTCGTGCTTTTCTCCGCTACCAAAAATACCGTTTCTTCAAATGACATAAATAACTGAGAAAAACCGTTATATTCAGAAATTAATGTTTTTGAGAATTCTTTTTTAGTTAACTGACGTTTTCTGTGACAAAGATGAACAAAATTTAACCGCAACAGCAATTCAAATAAAAAGTAGAAACACGGTGTTTTCTAATTTGCTCTGTTCTCAAATTGGAGTAAACATTTTTTGATACTATGATACCGGATACATAACGGGAATAGAAAAATCCAAAAATAATATATTGGACGCTTCATGCGAAACGGACAATAAAAAAATAAGTTGGCTGTATTGTGGGTACACCCGTAGGTATTGATGTGACAGTGTGCCTTTATCCTTGTCATTATGCTTGTCCTTATTCTATCCTTTGATCACAAAATTTTCCTCATCCATATTCAAACTCTTGATTCAATTCATACTTAAACGAATACTTCATACTTAACGAAGATAAAAACAAAAATTTTTGAGCCATGACAACATGGAGATAAACGATTTATGCAGTAAAATGCAACAGCAATGAAAAAACGTTGCATGGAATTATAACTCCGTGAAGATTGGCGCTAGGATAAATTTTATGGCACGGCTATAAAGTTGAGGTTTTCGGTTATATAATAAAAATAAAAAAAAAATTCCTCTTGAAGCCCCGCCCGGAACCGCTCGATATAACGTAAATGCTTATTATTGCGCTAAGGATAATGTACATGTAACAAAGCAAAAGCAAAATAAAAATCAGAACTAAAACCTGACATTTATTAGAATAAGGATCTAAATTTAAGAACGAATAACAGGAATAATCGAAACAAGGATTAGAAATAGGATGAGAACAAGGTTTTGTAGAACGATTAGAACCAGAAAAAAATTAAAGTACATTATTATATGCTATATATAAGGTTATATCCTTACCCTAGAGAACACGAATTTGTGGCAAGGGTTAGAAAAATGATTCAAGCAAGGATTGAGATGGGGATTTGGACAAGGACTGGGAAAAGAAGTGAGATAAGATTAAAATCAGGAATTTGGAAAAACATTGGGACAAGAATTGCGACAGAAAGTGCAGGATTCGATAAACTAGAACAAGGATTCGGACATGGATTAAAAGAACAATTTTGGCAAAGATCACGACAGGAAGTAAGACAAGTATAAGGTGAAACATACGAATATAGATAAGGATATAGACAAGTTTAAGGACAAAAGAAGGATACGGATAAGAATAAAAACGAGGATAAAGATAAGTTGTAACGTCAAAACCTACGGATGTGTCCATGAGACAGCTAACTACATACTTTTTTTAATTAAAAACTGGTTTATATGAAAAGTCGTTCAACAAATGCTTATTACTATTTATTTTCAATAAAATGCAATATTGACGTGACGAAGTTACGTTGTACCGCTCAGGTTTCCAAAAAAGTTAAAAAATTACTTTTTTAAAAATTCATCTACGTTGCATTGAATTGTTACTCGCTGAGTATAAGAGCTATGATTAACAAAATGTTATGACCGTAAATTTTAATTCTTTGACTTCATTGTAAAAACAAATTAAATTCAAAACATCATCGGGTCGCAAGGGGAACTGTTTAAGCAACACAACTGAAAATTTGTTACATGAAATTATTACGCGCTGAGTATTAGTGCTAGGATTAAAAATACGATACGCCAATAAAGTAAGCCCTCACAACAAAATTAAACAAAAAATTTCTGACATCATGGGGACGCTGATGTCCCGTAACGGAACATTCATGCAGCGGCGTTGCATTGAATTTTTACTCAATGAGTATATAACCTACGATAAAAGTTTAAAAAGGAAAATGAAGGTTTTATACATGGCTTTACGACAAAAATAAAATTCCGGCGTTGTCAGTTCGTGAATATAGCAGCTTATGTAACAGAAATGTAATATAGTTGCATGGAATTATTACTCACTCAGGAGAAGTGCTACGGTAAATTTTGTTTTACGACAGCATGGATGTGTTATTACGCTTCACAACTTAATTACAAAAAAAATTTCTTGTTGTTCTGATTTCAGGGATGCAATCACATCATGCGGTAAAAATGCTACAGCCATGAAAAAACGTTGCATGGATTTTTAACTCTGTGACTACTGGTGCAACGGTAAATTTTAAGAAACGATGACGAAGGTGAGGTCTTCGGGCATATGACAAAAATAAAAAAAAAATTGAGGGAACCGCCTAAAAAACTCAGGGAACCGCCTAATGTGACGCATATGCATCACTTTTCATGGATTAATTGAAATTAGAGCACAACCAATGGGGAAGCAAAAAAAAAGCTAAAAAAAAAGCACCAACTCCAAATCCAACAACAACTCCAACTCCAACATCAATACCAACACCAACACCAACACAAACACCAACACCAACACCAACACCAACACCAACACCAATACCAACACCAACGCCAACACCAACACCAACATCAACATCAACATCAACATCAACATCAACATCAACATCAACACCAACATCAACATCAACATCAACATCAACATCAACATCAATATTAACATCAACATCAACACCGACATCAACATCAACATCAACATCAACATCAACATCAATATCAACATCAACATCAACATCAACACCAACATCAACATCAACATCAACATCAACATCAACATCAACATCAACATCAACATCAACATCAACATCAACATAATCATCAACATCAACACCAACATCAACATCAACATCAACATCAACATCAACATCAACATCAACATCAACAGCAACAGCAACATCAACATCAACATCAACATCAACTTCAACATCAACATCAACATCAACATCAACATCAACATCAACATCAACATCAACATCAACATCAACATCAACATCAACATCAACATCAACAGTAACAGTAACAGTAACATCAACATCAACATCAACATCAACATCAACATAATCATCAACATCAACATTAACATCAACATCAACATCAACATCAACATCAACATCAACATCAACATCAACACCAACATTAACAACAACATCAACATCAACATCAATATTAACATCAACATCAACATCGACATCAACATCAACATCAACATCAACATCGACATCAACATCAACATCAACATCAACATCAACATCAAAATCAACATCAACATCAACATCAACATCAATATCAACATCAACATCAACATCAACATCAACATCAACATCAACATCAACATCAACATCAACATCAACATCAACATCAACATCAACATCAACACCAACATTAACAACAACATCAACATCAACATCAATATTAACATCAACATCAACATCGACATCAACATCAACATCAACATCAACATCAACATCAACATCAACATCAACATCAACATCAACATCAACATCAACATCAACATCAACATCAACATCAACATCAACATCAACATCAACATAACATCAACATCAACATCAACATCAACATCAACATCAACATCAACATCAACATCAACACCAACATCAACATCAACATCAACATCAACATCAAGATCAACATCAACAACAACATCAACATCAACATCAACATCAACATCAACATCAACATCAACATCAACATCAACATCAACATCAACATCAACATCAACATCAACATCAACATCAACATCAACATCAACATCAACATCAACATCAACATCAACATCAACACCAATATCAACATCAACATCAACATCAACATCAATATCAACATAAACATCAACATCAACATCAACATCAACATCAACATCAACATCAACATAACATCAACATCAACATAAACATAAACATCAACACCAACATCAACATAATCATCAACATCAACATCAACATCAACATCAACATCAACATCCACATCAACATCAACATCAACATCAACATCAACACCAATATCAACATCAACATCAACATCAACATCAACATCAAAATCAACATCAAAATCAACATCAACATTAACATCAACATCAACATCAACAACAACATCAACATCAACATCAACATCAACATCAACATCAACATCAACATCAACATAAACATCAATATCAACATCAACATCAACAACAACATCAACACCAATATCAACATCAACATCAACATCAACATCAACACCAACATCAACATAATCATCAAAATCAACATCAACATCAACATCAACATCAACATCAACATCAACATCAACATCAACATCAACATCAACATCAACATCAACATCAACATCAACACCAATATCAACATCAACATCAACATCAACACCAACATCAACATAATCATCAACATCAACATCAACATCAACATCAACATCAACATCAACATCAACATCAACATCAACATCAACATCAACATCAACATCAACATCAACATCAACATCAACATCAACATCAACATCAACATCAACATCAACATCAACATCAACATCAACATCAACATCAACATCAACATCAACATCAACATCAACATCAACATCAACATCAACATCAACATCAACATCAACATCAACATCAACACCAATATCAACATCAACATCAACATCAACATCAACATCAACATCAACATCAACAACAACATCAACATCAACATCAAAATCAACATCAACATCAACATCAACATCAACACCAACATTAACAACAACAAGAAACTTCGTCACGTCATACCAACTCTTTTTTTTTAATTTTCTAACTTTCATCCTAAGTCCACACAATTGCAAATTCAGACCAGTTAGCGCCAATGTGAAAATAAACTTAACCAGAAAACTTGATGATTTGAACACGGTGACGAATTGATGTGCCTAGGTAATTTGCGCACTCACGCCTCAGTGGGTACAGGATTACGAGGAAAATTAACTCGAATTTTCGCATCATTAATGCGATCGGACGCGAATTAAAATATCGTTAAGTTTATGAAATTAGAATAGTACGTTAGGATGGTAGAAACTGAGATCTGGTGGGTGTGCACTAGAACACGGTGCTTAACCGTAATGACCTTTAGAGCAAAAAAGTTGGACTTCTAGAAACAAAAACATTAAAACATATATAAATATTTAAGATAGGACTTTAAATGCCGAAGATATGAAAAAAACTTAAATGCCCGACCCCACCGTTCGGTCAAAACAAAAAAAAAACAATTTTTCGAAATTTTCTTTCAAAAATGCTTTAGATTAGATGGTGTGCGGCGTCATTTGCTTCGATATGGTCTAATGTTTATCCTAATATGCGTTGCGAAGAAGAGAGGAGTCAAAAATACATCCCCACTTTTTAATACCCGAAATATTACATCCCCCACTCACCACTGTCTTGGCTTATCCTGTTCCACAAATCATTTAGATAAAAGTGAAAAAATGTGAAGTTAATTTATGTGTGTCATAAAAACTTTGCTTTGTTACCCATGCCAAAAATAATGCCCATACCATGTTTGTACCTAGTGTTAAATGACACCAATTTTCAAACAAGGCAATCTGGCAAGAACACGAAAAACTGGCAACAAATGTTGCTGCACCATGGAGGAGCCTAATAATAAATGAACCGAAGAAGAAGAATAGGCAGAAATTAATAAGCCCGAAATGATTAACGATGAGAATTGGTCAGAATAAAAAAGTAAACAAAATGTAAAAAAAATGTATTCGTCGGAGATGAAGGAGCAACAGCATCAAAGGAACAAAAGAAGCAACGATAAAACAAAAAGACAAAAAAAAACATTTTGGCAAAATGGTGAAAATGGGGCGCAGCCAACAACGCATTTATGTGATACCCTGACATCGAACCCACCGAACCCAGTGGCCTGCATAGAGCCTAAATGGAATTGAATTGAAAAACATGAAAAAAAACAGAGGGAGGGAAGGAAAGCATAAAGAAATGGTTACAAATAACGACAGCAATCAATAACTTAACAGCAGCTGATGCCAAGAATTGTTAACAGGCAACAGCCAAAGACTAAAGACTTCGCATAAGGTCGAGAGAGAGAGAGGGACGTGTTCGTGCAGAGTTCAAAGTACTTTAGTTTGATGGGTTATGTGAGGGTAAATCTTTTATTTTTTTATCGCTGCAATAATTTTGGCAGCTGTCTTTGTCTTTGTGTCTTTGCGGAGTTGCTTGCTATTGTTTTTGTTGTTGTTGTTGTTGCTGCTATTATTAGGAGGAGTTGGCGCTTGGTTGCCTAAAGAGTCCAAACTCCTTATAAGTACGCAAAATTTTATATATTATATATATATATTTTTTTTTATGTGCCGTTGCAGCTTTCTTTCCATTTGCAATTTATGTTTTAAATTGCGTAACATTTGTTAGGTTTTGTTCTTTTTTTTTTTTTGTCCTTTCATGCAACATAAGAAATGGCTGCCAATTTTTGTTGTCATTGTTTTTTTTTCTCCTATCGTTCCTGTCGTTGCTGTTGTACTTAATGTGTGCCACTTGGAAGCTTGCCAGATGTGTGCAAAAATACGAGTAGGTCGATGCTTAACGTAATGATGTTTGTATTGACATTAGGACATAAATTATGTTTCGACAACACTTGTTTCGTTGAGTTGGGGGAGTTTCTCAAGAGGTCCTTTCAAGTATTCAATTTAATGAAATTTAAAGACAATATAATATATGGCTGTTGAAGCTTAATGGTTGAAAAAGAAGAAGAATGTTCGAAATAAATTCAGAATAACTCAAAAAAAAAATGTGTGTAGAAAGTTCGCTGATATTGATAACATACATTAAAAAATTTAAATATTTTTATCTTAAACGATTTCGAAAAAATTTTCTAGGCATCAAAAATTGGATCGAACATTTTGACTTTTAAATTATGACATTTAACGCCGCCGAGTATGTTTATTCCATTCAAATGATGACATTAAACAAACTATGCTCAGATGCAAAGATCCAAACGACAGTTGGAAGAAATATTAGGAGCCGTCGTAACTTTTGGTATCTCTGGTACTTTAAATGCTGAAAAATTGGAATATTCACAAATTTTACGATCTGAGTAAGCGTGTGGTAGCGCGTTTGAATTCCACCCCAGAGATCCAGGTTCGAATCCCGACCATGTCATGGGCGTACGCTTTAATCTTTCTTCATATCGTTCCTCATTTTTAATCGACGGAAATCAAAAATACATCAATATTTACGACTTAAAAGGGGGAAAATTGTGATAGAGAAGTTTGTGATAAGGATAGTTAGGAACTTGAATTGACTGATGTATAGGAATATCTCTTGGCTCAGATTCAAATTCACATGATTATACAAATTTCCACCACCCTGCATACATACATTGCACTTGAGTGTCTTATCTGTTCTAATCTAATCTATCAACCGATTATCGAACCAAGTAAGACTTGACTGAATCGAACCAAGGTTCAAAGCTTATGGTCGGAGTTGGCTGGATATCTACACAGCTGTAGGAAATGAAGTGGTAAAATTTATGGGAGGGAGTGAGTATACAAAATGTCTGACTATTCAATAAATAAATCGAATAGAAATAAGTAATACATCAAAAATAAATGTATTATGTCATGTATAGAAGATTGCCATGTATATATGATTATAATTGCCGCAAAGGAGATGTCTCTGTATGTCTCAAGCAAGACATTCGTTCTGAATGTTGACTAAGTCTTTTCCAAAATTTTAGTCCTAATCCTAATTCAAGTCCTTATATCTCTCATTACAGTGTTTTGACGTGACAACGTTACGTCTAACCGCGCAAGTTTCCGAAAAAGTTAAAAAAGACACTTTTTCAAACTGTATCAGCGTTGAATGAAATTATTCCTTGCAGAGTATAGGTGCTGAAAGAAAAGTGATGGGACGACAGTAAAGATTAATTCTTTAACCTTATAACATTAAAGACTTCATAGAGACTCGGAGGAAGCTGCTTTAGCAACGCAACCCACAATTTGTTACATGAAATTATAACTCACTGTGTATAGGTGCTACAGTAAAAAATATTATACGTAAGAAGGCTCTTAATACTCAAATAGACAATAGACAATTCACGAGGCCGCGGAGAAATCTGCTCCATGAACGAAGCAAAAATCATGCAACGGCAAAATTTCATGGAATTATTACTCGGAATAATTACTCGGTGTATATGTACATATATTCGATACGGTAATAAAACAGAAATGAAAGATTTATACTTAGCCTTACAACAAATATAAAAAACAAAAAAGATACAGTATACCGTGTATACAGTAAAGAAATGAAACTTCTTCTTTGCATACACTCTTTCTCTTCTAGAATAAGAACCATTTTAGTGTAAAGGCTCGATTATGCAATCGTAAAGCTACCCCACGTAACGTGGCGTAGAGTTCTGGAATAGAACCCATCGCTGCGCTAGGTTACGTTACGATTTTACTAACCACTTACACTTATTTTTCATAAGGTAGAACTCTACGTCACGTTACGTTGCGTTGCTTTACGATTGCATAATCGAACCTTAAAGGTAAAGAGAGAACTTTTTAAGCAAAAGAAATACAATAAAAAGTTTTTATAAAAAAAAATATTCTGTTTTGTAATGATTTTTTAGAAAAAATGATAATGTGGTTCCGGCCACAGCTACAATTTCCCAAATAAGAGCCGTGTATCAGGAACTTGGTACTGATGGTGGAAATGGGCCAATGAAATCCGAAGGCGCAGGAGGTGCTAATAGCATTAATGTTGATGATGGACCGACAGGCAATGCAGGGGAGGAGGCGGAGTTGGAACGTGAACTGGTGGTGCTCAGGAAACAACGGGAAGTGATGATGCTGAAACGGGAGTTGGAACAGTTAAAAATTGAGCCACAATCTGATTTTGCGGTGGACGTAAGGCTATTCGACTCCATGTTGGAAAAATTTTCAGGAGACGATTCGTATGACATCCGAAAGTGGGTGGCTGATCTCGAAGACGCTTTCGAGTTGATACCGTGTAGCGATCGCATAAAAATGATATGTGCTCGTAAATTTTTAGATGGCACTGCAAAAATGTTTATGCGCACTAAGGTTGTATCGAGCTACGAGGAATTAAAAAATGCTTTGCTTGATGAATTTGCTCATAGCCTCACTTTGTTAGAAGTGTATGAGCAGCTCAAAAGTCGTCGGCTTAAACCAAATTAAACCATTCAACGATACGTAATGGAAATGCAGCTTATTGCAGCAAAAGCAGACATCCCAGAACGAAGTTTGGTAGACTCGATCATTATTGGTCTAAATGATGAGTCTGGTTATTCAACGCTGCTATATAATGCTGAGACCGTGCGTGAGTTAAAGGCTAAACTCGAACGGTATGAGAAACTACGAAGCTGTTCACAACAACGTACTAAGGCTGGCCCTTCTGCTGCCCTTCCGAGACAACCAATCACTGCTGCTGCGACCCCTTCAGCCACTGCCGTCCCTTCTGTCCCTGCTGTTACTACTGCTGCTGCTGCCTCCGCTTCCAATAGAGTGGAACCCAGATGTTACAATTGTTCGCAATTTGGGCACTTCCAATCACAATGCCCCAAACCGAAGCGGCCAATGAACTCGTGCTTCAGATGCGGTGAATTAGGACACTTTCATCAGACATGTCCACGTAAGCGAGGAGTCGTTGCTGCTATTGACGGAGAGTTGTCAGTTGTTAGGAAATCAAATTGTAACGCATATGTTTTTGGTTCTTCCAGATTCAGACATATCGCTGCCTCTATTGGTTGGACGTGATTTGCTCCATAAATTTAATATTTTTTTATGTAAGCGTAAGCAGAAAATAAGATATGAAATGAATTTCCTTTTAAGTTTAAAGAATAAAACATCATTATTTGAAAACAGTGTGGTTGATTCTTTTGGTTTGAGGAATTGTTCTGTGGTTAGTGATGATGGGAAGAGTGGGAGTGCGGCAGGCGTGGACGTTTTGATTCAACCAGAGGTAAAGGGGAAGGTAAAAGACGATTTGCTAGATGGAAATGGTTCTATACAAAATTGATTAGATAGGAATATTGATGTTCTTATGCACATATATGCTGTGGAGTTAGTAGGCAGTAGTAAGTGTTATTTGGAAAAGTCCTGTAGTCAAGATGAACACTACGCAGGCTCAGAATTTTCTACGAATACTAAAGTAAGACTAAATATAGATGTTGACATTAACCCTGACCTGACGAAGGAGCAGAGAGAAGCATTTAGGTTAATGATAAATGACACTTACCTTTGCCCTGCACCTGAAGTAGCAATTGAACCATACAATTCGAAAATGAGGATCAATTTAACAGACGATACGCCTTTTTATAGTGCTCCTCGAAGGCTTGCTTATAGTGAAAAGATTGAGGTGCAAAATATTATAAATGATTTGATAGAAAAAGGAATAGTGCGGTATAGTAATTCACCTTATGCATCGGCTATTGTTTTGATTAGGAAAAAAGATGGTGAAGGGAGACTTTGTGTAGACTATAGACCACTAAATAAGAAAACTATAAAGGATAATTTCCCGATGCCATTAATAGAAGATTGCGTTGAGTATTTAGAAGGGAAAAAGTACTTCACGGTGTTAGATCTGAAGAACGGGTTTCACCAAGTAGAAATGCATGAGGATTCTATTAAGTATACCTCTTTTGTGACACCTGGAGGACAATATGAATATAAGAAGATGCCCTTCGGTTTGAAAAATGCTCCTGCATTTTTTCAGAAATTCATCTTTGAGATTTTAAAGGACCTTATACATGCCAGGAAAATAGTAGTTTTTATTGATGATATAACGATTGCTACAATTGATTTTAATACTCATATAGAGATTGTTAAAGAAGTTTTGCATAGGCTTTATACTAGAGGTTTGGAGCTTAAGATGAGCAAGTGCAAGTTTGGTTATGGTGAGATAAATTTTTTAGGTTATACAGTGAATTCTAATGGTATACGTCCAAATGAAACACATCTTAAGGCGATCTGTGAGTTTCCTCAGCCTCAGAATTTGAAACAGGTACAGCAATGTCTAGGTCTTTTTTCTTATTTTCGGAGATTTGTTCAGTCTTTTTCATCGGTGGCAAAACCAATTACCAACTTATTAAAGAAAAATGTTCCATTTAAATTTGATGAAAAGTGCGTAGATGCTTTTAATTTTCTCAAGAGTAATCTTCTAAAGGCCCCTATTTTAGCAATCTATAGTCCTCAAAGGATTACTGAGCTACACACTGATGCAAGTAAATTAGGTTTTGGTGCGGTCCTTATGCAAAAGCAGGATGATGGTAGATTACATCCTGTGGCTTTTTTTTCTAAAACTGCTACGGAAAGTGAATCAAAACTACACAGTTTCGAATTAGAAACCTTGGCTATAGTATATGCAGTAGAGCGTTTTAAAACACAGCTTAAAGGAATTCCATTTACTATAGTCACTGACTGTAACGCATTGGCACAAGCCTTACAAAAGAAACAAGTAAACCAAAGAATTGCTAGGTGGGTCTTTAACTTAGAAAACTATGAATACAAGGTGAAGCATCGTAGAGGGGAAGAGATGGGTCACGTGGATGCACTGAGTCGATGTCATTTGGTAAGTTCAGAAGGATTAGAGGAAGTAGATTTGAATATACAGATCACGCAGAACCGCGATCATATAATACGGTCAATAAGGTCAAAGCTAGAAAGGGGCGATGTCCAACATTTTGAACTTCGGGATGGATTGGTATTTAAAGTAGGGCATGGAAAAAGTCAACTGTATGTTCCAACTGAAATGGAACTTAATATAATTCGACTAATACATGAGAAGATTGGTCACTTAGGCATTGAGAAAACTGCGGCTGAAATTAAGAAGAATTATTGGTTCCCTAAACTTAAGAAAAAATTAGATCGATACCTTAAAAATTGTATTAAATGCATTATTTATTCACCCGCGGCACGAAAAAATGAGCACAACCTTTATAACATCCCTAAAAAACCTATTCCTTTCGACACTATACATATCGACCATTTTGGCCCTTTGCCTTCCGTGCGGTCAGTTAGGAAACATATTTTGTTGGTGGTAGATGGTTTTACCAAATTTGTTAAGTTATATGCGGTCAAATCAACTAGTGCGAGAGAGGTGTGTGCTTCATTGCAAAAGTATTTTGATAACTATAGTAGACCAAGACGGATAATAAGCGATAGAGGAACTTGCTTCACTTCAGTAGAATTCGGGTCATTCGTTCAAAAAAATAATGTAGAACATATTAAAGTGGCGGTAGCCTCGCCACAGGCTAATGGGCAAGTTGAGCGAGTTAATAGAGTGATTAAGTCCATGCTCGCTAAGCTTTCTGAACCAATAGATCATTCAGACTGGGTGAGTAAGTTATCTGATGTAGAATATGCTATAAATAACTCGGTACATTCGTCAACGCATAAAACTCCAAGTGTTTTACTCTTTGGTGTATCTCAAAGAGGAAGAGTGGTGGACGAACTTACAGAACATTTACAAGATAAATTAGTAACCAAAGTAGGTGATATTGAACAAATCCGTGTTGAAGCTTTAGAATCAATAGAAAAGTCGCAAGAGTCAAATATGAGATATTTTTTAAAGCGTAGTGTACCAGCGAAAATTTTTAAAAAAGGGGATTTTGTGGTGATGAAAAATGTGGACACTAGCATAGCCACGAATAAAAAGTTGTTACCGAAGTACCGAGGTCCTTATGTCATAAGCAAAAAACTACCAAATGATAGGTATGTTTTAAAAGATATTGAAAACCATCAGGTAACTCAGTTACCTTATAATGGTGTGGTGGAATCGAATCGTCTGCGTCTGTGGCTTTCTCAACCAAAGGAATATGAACAAGAAAGCGACACTGACCCTCTGCATATATCCTAATTGTTTGAAAAAAAAAAAAAAAAAAAAAAAAAAAGATCTCTTTGTAAACCATTCATCGAGGTCGATCAAGAGGTCAAGATGGCCGAGCTGTAATAATTTTTTAGAAAAAATGATAATGTAAATCTCTGTATAACGTGTTTTGTGTATGGCAACTCTTGGTCCGGCTTGAGATGTGGTAATTTATCGATAACTGCAGCTAATTTTGTATTTTGTATAAGTGCAGCCAACTTTGTGCTTTTGTAGCTGCAGCCATTTTTTGTAACTTCCTCTTTCCTGTTTGATTTCAACGAAGCAAGTCGCAACAAAATAAATACTGGAAAATAAATCATTATAGTTTATTTAATATTCATTGGTATGGTCCTATGGCCGAAAAGAAATTCATTTGAGAACCAATTTGTGTCGTATTTACATATAGATGTGAATACAGAATACAACTTGATATATTTTTAATTCAACATATGTACGTATTAATATTACTTATATCTAATATGTTTGATATGTTTTACTATTATTAATAATATTTCGATATAAAATTATATAACTACAATATGTATAAAATAGTTATCTATTGAAAGAACTTATTCCAACTTTTCTTGCGCACAGTGTCAGGTTGGCGTCATGGGCGACAGCATATGCTTCATGAACTTGGGTATCTATGTATATAATTTAATATCGCAATATTATGAATAATAATATAATATGTGTAATATGAGCAAAATTCATAGAGGTTATATTAATATATTGAATTAATGATATACCAACGTTAGTATTCTAAAAAAATATTGGCATGGCAGCCCTAGTATGAGAGTCTACTTTTGGAAAATAATAATGCGCTCAGGGCAACTCTCTTATTCACTTCTGCTTCGCTGAATCTTTCTCTTTTCTACCCGAGTCATGGAAACCCCCTGTCTCCCACACATGGAACGCAATCACCACACAATCTGCGGCTTTTGCCACTCAGCGGTAATCGAAGCGCTTCAAAAGCAATAAGCAAGCGCTTCTGCCATAGCGCTTCACACATCTGAAGCGCTTTTTAAGTAAACCAAATTCATATTAAAATTTATATTGGATATCCTAGGATAAAAGCGCTTCTTAACAAACAAATAGTTAAAAAGCTCTTTAAAAAAAACAAAAAACAAAGCGAGAAAATTTTATAAAATGCGAAGATTGAACTCGGACCACTGGCATTACAATCAAATGTCTTACTGTTGTGCTATTTCCCCGTTGTTTTCGTTGTGAACAAAATGTGTATAAAAATATGAGCTCCACAACTCTGAACTCTGAAAAACACATCCTCAAAGCATACCAAAAATGCGCATAAAAGGCGTTATTTCTAGTAACGCTTTTTATTTTCCCGCTGGGCATCTACAGCAAAAGTAGTTTGATTAATTGGTATATAGAGTAAATTTTTATATGAAGGGTTAAGCTCGTTGGATAGAGCGTTGTCTTCGTATTATGTATTTAGATCGCAGGTTCGATCCTCTGCGGTGACAAGCAAATTTTTTAAGTCTTTTATACAATGTATATGTCTCTCATTCTCTCTACTGTAAAACATATCTTTCTTCTCTATCGTGTAACGAAATGAAGTAAATTGACCTTGAAATTTTACTCCTCAATATTCTCGTTCAAATTTCGAAGCGCCGCCTAAGAAGTTTCACTTCAAAATTAAATGATAACGTCGTCAAGTCGCGAAGCCTGCAACTTATGCAACAAAAATGCAATATCGTTGCATGGGTTTATTACTCGCTCAGTAGATGTGCTACAGAAAACTTTCACTTACAACAGCAACAATGATTCTTTGGCCTCATAACGAAAATAAAAAAAAATGTTGGCACCACGAAGGCAACCGTTTAACTTAAAAGTTTAACTTAAAGGCAACTTTGTTAAATTTGCAAAGGCAAATTTTATGGAACGACAGTAAAGCAGAGGTTTTTGGCCACATCATAAAAATACAAAAAAAAAATTACGCCAGAAGTTCTCTCACGAAACCACTTAAAGTAACCTAAATGTACCAGCATTGCATGAATTATTTACATGGCGCTAGAATAAATGTTAATGTACCATGCAAAAGCAAAAACAAAAGCAAAAGCAAAAGAAAAAGCAATAGCTAAAGCTTAAGTTAAAGCAAAGCAAAAATCAAAATAAAATAATATTTGAACAAGTGTTACACTTTAAACGAATAAACGTTAATTGCAAGTTTGCCGCAAACGAAATTCGTTTGTCGTGCTTGGGATCGTTATTTGCAAACGCTTCAACAGTTGTCATAATAATAGTTCAGTTGGAGAAACGCATCATTTAATTGCAGGAAATTAATTTCGTTTGTAATAAAGTCAAGTGATTTATATATATTATATTGTAGCAATTAAAATTTTGTTTTTCCCAACTGAAAACTTCGTTTGTTCTTCCCTTCGTTCTATAAACACAACGCTTAAAGTTCAGAGTTACTTTTTGGACAAATTATTACTAAATAAGCAAATTGGTAAGTTGCTTAATACGCGGACGGAGGTAGCAACAGATGTATGATGAGTGCAATCCATAAGAAGACGGACGGACCTAGGGGGAAAGACAATTAATATAATAAATAATAATGACCGAAATAGTTAGCTTGCGGTACATATATATGTTATATAAGATATATTTTTAAGTTGACAACTGAATATTCGTTTGTGGCAAATACAACTCGAAAACGAAATGTACATAGTTGGCGAATTTTTCAGTTGCGGTGAACGAAAAATTGTTATGCGTGTAGGACATGAATTTGGATAAGGACAAGGATAAGGTTTAGAAAAAGAATAAGAGCAAAAATTTTGACAAAGATTACGACCAGGAATAAGATGAGGAGTAGAACAAATATTTTGCACAATTATTAAAGCATAGAATTGGATCAGCACTAGGAAAAAGATTTATGAATCCTGCAGACAAGGATTTGTAAAAGGTTTGGGACAAAAATAAGGATACAAATTTAAAAAGAATGAAATTAGGACAAGACTGAGAAAAAGATAAGGAAGAGATTTGGGGCCAAGAACAAGGATGTTAACACTAATGACAAGATTGAAGAGAAAGAATGGGATAAGAAATGGGGCTTAGAAAAGGGTTCGAACAAGGATAGGGTCGAGAATTTACACATTGATTAACACGAAATTTAAGACGTCATCGGTAGGCGTTCATGGATTTACATGGATTTAACACGGAAGGACAAGGATATAGATTAAAACAAGGATATGGGGACAAGGATTTGAACAAAGTCTAGAACAAAATTAAGGAAAAGAAAAGGACAAGAAGTAAGACAAGGGTTAAGACATTGATTTGGATAAGGATAAAAACAAATATTTCGTCAAGAATAAGGATAAAAACGCGAATAAGAACAAGAACTATGCTAAGAATTAACGCAAAGATTTTGACTAGAATTCAAAAAGGGATTTGGACCAGAATGTGGACAGGGATAAGCATAAGGATAGAGAAACAAATTTGAAAAAAGTTAAAAGCAAGGATTTGGACAAGAATTAGAACAAGGACTTAGATAAGGTTTTGGACAAGGATGGACAAAAATTAGGGCACGAACTTATACAAAAACTAGAACAAAGTTTCGAAAAGGATTAGGAGAAAAATGTGAAATGTGAAGTTAATGGACAAAATTAAGAACAATAACAGAGTCAGCAATTTGGACAAAGATAAAATTTAAAATGTCTACAAAAATTTGTACAAAGACTTGAATAAGGATAAGGACAAGGGCTTGGGCAAGGATTTAGACAAGGACTAAGACATTGATTAGGGAATTTTAGACAAAGATGTGGAAAAGGGTTAGGGCAGGGTTTTGCAAAAAGAATTGAACAAGTTTAAGGACACAACAAGTATGAGGACAATGACTAGCTCAAGGATTAGGACAAGGAAAACGATTTGGACAAACATTAAGGAAAATATTTGCCCTGATTAGGACAAACATATAGGACAGAAATTTAAATCCTCATTCGAAAATTATTATAAAAGTTTCTAATGTATCATTTAAACATAACGTGAAGGATTTACAATTCAAATCCTAGCCGCCTTGTACAAGAACTTGACAGGCTCAAACTGTCCTGTATTGTTGAATTTCCTGTAGTATTTTTGTCTGTGTAAGCGCTGTAAGGTTTTTTTATGTTATTAACAGCAGCCTAACAACGCCAACGACTCGTCATGTCAACAAAGTGTTGCCTGCAACGGTTGCTGCTACTGTGTGTCTGTTTGCTTGTTAGTTTGTTTGTTCAATAGATTCCGAAACATATAAATGAAGTATTTGGCAAAAAGTGTTTTCTTAAATTAAACTTCACTTCATTGCCAGTTAGTGCTTTGCGTTAAGTTTTCATCGTCTAGATTGGTGCTTCAACGCTGCCGTTGCATCCATCGTTCGTCCAACAATTTATTCAACCAACTAACCAACCGACCAACAAATAAGCGCCAAATTTCCAAATGGACAAGGATACGAATCCATTCAAGCGTCCAATGAATACGCTACAAAAACAATGGTACCGAGTGCTTATCGCGCGTCGTGTCGGATTCGGAGCTCCACGTCAGAGTGATAATCAAGGGCAAACTTAGTAAGTTCCTTGAATGCTATATCGAGCTATGCTATGCCGGGATATACATAGCAACATTCTTCTCCAGCTTTGCAATATGAGCAACGTCAGCAGCTATCATTGTAGCTCAACTCCGCCGCCTTGCCTCACTACGTCTTGATGCCACTGCCAGCGGCTGGCTGCATTCATCCCGAAAATTAGGATTTTCTGCTACTGCCGATGCTGCTGCTGCTACTGATGCTCTTCTTTTGATATATTCTGCAAATATTTTCATTTCATTCCATACCATTTTGAAGCACACAATCCTGCAATTTCATCATTGCTTTAGATTTTAGTTTTATTCTTTTTTTATTTTTTTTTTTTTCTTTCTATCTTCTCTTCATTTATTTATTCATTCATTGTTTTCCACTGATGATATCATCCGCTTCGAGTTGTCTACAACTAATAAATCCTCATCTCTTTATTTCCCCTGCCAGTCCGTGTATCTGCCAGAAGCGTTACATGTCTGCGTTTCGCCGTTATAACGCCCAGTTCAGGAAGGAAATCAAACAACTTGAAGCTATGCAGCCGAGCGCAATTGATGCAATGCGAGTTCACAGGTTAGTTTAGTTTTGAAGTTATCATGCACAAGCGTAATATTTATTTATTAAGCTATTTATAACTGAAAATTGTTAGGAAAGTATGATTGAAATCTTATGGATTAAAGCTTTAGATCAACTTTTCATTCATTGTAAAATTATTCCATTCACTTAATTCATCTCACAATTGAGAGTAATGGGGAAAGTTGGGGAAATTGTGAGCAAAGATTCGATCATGTTCTTTTAACTCTGTGACTACAAGCGTAACGGTAAATTTTAAGGAACGAAAATGAAGGTGAGGTCTTCGGGCACGTGATAAAAATAAAAAAAAATTGACGGCGTCATGAGGCCCCTCAGGCAACCGCCTAATGTGACGCATATGCATCACTTTGCCTGGATTAATTGCATGCAGCTAATTCAAAGTTAATGCACCAACAACAACACCAACACCAACACCAACACCAACACCAACACCAACACCAACACCAACACCAACACCAACACCAACACCAACACCAACACCAACACCAACACCAACACCAATACCAACACCAACATCAACATCAACAACAACACCAACACAAAGAACAACATCAACACCAACACTAAAAACAACACCAACAACAACAATATCAACATCAACATCAACATCAACATCAACATCAACATCAACATCAACATCAACATCAACATCAACATCAACATCAACATCAACATCAACATCAACATCAACATCAAGATCAACATCAACATCAACATCAACATCAACATCAACATCAACATCAACATCAACATCAACATCAACATCAACATCAACATCAACATCAACATCAACATCAACATCAACATCAACACCAACATCAACATCAACATCAACATCAACATCAACATCAACATCAACATCAAGATCAACATCAACATCAACATCAACATCAACATCAAAACAAACAACAACACCATCAACAACAATATCAACATCAACATCAACATCAACACCAACACTAACAACAACACCAACAACAACAACAACAACAACACCAACATTAACATTAATATCAACATCAACATCAACATCAACATCAACATCAACATCAACATCAACATCAACATCAACATCAACATCAACATCAACATCAACATCAACATCAACATCAACATCAACATCAACATCAACATCAACATCAACATCAACATCAACATCAACATCAACATCAACATCAACATCAACATCAACATCAACATCAACATCAACATCAACATCAACATCAACATCAACATCAACATCAACATCAACATCAACACCAACATCAACATCAACATCAACACTAACATCAATACAAACAACAACACCATCAACAACAATATCAACATCAACATCAACATCAACACCAACACTAACAACAACACCAACAACAACACCAACACCTACATCAACACCAACACTAACATCAATACAAACAACAACACCAACAATATCAACATCAACATCAACATCAATATCAACATCAATATCAACATCAACATCAACATCAACATCAACATCAACATCAACATCAACATCAACATCAACATCAACATCAACATCAACATCAACATCAACATCAACATCAACATCAACATCAACATCAACATCAACATCAACATCAACATCAACATCAACATCAACATCAACATCAACATCAACATCAACACCAACTTCAACACCAACACCAACTTCAACACCAACATCAACACCAACACTAACATCAATACAATCAACAACAACATCAACAATAACATCAACATCAACACAAACATCAACATCAACATCAACATCAACATCAACATCAACATCAACATCAACATCAACATCAACATCAACATCAACATCAACATCAACATCAACATCAACATCAACATCAACATCAACATCAACATCAACATCAACATCAACATCAACATCAACATCAACCTCAACATCAACATCAACATCAACATCAACATCAACATCAACATCAACATCAACATCAACATCAACATCAACATCAACATCAACATCAACATCAACATCAACATCAACATCAACATCAACATCAACATCAACGTCAGCATCAACATCGACATCAACATCAACATCAACATCAACATCAACATCAACATCAACATCAACATCAACATCAGCATCAGCATCAACATCAACATCAATATCAACATCAACATCAACATCAACATCAACATCAACATCAACATCAACATCAACTTCAACATCAACATCAACTTCAACATCAACAACAACATCAACATCAACATCAAAATCAACATCAACATCAACATTATCATTAACATTAACATTAACATTAACATTAACATTAACATTAACATTAACATTAACATTAACATTAACATTAACATTAACATTAACATTAACATTAACATTAACATTAACATTAACATTAACATTAACATTAACATTAACATTAACATTAACATTAACATTAACATTAACATTAACATTAACATTAACATTAACATTAACATTAACATTAACATTAACATTAACATTAACATTAACATTAACATTAACATTAACATTAACATTAACATTAACATTAACATTAACATTAACATTTACATCAACATCAATATCAATATCAACATCCACAACAACATCAACAACAACAATCTAGTTAGCTATGATTTCAACCGTTGTTTTCGTGGCAACCAACATTGCTCACAAGCAAAAAAATAACACAATTAAACCGGACTATGAAACCGGAGAAGGACTATGATGAGTTAGGATATGGATTAGGACAAAATTTAAGAAAATTAAGTATATTTGTTTTGGTCATGTATTAAAACAAGAGATTGGACATTAAATAGGAGTTTAAAGAAACTCCGTCACGTCAAAACCTACGGGTGTGTCCACGACACAGCCAACTCCTTTTTTTTATTTCACAATTAAAAGTCTTCTCAGTCTTATGTTCAGTTAAGAAATTTCATTTCAGTCCTCAGGCATTTCATTTTTATTTGAATAGTCGCTCGAGAAGAATATCAATTCTAATGCCCAACAGAAGATGTACAACCACTGTACGTCCGATGTGCATCCGAAATTATTATAAAACGGCTCTTGGACAATAGCTACTCGACCACTATGCTTCCGAGTCAAAACATCCACCGAACAACTCTTACCCTACCGAGATTATTTTACAAAAGGATTATTTTTAACCGAATTCATAAAGGAGAAGGTTCTTATATTACTCTCATCTTAAAATTATTTCTGTACGACCAAAAGGTCCTACAAAGGGACTTTTTCAACTTCTTATTTATACTCGAGTGGATTAGCATATGAAAATCTAAAAATAATGAAAAGAGCGATGAATCCAGCACGCAAAAAAACCACTCACCCATTATACTTAGGCTTAAATTTTCCTTTTCCTCCAACAAGAAATTCACGTGTGGAAACTATCCAGTACAATCTGCATCGGTTCGAAATTAGATCCTTTACAAGTGAGAAGGATGGGGAAATCAAGTGCAACATGTGAATAATGTGCAACATCCTTAACTTCAGCCAATTGAAGTTCAACAAGATACTTTCTTCCTTACTAGCTACCTTTCTAAACAAATTAGCTTCCCTGCCAAAATCGATGTCTAAAAGAAAAACTAATGGTTGAATAACCTAAAAAGACCAAAGGCCTAATTGAGTTGTCAAAAATTAGATATAAACTCGGGTTGTGCACTTAATAGACTTGATGACTATTAAAGGAACAAGTGACAAAACATATGACAAATAAATATTATTGTGGAAAGTTATTGTGGAAGTTTATTTTCAATACTTAAAGTTTTTTTTAATTTTCTTCATCTCGGATCATAGCCATAACAACATTTTTTCGACACAATATCTATTGTTCCTCACTGCAAGCATTACTCACTTTCTGCTTCATCAACCAATTTTCCAACTTTTTTCCAAACAAAAACAGTAGAAAAACAACACCATAACGAGTTCTCAACAAGGATCAACTAAATCTGACTAACTCTCAAGAACACAAACACTCAATTAAGGTTATGCTAAGAAAGCTTAGAGTTATATAGTACAACCCCAAAACCAAGCCCTGAACATCCATCAACTCGCACCTTCACTCAACGAACACACACACGTACCAACACCATCACAATCAGTAGCTGAAAAATTTCAAGTGTTTTTGAAAAACACCTCGTAATACCACGAAAGCAATAACAGCAGCTTCCGGCTAGATAACCCGACAACACCTTGAGTGGCGTAAAATTTTTGACATATTTTATTGTTATACTCTTTGTTGTGGTTGTTGTTGTAAGAATTGTTTTTGTTTTACTTCTATTTCACAGAACTTTCGCCATTACAACGCTTTGGCTGCCGCTGCACTCAAAACGAGAGATCAACCTGACGTTGGAGCAGCTGGAAAAGGTTTTGAGTGTCAAAGAGCGAAGACGTTTGGAGGAGATACTCAAGCGTACAACGGAAACAAAGAGATTTTAAAAGTTGTTACACTTTGCTGGGCAACAGAACACAAGGGTGACAGGCGCAAATGAATATCCTGGAAAATATTTTGAAGTTCCGTTTTGTCTGAAGTTATTTTATGCACCAATAAAATTTTTTCTATGCAGATGAGTCTAATTTTTCAATGTTTTCTTTAATAAAACGGGAGCTTTGTTTTGAGTAAATACAAAATACAAAAAATAAAATACAAAATACAAAATACAAAATACAAAATACAAAATACAAAATACAAAATACAAAATGCAAAATACAAAATACAAAATACAAAATACAAAATACAAAATACAAAATACAAAATACAAAATACAAAATACAAAATACAAAATACAAAATACAAAATACAAAATACAAAATACAAAATACAAAATACAAAATACAAAATACAAAATACAAAATACAAAATACAAAATACAAAATACAAAATACAAAATACAAAATACAAAATACAAAATACAAAATACAAAATACAAAATACAAAATACAAAATGCAAAATACATAAAACAAAATACAAAATACAAAATACAAAATACAAAATACAAAATACAAAATACAAAATACAAAAAAAAAAATACAAAATACAAAATACAAAATACAAAATTCAAAATACAAAATACAAAATACAAAATACAAAATACAAAATACAAAATACAAAATACAAAATACAAAATACAAAATACAAAATACAAAATATAAAATACATAAAACAAAATTCAAAATTCAAAATACAAAATACAAAATACAAAATACAAAATACAAAATACAAAATACAAAATACAAAATACAAAATACAAAATACAAAATACAAAATACAAAATACAAAATAAAAAATACAAAATACAAAATACAAAATACAAAATACAAAATACAAAATACAAAATACAAAATACAAATTACAAATTACAAAATACAAAATACAAAATACAAAATACAAAATACAAAATACAAAATACAAAATACAATATACAATATACAAAATACAAAATTCAAAATACAAAATACAAAATACAAAATACAAAATACAAAATACAAAATACAAAATACAAAATACAAAGTACAAAATACAAAATACAAAATACAAAATACAAAATACAAAATATAAAATACAAAATACAAAATACAAAATACAAAATACTAAATACAAACTACAAAATACAAAATACAAGTCCTTGCTTTTGCTTTTGCTTGTACTTTTGCTTTTGCGTTTGCATTTGCTTTTACTTAAAAAAAAGAAATAAGTAATAAAAAGAAGTTCAAAATGAAGAAGAGGATTAAATGGTTTGAAGCTTTGGTGAGTCAAAATAAAATCGAAAAATACGGCATAGTTTTAGGATGCCTTATAAAACAATATGTTCAGTATTTCTGAGCTCACAATATAAAAGAATTTTCTGACCTTCAACTAGTCAAATGATAGTTTTTTTTCCATTACTTACGGTCTTTCGATTTCTTTGAGTATCTGTTAGATACTTTAAATGAGATTTGAACATAAAACATCAATTACTGCTCAGGATGGTCTGCAAAGTTTTCCATCCATTTATTTATTCATTTCTTGAGTGCAACCAAAGAAAAAACACACACACAGGCCAACAAACATCAAAGTAAAAAATTAAATATCCCTTATTTTATTCTCTATCTGGTATTTTCTTTGCCACGAAAAGTAACGGAACACAAGTTAAGAAGCTGCTTGCCCAAAAAACCAGCTGAAGCGTCGAAGTAAATAAATTAAATTTCCAACAATTTTTGCACATGCACGCGCATACAAAGCAGCTGTGCCATGAATTCCCGAATCACTCGGACTCGTACCCCCTCCTTTGTGGCCTTAAAATGTCTGGTATAGTCATAGAGCTTTACATATAGAGGGCCATCTTCAAAGATGCTGTGTAACCGATACCGAGCAGCTACAATGAAATCGTTGCCACTGATTTGGCTTCCAATTCGTTGCGATTTTCCACTTATTTTAAAGTGACCCCTCACTCCATCCTTCCACACACACATACCCTACATTCCAGCACCTAACATCCTGACAACCAAATATCTGATGATTAGGCAGTTTGGCTTTTTTGTTGTGCCTTTGTGACAGGACTTTTCTGTTTTATTTTTTTTTTTCAATATTTTTCCTTACAAATCACTAAAAATCAGCGAAAAGTGAAAATGTGTGGATTGAATTTTCAATAAGTATGAATTTTCCAAGTGACTTTGTTGTTGTGGTTATTGTTTTGTTTTGGTTTTTTGTAATTTTTGTTTTGTTTTGGTTCTTGTGGTAGAGATTTTACATCCGTCATGCCGTCATTTCATTGTCATACCCTCAATCATTCAAGCTTCCTGCACTCAGTCAGTCGCTCACTCATTCATACAATCAATGCACGTAAATCAGTTTTAAAAACTTCAAAGGATGTTTTGTTGGTTTTCTCTACTTTTTGTCTATATCTTGTTTTTATTTTTTATTCTTTGGTTTTTGTTTTCCCTGCGGTAGCTGCCTGACCGCCATTGTTGTTGCCTCTTCCTACAGCGCTGCCATATTTTTGTTACATACGCTCGTCGCTCGGTTTCAACATTGAGTTATTTAGTTATTTTGCGCACGTCGCACTTGTTTTTGCCCATTATTGCAAGCAGCACTAGATAAGATAAGCTGCCGACTGTTTGTATTGAGCGGAAATAACAATAGCGCATACTTGGGAATACAAATGGCGCGTCTGACGCTGCTTGACTTCCTCTTTGAGCTGATATTCCTCTTTGACTAAATCGATTGATTATTGAAATTAAATTTTGGAAGTTATTATGTTGATATCGCAAAAAAAAATCAAATCGAATAAACTCGATAAACGAGATTAGCGCAAATCGTTCGGATGCGTAGAAACTGCAGAGTCTAGCCTTTTATGGGCGTTTCAAGACAGCGTTTAGCTGGAATTTTTTGTGCTTATTCAAAAAATTTAGTGGATTTATGTTCTTTATTGATGAAAGGCGGAAGTTCAGAAGACACAATGAAAAATTATAATCCATGAGCAATTACTGGGTGTTGGTAAAATAGATGGAACATCGTTGTGCATAAAATCATCGTTTGATGGAAAAAACAATTTGAATTTAAAGCATTCACTAGGGAATAAATTTTAAAGAAATAACTCACTGCCAATTCTTGACGAATGACAGTAAATTTTGCAATTTCTCTCAAGTTATAAATGGTTGACCGTTTCCTACTTCGGAAAGTAAAGTTTAAAAACAAAGATACAGTAGTTTCGACTATGTCGTAACACAAGACGTAGAATTATTCTATTCTTTTTGATGACATCATTTTAAAAAAGAGTGCCAGAAAGGGTTAGTATGTATCACCGACCCCCATTACTTTTACAAAAGGAACATTTTTGCCTTTGACATCTATTCCCTCCGACCACTCCTTAGGGGGGCTCCCACACAAATTTTATGGTTTCGTCGATAAAACCGGAAACTGTCGATAAATAGGTAGCAAACGTAAACAAGCAAACAAAAACATCAAATGTTGGCTTTATATTTCATGTAATTGTGTAAAATGTATATAAGTTAGAGAGTTCAAACATGACTTTTTCTCCCAGTGATGATCAAGCAGACCAACAAGTGCTAACATCAACATTGTACAATCAGTACTTTAGGCACACCAAAGGCTCAAATTGTGACCTAAAAACCGCCGCCTGATCACTATCAACCACCCTGCTTACCTCCGAGAATGACGTATTCTACGTCAAAACACACCAAAAATTCAGATTTTGATAAAATTATTTCTTTTGTTATAATCAGCTATGGGCAAAGAGCGCGCTAGGAGCGTTGAGAGCAAGAATTGAGGGCAAAGGCTTATGTAGCAACACAAAATGCAACAACAAATCAAAGACAAAAGCCAAACACAGAAACAACACAGAAGCTCTAAATGTAGTGGTACCCATACCCGGTTATAATGTTTATAACCATTATAAGTGGTATACAATATCAATAAAATGGCCTTCACGGGAGTTTTTGCAGGACTCAATCCTTTTGAGGAAATTTTCGATGATTTTTGTTTACAACTCGAGCACTAGTTCGGCCACGACTTGACGAATGTTGGTTTTTAATTGCTCCAGAGTTTGAGATTTATTCACGTAAAAAAAAAAGTCGAGAACCGTGAAATCGCAAAATCTCGGAGGCCAATTTACATCTCGGAGGCCAGATCTCGAAATAAGTGATCCTAGAAATTTCCGTTGAAACAAAGCCCTAATTGGAGCTGTTGTGTGGCTCTTTATCTCATCTTGCTGAAACCACTTATCGTCGTCCACTGATACCACTTAAACCACTTATATCGATTCATATCTTCAATTTCAGGTAAAAACAATCGGTGTACTTTAGCGTTAGCGCTGAGAATTGACTATAACGGTTGCGCCTTGATCGTTTAAAAAAAAAAACGGACCATAATTCACACCCGACAGTCACTTTTTGTGGATATAATGGTTTCTCCACAATCGCTTAGAGATTTTCAGAGCCCCATATGCTGTAATTGAGCTAATGCACGTATCCACCTAGCGCGAAATGGGCCTCATTGCTGAAGAATATTTGTTTCGGAAAAATAGGCATTTAATGATTGTTATTCCGGTACCCTTTCGAAGTATTTTCTGCGCTGTCCATGGTTGGCAGACAACAATTCTTGTGTGAGTTGGACTTTGTATTAAAGAGCTGCTCAAAATATTCTATTCATACTCTATTCTATTCGTACTTGAATAGCGTACACTATGTCGATGCAGTGTATCGCAGTGTAGCCATGACATAGAGCAAAAATGTTTTGTATGACGCAAAACCAACAAAACAAAAACTGCATATTTTGAAAGCTCTTCGTTAGTGTCGTTGTGTTTTGAAAGTTTTGATATGAAATCAAATATCAAACCATAGAACGACACTGAAGTAAAAGTAACGGGAAATCATAGCAAGCACACCGAGTGCACCATGCACTCATAAGTAAAGACGGTCAGTCGATAACATAATCTAAATTAAAAAAACACCATATCTCGAAAACTAAGCACGATAGGCCAAAAATAACACCGGATTTGGTTTTCTAAAGTTCAAAAAGGGGTCTCTACCTCGAGAAGCACAGGTAGAGGGGTAGGTCGATATGCGGCAATTTTGTTAATTAACGTAGCCTACAAGATTAAAATGCGCCTCGTCAAAAAAATTGATTTTTCGCCCAAAACCGTTGTCCAATTCCAGCCGCTCTATGGCCCAAACTGCAAAGCGAATGGTCAAAACGGATGGTCGTGCGCCTTCAATTGCTGAGTCAATTTGAACCCTGTATCGAATAATCCGAGGTCTTTGTGCAGAATTCTCCTCAGGCTAGTGCGTGAAATGCTAAGCTGTTGAGATCGATGGCGAGTTGATGTTCGTGAAATGAGTCTCACACTCTCGGCTACAGCAACCACATTCTTGTCTGTGCGCACCGTGCGACGACGGAGAGCATGAGTGTTGTCCACTAGCATACCACTCTCACGAGCTTTTTGCACAAACTTGCGTACAGCAAGCGCGGTGGGAGCTTCATTTCGGCCAAAACTTATTTTCAAATAACGCACTGTTTGGGCTACACAGCACTCACTTTGGAAATAAGTTTCCAATATTTCCCAACGTTGTTCAAGCGTAGAGCAAGTAGTTAATTTCTTTGCTTGGCGGTATGATACTGACTTTATTATTATTATTATTATTATTATTATTATTATTCGACAGCGAAGCTAACAAGACATAAGTCTTATGGCAAGCATCGTAACATGTAGATGATATTCTTGGTGACAAATTTATAAGATAACTAGCTGACCCGGCAAACGTTGTTTTGCCATGTATGTTATTTTTAGGAAACATTTTTATAGGTAAATAGCTGGTACCCGACGCGTTGCTGTCGTAGCGGAAATAATTTCTATCTCTATCTGAATCTCAAACTCAGTCTCAATCTCAATCTCAATCTCAATCTCAATCTCAATCTCAACCTCAACCTCAACCTCAATTTCAATCTCTATCTCTATCTCTATCTCTACCTCTACCTCTATCTCTATCTCTATCTCTATCTCTATCTCTATCTCTATCTCTATCTCTATCTCTATCTCTATCTCTATCTCTATCTCTATCTCTATCTCTATCTCTATCTCTATCTCTATCTCTATCTCTATCTCTATCTCTATCTCTATCTCTATCTCTATCTCTATCTCTATCTCTATCTCTATCTCTATCTCTATCTCTATCTCTATCTCTATCTCTATCTCTATCTCTATCTCTATCTCTATCTCTATCTCTATCTCTATCTCTATCTCTATCTCTATCTCTATCTCTATCTCTATCTCTATCTCTATCTCTATCTCTATCTCTATCTCTATCTCTATCTCTATCTCTATCTCTATCTCTATCTCTATCTCTATCTCTATCTCTATCTCTATCTCTATCTCTATCTCTATCTCTATCTCTATCTCTATCTCTATCACTATCTCTATCTCTATCTCTATCTCTATCTGTATCTCTATCTCTATCTCTAACTGGAAAGACTCGTGGAAATTGATAACCAAATTTCGAGGCTGTGCTACTTACAATTCCAAAGTTATTCGATATCGCAAGTTTGGCTTGTATGGGCGGAGCCACACCTCCTTGTTCAATGACGTGTCAGTTTTCTAGTAGAAGAATATCACCCAATATTAATTCCATACTGAATTTCGTTGTTAAACGACATTTAGTTCCAAAGCTATCTGATATCAAAAATTTAAAGTGTATGGGCGGAGCCACACCCCTTTTTTCAAAACCCATCCCAGTTTTATAGTAGATATATCACCAAGTGGCAACTCCATACTGAATTTCATTATTATACGGCATTTAGTTCCAAAGCTATTCGATATCATAAATTTTAATTGTATGGGCGGTGCCACACCCCTTTGGCCTATACTGGCTCAATTTTGCAAGTCGAAAGACACGACTAAATAGAACGTTCTAACCGAGTTTCATTAATGTGTGACTTATAGCTTGAAAGTTATACTGAAAATTTGGCTGAAAAATTGCCACGCCCCACATTCAACGCCCATAAAATTTTACGTGTGGAACGGCTCTTGTAAATTGAGATAGAACACCGAATTCCGATACTATGCGACCTATAACTTCAGAGCTACTCGCTACCGTAGATTTGGGTTGTATGGGAGGTGCCACGCCCCCTTATTTTAGGGGGATGAAAAATAGATGTTGTTCGATTCTCACCCCTGACTAATATCCTCGCTAAGGATCACGAAAATCGGTCGAGCCGTTTCGGAGGAGTTCGATCACGCACCCCGTGACAGAAGAATTTTATATATTAGATAAAGTTAAATAGCCTTTAATGACCTTAAACGTAACATAATTATATATAGTATAAGAACAATAAACATAATTTTAATTTAATAATAAGTTAAAATAATTTGGATAAAAAAGTTTTATACAAATTTAGTTGAGACATTAGCAATTTTGTTATTCGCAATTTTAGTAATGATTTAGAATAGAGATTAAGATAAAGAGTTTATAAAATTGGATAAAACATTATAAATTTTAAGTTATTCGCAAGTGATAGTTTAAACAGACAAGTCATATTTTAATGTAAGTGGAACTAAGCTATATTATTGTAGTATGAATGCGATCGAACTTATTTTATCTAATTTATCAAATTTTAATTCAAATTTATCTAAGAAGTGAAAACCTCAGGAGCATACATATTCATGGACGTGTAAAATAATTCATCAGCTTATGTTTAAATTGCGTTGCATTTTTAATTTGCTGAATATGATTGGGGAGCGAGTTCCAGAGACGAATTGTTTGGACAAAAAACTGGCGTTCAGACGTAAGACAAGTATGCCTTGGTTGGACGAGATTAATGCCACAATTAGAGCGTAGGAAATGCAATCTTTTGAACAAGTATTCAGTACACAGGTTCTTGCATTGTGATGATTCTGTGCAGCGTGATCAGAGCTCTCGAATTAACAAGATTATCAAAGGAAACCTGGTATATTTTATTTGCAAACTGCGATACACGATCGGAGCGCTTAAGCGAAAAAACGTATCGTGCAATGTTATTGTATATCACATTTAGTTTGCGCCTGCTCGTTGAGTCGCAAGCTGCAAAAATTTCACATCCATATAGTAATCTAGGGACCAAATAAGTTTTTGCGAGTAGCATTCTGATGTTGAGAGGGGTAAAATGTTGTGTGGCCCAGAGATTACGCAGCATGCCATAAGTTTTACCTAGCACTTCATTTATGTGGTTTGACCAAGTTAAGGAACTATTAAATGTAATACCCAAATTTTTTGCGGATTCAACCACCTCAATGCATGAACCATTTATTATTAATGTAGGAACTGGTGGCTGCAAAGGTTTCCTTGAGATTACGACGCATTTTGATTTTGATGGATTTAAGCATAAGCCATTGATCGACGCCCATTCATTTACTCGGGCTAAGTCTTCGTTAAGCGTTACTACGCACTGCGTAATGTCTTTCACCGGACAGCTAAAGTAAAGCTGCACATCATCGGCGTACAAGTGCACCTTGCTGACCCGCAGTACTTGCGGTAGATCGTTTGCGTATAAGGTAAAAAGTAAAGGTCCCAGGATTGAACCCTGTGGTACACCTCTGTTAACGGGTAAGAAGTTAGAATAAGTATGGCTGATATTTACGGCCTGTGATCTGCCCTCAAGATATGCAATCAAAAGTTTAACAGCTGTTGGAGAAAAGCTAAAAAGTTGTTCCAGTTTCTTACATAGCACCCGGTGATCAACTGTGTCAAAAGCCTTGGAATGATCAAGAAGAACTAAAAAAGTTACGTTGTTGGAGTCTACGTTTGATCGTATCTCCTCAGTTACTTCGAGTAAGGCAGTTACGCAGCCTCGCTTTGTTCGGAAACCTGACTGGCAATCGGACAATAATGAGTTTTCCTGTAAAAAAACTTTCGTTCATTATGTTTTCCAGAACTTTTGAAAGAAACGACAGAATTGCAATTGGGCGGAAATCATTACACGATTTGGGAATGGGAACAATCCTTGCTCTTTTCCAGCTGGAGGGAAACTCAGATCTGGTTAAAATAGTATTGAAAAAAAACGTAAGGAATGGCAATAAGTTTGGGAGAAGCATCTTGATGAATATAGGATGCATTTCATCCATGCCCATTGCATTTGATTTCACTGCAAGTATACTCTGCACAACTTCAGTTTGGTCTACGCAGGAGAAACTAAAACTCGAAAGTGAGTCTGGAGGGTTGACGTCGTTATAAAAATCTGGTCTCGAAGTGGTCATAGGTACGTTGGTAAATTTTTTGTTAAGCTTAATAACATCAATATGTTGATTATCACAGGCTACACTTTTGCCTATGCCAATTTTTCGTACAAGGTTCCACTTATGCTTGCTATCCAGGGCAAATGAGAACTTATGTTCATAGTGTGCCAGCTTAGCAGCTGACACCTTGCGAACGCATCTCTTCTTAATTGCTTAAAGTAATCATACAGCTCGGGCGTCTTGAACCGTTTCCACCTGTTATAAGCCTCATTGCGCATCCCGATTAGCGTTTTTATTCTACTTGAAAACCAAGGGGGCTGGTTGTGTTTAATAATTTTTGTTTTATTGGGGACGTATTTGTTAAAAAGATATTTTATATTTTCTTCAAGGAATAGGGCTTGGTCATTTACTTGTGGAACAGAATATAAAGTGGACCAGTTTATGCTTTCGACTTCAGCAAACAACGAAACATGATCAACATTTTTAAAATCACGAAAAATCAACTTTTCCTCCTGAGGAACCAATTTGAAATCATAAGTAAGAAATAGTAGATCATGTTTAGAAAACATAGGCGCAGATAATTGATCACTCAGCAAGATTTTACTGGTGTCATACACGAAAAAGAGGTCTAGCAATGTATTTTTTGTGTTCGAAAAGTGTGTTGGAGTAGTCGTATTTGATGGAGAAAAACCAATAGATTTCATATCATCGACTAGGTGAGATTCCTCCAAAATGTTGCTATTGAAATCGCCACAGATAATTATGTCAGGGTATGAAAGTGACAAAGACTCGACTTCACCAATAAAGACGGCGGTGTCTATAGTACGGTTGGGTCTATATGCTATACCTATCAGAAGCTTACTTGACGCATATGCTACTTCAAGGAAAAGAAACTCCACTTCGTCAGATGGACATGATCTACAAACAAACTTGCATGAAATACCCTCCCTTATAAACATAGCAACACCACCACCATGGCTTGCTCTATCCGCTCGAAATAGCCTATAATTATTTACTTTAAAAACTCTATCATTTACGCAAGGCAGAAACCACGTTTCAGAAACACACAGAATGTCAGCACCTGAATCTTCAAATAAATATCTGAATTCATCAATCTTCTTATTCAGACTTTGCGCATTAATATGACACACTTTCAAGCCAGTCGTTTGTTTGCATAAAACGCGAACTAGGGTAAGGGTAGTGTCCCTGGAACTGCGGAAATTATTAGTTAACGAACACATTAATGTATGAAAGAAGTTTTAAAGCATAAGCTAAATCAACGCACTTTAAAGTCGGTCCATATGATAATATTAAAGCATTTATATTATGTATGGCGGTATTCTTTTTAAAAACAGATAAATTAATAATAATGAATAAACAATGTAACATTAGCCAAAAAGATAAAATAGTATTTTTAACTGTACGAGAAATTGCAGTAAAGCTTTTTAACATAACAGGAAAAATCTTGACTTTATGTCAAGATTACGAGCGAGAAACAGCTATCAGTATCAAAATAACCTATGATTTATAAAGAAACCACTAGATGACCTACCCTGTAGATCTCCCACGGTTTCCAACGGTTTTCGACAACAATTTCCTTCGTTTTTTGACATTTTCATCGCTTATTGATGTTGCTGGGCGAGAACGGTGAGGCAAGTAGTCAACTGATGTACGACCCTCTTTAAGCAATTTTTACCATTCAAATGCCTTCGTACGTAATAGAGCAGACTCCACATAGGTTTTCTGTAATATTTTCAAGGCATCCGGCCAAGTAATTCCGTTGGTAAAACACAATTTCAAACACAGATCGCCCAAAACTTAACGCCCAAGATTATAACAGTGCTACCAGCATTACAGTTCTGTTCAATGTTTAACAGATGTTATATTATGTTAAGAAGTTATGTTATGTTAAGAAGTTATGTTATTTAAGAGTTTTAAGTAGTGTAAGAAAGGCATTAAAATGAACTCAATTAAACTCTTTGCAACGATAACATTTTATATGAAATTTATGAAAATTTTGATTTTTTTATTGTTCGGTGGGATGCACTGATTCATTGAAATATTAAATTATGTATAATTAATGCATCAAATGCTTAGCTAATGAATTCATTTGATCATTAGTTGTATGCGTTAAATTTAACTTAATTACTTGATGCTAATTAAGTTTCCGTTAGCATTTGATTAAGTTTGATTTGTAGTCTCATTTGTGGGCATCACAACCTTCTATGACATCACACGCTCACACATAAATTAAAGATAATTAAATTGAATGGTTTTCATTTATGAAATGCTTTAGTAATTCGACAATTTTAATCGATTTGAAGTTTGATATTTTGATTGTTGTATTTGTTTTGAGCAATTAACAAAATTAAGTGAAACACTTATTAATGTTCACATAACTCAGAAAAGGTATTTTCATTATTTACAACTAATTAATTTGGACAAGATAATTACCGTGGATGCAAAAAATGCAAGTCAAGAGACTTAATTTGTATGTGTGATGATGAGAAATAGGACTTTAGCGTGCAGTTTTTCTTAGATGCCCACATTCTTGCCTCTACACAACTTAATCCTTGGTTCAATTTAGTCATTATCCTTGTAATTAGCGCACTCTGCAGTCAAAGCTAGAAAATACCAAGCTTCTCTGTGCTCAGTAGCATTCACAAACCATAAATACCAAAAGCCTCTGGCTAACTTACAACAGCTTCGCATTTTAACCTGCCAATGCTGCAGCATCAATCCTCTAGCTACAGCCATCATCATCATCATCATCATCAGCATCAGCATCAGCATCAGCATCATCATCATCATTCGTAAGCTGCATTTTCGTTGAATATTGAATTTCTGCTCGCGAACATTTGCATTATTTTCTACATAAATTAAGCATTCCAGACACATGCGCGAGTTTTCATTTCATGCCACTATCAGGTTGCCAGCCAGGCTGCCAGGTTGCCTAAATGGCCTCTGCTGCTACCGATGATGCTGTCGAAAGTTGATGCTTTCGAATTGTTGGCTGTTGATGTTGTTGGCCACCTTCTGGCAAGATGGCTACAAAAACACTGAAAAGTCCAGAATAAACTTTGGCTGTTTTCTCTGTATATTTGGTCGGTTATATTTATTTTTTTTTCTCTTTTTAGCTGATTTAAATTTTGTTGCTTTTGGCTGATGAGCAGCCAATGTAGTCAACATTATAAGAACTCGAACACAAGCCTTTAGCTGCTGCCTGTTATTTGTTGTTGAAGTTTTTTTTTATTTGTTTTTTTTTTTGTGGTCCTTTTAAGCTGCCTTAATACAGCTTCGTTGCGCCTGGCTTTTGTGGCTCGCTCGTGCTCATTCATTTCCATCGCATTTAAGCCAAATTTGGTTGTATTTGTTTTCCGCTTCGTTGCGCTATTAAAGAAGCTTTTTAATATTAGTGCATTGTTGGTTTTATTTTTTGGTAGTTTGGTAGTGTTGTTATTGTTGTTGTATTTATTTGAAAAGTTTTCCCACGCAAGTATTTGCATAAATTTTAATGCTATTAGGCCAATATGGCTTGCTTTTATAGCCAAGGCCAAGATATCAAAAAACTTGGCAAAACTTTCTTGTTTATCTAACGTAATTCAATGAATTTAAATAACCCAAACTGAAATAGCGGTTGCTTCTATTATGTTAAATTCTATTAGAGTGTATTCTTTGGATTCCTCATAACTATATAAAAAAGAATGGAATTCTTACTATAGAGCTCTCAGTTCGTAAAATTGACATCGAACGCTCCACACATACTAACTCGTTCATTTATTAACCCTTCGAGTGACACATGGGGTCTTTCGTGTCCAAACGTTTTTTATTTTGACTGTAGTTTTTTACGGGTGTATAGATAAGGCTGGGATTCGAGCGGAAAAAAATTTGGGACAGCAGTTTAACTGTTTTGTCTGGACACGAAAGACCCCATATATCCATGCGAGTAAGTAAAAAGTTCGTACAAAATGTTTTATTTATTAATTTTTTATCATCAAAATTATAATTTTTAATGCATATATTTACTACATTTGCGCTAGATTTATAATGACAACAAAATCGGCAGAAGAATGCCTGAGGAGGATGAAGAATCTAATGATAGCGACATGAGTGACAAGTTGAAGATAAAAATTGGTGCTACTACGAGTAGAGGAAAATTATTACAATTTAAGTAAAAAAAAAATTTTAATATACCACGTTTTTAAAACGAACTAAAAAGTATAAAATAATTTTTCCTAGAGTGGGGCTTTTAGCTCTCCTAAAAACGGGGGGGTGCATACTATAGCGTGGTTCTTAACATATGGTCCGCGAACAGTCCGCAAATGGTCCGCGAAGTCGTAACTAAAAGCTTGTTATTATTCGCTTTTTTATCTATTAATTGTAAGCATAATTAAAAAAGTTAATTTAATGAACTTAATGAATTAAATGATATCAATGAAAATACCCACTAGGGTAGGGACGGGCATATCTGGCGCACATTCTGCGGCAGTGGGCGCCAGTGTGAGCCAAGGTGCATAGACTCGGCTGCTGGATGAATTCGGGTGTGAATCGGAAAGGGGAACGGAAAACTGTGAGAGAACTAAGAGCGTAGATTTATAGGTGTGAGAGCGAGAGAATAGTCTTAAGAAAAGCAAGTGTTGCATATTGTGCATATTAACATGATGATTTCTTAAAAAAGGATTATTTTTATTTGACATAGCTACAAAAATCGATGTTATTTGTTTACCAATCAGGTCAGGGTCTTCACGTGCATTTATAAAATTGTTTTTCAAAAGAATTTTCATTTTTATTTTTGCCTTAAAAAAATAACTGCCTAATAAATACCTTTTTGTTAAAAATTTTAAAAGTGAAAAGATAACTAAAACTTTCTGACTTTAAGTAAAAAATGTTCACTCAAACCCGGCCTCTGCATTATATGCCGAATATTAACGAGTAGTTATAAAATGCCCTTTATTCGAAATCACTGAGCAAGCAACGTTGTTTGTGGTCGGTACTGAGAGCAATTAAGATTTTAGCAATGCATACCAGCGTTGCCACTTAAAACATTTTTTTTACCAAATTTTTACTGAAATTGTTACTGCCCCCAATTTATTTGCAACCTATGTACCAACAAAGTTTACCATAAAAAAAAAAACAATGCATGCATTGTTACTTTCAGATTTCACTTTATAGATTTACAAAAAAAAAATATATATACAAGTTTGTTTACAAAATGTAAAATCCAAGAATTTGTTTTTACTTCAATTATTTCATCATAACTTAAATTATTTTTAGAAATATATCTGCTTTAGTCCTTATGAAAATAAAAGATACATACATCTGAAATACTTTTTGGCATTTGTGATAAATAACAGGGTTGTTTTGAATTGAATTAATTGTATGTCAGAGTTGCTAAAATTGTAGCATGTGAGCAAACAATTTATTGCTTACAATTATTTTTGTTTGAGTTAATTTTTAATTGTTTGGAATTCTGAAATTTTTCAATCCTACCTTAACTAATTGAATTAAAAATATATCAAGTTTGTATTCCGAAAAAAATAGTGGCAAGGCTTGTATGAGGGTCTGCTTTGCGAAAATCATAATGCGCTCAGTGGTACTCTCTTTTTCGGTTCTTCTTCGCTCAATTTTTCCCTCTTTCATCTGAGTCATGGCAGCTCCCCCCCATCTAGCACACTTAGCACGCAGTCAGCAAGCTATTGTGCGCCTGTGCGGAATGTGCGCCATTTGCCCAACTCTACACTAGGGTGACAATGAAAGTATTAACTGGGCTATAGTTAAAAGTTTGTTAACTGAGCCATTTTATTTTACATTTCGTTGTATAAGTACGCAGTGCATTATTAGATCAGCTGGTACAAGATTTTTCACCAAACATCCTTTAATATTTTCTTAATTTCGTCATGTCTACGTTCTTATCGTGTGTTTATCTCTGTTGTACACATGCAGTTGAAAAATTAATTCAATCTTTACTTTCCAGAATTCAACAGAAATGAAATAAGAGGTGCTCAGGAAATGATACGCAATCCTTTCATAGTGAGTATTACTGAAACTCCTGATGATTTCCAAGAAGAGGTTATTGAATTTCAAAACGACAGTGACTGCAGAGATACATATTTTACTAGTCAGGTCAGGTCAGGTCATACCAGTCTTTAAGATTTCTTTAAGATAAATAGTATTTGTTATCCATAATTTTTTTTATTATTGATGATAAGTTAGGTGGTCCGCGACTAAAGAAAAAGAGGTGAAGTGGTCCGCCATCGATAAAATGTTAGGAACTGAAGGAAGTTGTAATTTCCACACAATTATCCATAAAACTTAACTTTGATAATAATGTCAAACCCTTGATGGCGTAATTTATCACAGAAATATCAATATTGGTTGTCCACCTTTGGTTCTATCTGTTTATCTAATTTTGAGCCATGTCGTATATTGACCACATCTATACATATGTATATGTAGACGTCAGTCAGTCCAAGCAGGCATTTAATTTTCTACACCAAGAACTGGTCAAACGCCAAAAACAAGGCATCATAAAGTTATCAATCTGTGTGTCTGCCCTTAATCCATCTACGATATAGACAGTGTACATACACTATATGTACAGTAGCTCACAAATTTATTCGGAATTGAAAATCTTTCGAAATTAACCACGTTGTTTTTTTGAAAAATCACTTCAGTGCTTTTAACAGATATGATGGCTTTTAATAATAACTATTTAATTTAATAATTAAAATAATTAAACCCACAGAAATCAACAAAAATCAAAAAATTATATATAATACTGAAAATCCAAAAAAAAGCATCGAACTTCTATCGTAGGGGTTAACAGGAACCATTCTGAATATCACTGCATACATGTAAGTGATGAAACTGTTCGAAGGACGCTCAGTACTGCTGGTTGCAATGGAAGAACTCCCCCAATTAAACCACTAATAAGTGAAAAAAATCGTAAAAAACGATTAGAATTTGCCAAAAAAAATATATAAAAATCACGACTACACGTGATTGGTCACGACAGATATTCAGCGATTAAACAAAATTTAACCTTTTTAGACCGAATTGTGGAAATAAAGTATGGAGAAAGAAGAATACTGAATTGGACCCAAACAATACATGCCCTTCTGTTAAGCATGGAGGTTGAAACGTCATGTTATGGGGGGTCTGTGAGTGCAAATGGTGTTGGCAACATCCAGTTCATAACTGTTAAAATGAACCATCAGCAATATATATATATTTTTAAGGACAATGTGGAAGCTAGTGCAAAAACCTTGAGCTTTCGGATCGTTACATATTTCAACAAGATAACGACCCAAAGCAAAGAGCTTAGAATACTCGACTTTGGATCCTGTACAATACGCCAAATATTTTAGGAATATCTCCTCAGTCATCGGATCTCAATCCGCTCGAACATTTATGGACAGATTTGGTCCGATCTATCATCAAAGGTAGAATTTAAACGTGTTATAACAGAAGAATGGGTGAAAATTTCATCAGCAAGAACTCATAAGCTTGCTCTGTCCATGTCAAATTATATAAAGGAGGTTATTAGACTGAAGGGATACGGCACACGATATTACATTTTTATTTTCATTACTTAACTATTATTTAGAGTTGAATTCTAAAGTTTTTGTGCTAAATCTATACACAAATAAGATTAGAATTAGGGAAAGAAGAAGGAGTACACCAAATATTTTTGATAAAAATCTACCTGCTTTGAACAGGTAAAATGATGTATGATATAGTTCACCCATTGTGGGTTCTTATGTATGTAGAATATAAACACAAAAAGGAGAGAAAACATTTGGCATTGTTCGTTAGATTTTTAGGTGCGTTCCTGTACTTTTTTGCAGAAATTCGCAAGTAGCAAAACTTACAGAGAGGAAGCGAAAAATGAGCTCATTACGTAAAAAACTACAAAAAGGACGGAAGAGGTCGCAAAAGTGGAGACTTTTCACAAAAAGTGGAAACTTTTGAAGAAACGTCAAAAATATCTACAAAAGAAAATAAGTTCTTTTCACTTCGCCAAATTTGTGTAGCAGAAAATTGCAACTATTGTCAGGGATGGCAAATTCTTTTTGGCTCTCTTTTGCAAATTTTTTGAGTACGGGAACAGGGAAAAGCAGATAATTGTAGAAAATCGTACGAATTCGCATGAATTTTCAAGTACGGGAGCAGACCTTTTATTTATTTACACTGCAGTATGAGTTTGGTTACTTTCGCATATGAGCGAAGATAGAGAAAATAAGAATATAAACAGAGACGAACTATTTTCTGTGTATATTTAACGGCCACAAGACGTACACACAATGAAAGTTCCATATAAAAGATACTTTCCACAACTTTCCACAGATCCACAAAGTAGAGAAAGAAAGCTCGTCATCATGGAGCTCGTCGTCAGGTCTACTTGTGCTCTATTTGTCAATCATAACTGTCAAAATAGCAAAAGAAAAGAAAAGATACAAAAAAATAATTCAAATTGAAATCATTTCGATTTGACAGTTCTGAGTCCACGCTCTCTTCCCGGCATCTACCTTCTTTATTCTACCATGCTCGCCATTTGACTCTTTTTCTATTTTCAGTTGGCCGCTCATGTTGTCACGTCTCTTCTGAGCTAGAGAACTGGTGGCGAATTCATTAGGAAAGTAAAAGTGACATATTTTTCACACTAATTTTATATCCAATTTTATTTCAATGTAATTAAAATTTCAAATTTGATTTGAGTTAAATGCGTTGTGAAGTTGAATTTTTCTGGGAAATTTATTTTTACTAATCCAGAAGGCTAATTTGTGGCGTCCGTGGTGTAGTTGGTTAAAGTGCGTGGCCGCTATGTCAAAGAACTTTGGAAACCCAGGTTCGAACCCCAGCAGCGACAAAAAATTATTTGAATTAAAATAATTTTTCTGTACGGCCGCCACCTCTCTGCAGACAATGGCAAACCTCAGAGAGTAATCAAAATGCCATGTAAAGCTTCTTGAGAACGAGAACTTTCCGTTCATCGCCGTTCGGAGTCGGCGTTAAGCATGTAGGTCCGGTTCTCGGTCAATTGTGTACAAACTTAATTAACACGCACAACACAATTGATCATAAGAAGCTTGCTCTAAGTCCTTTCAAGGGCTGAAATGGCCAGTTATTTATTTTTTATTTTTATTTTTTAATCCAGAAGGCTATGAAACCTAAACATAAACAACAGTTCACCATGCATGCATGCCAATTATTTTTTCAATACAATCTTTCATTCGGAATAAATTGAACTAGTCCTTGATTAACTTCTATAACAATGTACCTGAATTTCATTCATTGTATTACCGTAGAGTATTTCTCAGTTAAAAGTTTTTGAACTTTGCCAAGTGTTTTTCAATAAAAATGAAAAGACAAAAATCGATTTTTTTACAGGCGATACTTGTAAAAGTAAATACATCACATAAGCAATTTGATTAATTTTTATTTAAAAGTATTTTTATATGGTAAGATATATATGGGCATGGATTTAAAAAATAACATTTCCGAATACTTTTGTGAGGCACTGTATAGGAAAGTAAGTATTTGTAGAGTACAGCTCACAGAGTCGGCTTGCTACTGGTTTAATGCTCAGTAGCAGTGGAACCTGAGGCTTGGCATAACAAAGTAATCGATATTCAACATAAATGTACGAGTACGTGCTCCGGCCGCATGGTAGAGTCCATCATGACTCTATTGCACTTGGCTGCAACGAATGTCCAAAGGATAAACACTGAGCATTAATTTTCTTGAGCGCTTCCTTCAGCATCGTTTTGTAGCTGAACAAATCGGGCTGTGACGTAATGTGTGCACCACATGTTGTTGTTGTTGTTGTTGTTGTTGTTGTTGTTGTTGTTGTTGTTGTTGTTGTTGTTGTTGATGTTGTTGTTGTTGTTGTTGTTGTTGTTGATGTTGTTGTTGTTGTTGTTGTTGTTGTTGCTGTTTCAGTATTTTCTGATGGTTCTTGCTGTTTTTAAATGTTTCCATTTGAACTGTTTGCTCGACTTTTTTTTATTACTTTCTCTTGCACTTTTGCACTTTTTGTGGTCTTTGGTCTGTGCTCTGCAGCGTAAATCCAGTCAATAAATTGAAGCGATCCGTGGTTGATTTCTTTCCGTTGTAACTGACCACATTTCGATTGAGTACACCAAGGAATGAGATTGATTGATTGATGGTTTACATTTTCATTTCTTTTTTTTCTGTATCGCTTATTATATCTTTTCCAATATCGATTTGATGCAGTTCAAGGAGTTCAAGGAGCTTAAAAAATACTGAAGCTTGATAAGAAAATATCTGGCATTTCCAACATTTCTAAACTTTTCTATTTAACTATTTAATTAACATGCAGGTTTTGACAAGAATTTATTAAATTCTTCCCCATTCTCAAATTAATTCTATTTGTAATCTTCTCGCTTCGGACTCATGCTGAGCAGCTATTCCAACTCTCAATAACTAACATCAATATTCTGCATCAATAACAAGAACTATTTCCTACATAGAATCCAAAAATATTCTAACCAAAAATAATGGAAAAAAACCACTAATAATAATAACCTTTATAAATCAAGCCGCTCCAGGCTGCTGTGCGAAGGCCAACTAACCCCTGAATTGGAGCGGGGGAAAAAATGTTATAAAAATCATAATTCTGCAGAATGTTGCTGCCTGCTGCCGTCACACTCTGCTACTATCTCTCATACAGGCACCTCCATCCATCCAACCATCCAAGCATTCAACCATCGAATTAACCATATTTGTGCATCCAGCCAGGACGCCCAGCCTTCGTTATGCACGCAACAAAATTCCAATCTCATGAAAATATGTTATTAATTCGAATTAATAAAATCTAATTTTGCCCTGCAACATGCTCGAGTTATGCGGCTATACCACCCCAATTGCAACCATCAGCCCAACTCCTACATGTTTAAGCATATCCTTAAAATTCCAAGCCGCTTCTTAGAATAACCAACCCCCCAAGGCACATAGAAGTGCCTCGTATTCATGCGCTTCACTCACTTTGTTGGCCGGCTTGCGTTTTTTGTTGCTATCTCCGCTGCTGTTCCTGCTGCTGCTGCTGCTGGCGCCTTGTTAATAATGTCAGGAAATGCCAAAAATGACAGCCGGAAGTTCATCATAGATCTGATTCTCACCAGTGTGTTCACTCAAGTCCTGATGGTATATTTGATGAGTAGTTGAGGGTCAGAATGTTTGAATATGTTTGTCTGTCTGTGCTTAATTGGGTTGGAAACGTCAGACATCATCATATGCGAAGGAGTCTGCTGAAGTTCATTAAAGATCAAACTATACTGTATGGAGTCGTCCATAAACTACGTTATCAATTAAAGGGGACAGAGAGATTTGGAAATACACTACGATAAGTAGCGGTAGGGTGGGGGGGGGGGGGGGGGGGTGTTTCCGATATTGTAACGTAACCAAAAATTAAAAAAAAAACTCGAAAAAATTCTAATTAATAACACGCCATCATTTCAAAACATTTTCATCCTTACATCTTCATATTTGACCGTCTAAATTGGCAATTAACTATAGCTATTGACGAGTGTAATCGCGTTATTTTTCTCTGGTTACTTTTCGTCACTCGTTTCTTCTATATATTTTGCTGCTTGCGGGAGTAGATTGATTGTGTATGCGTTTGCGTCCTTCTACTCGCTGGCGCAATTAGATTCGAAATACACGAAAGCTTATGGTACCGAGTAGAATGCTAACGCGCGTAAGTTTTATCAGCGCAATTTACAGCTTGTTGCAAATAGTGAACACCGAGAACAAAGAAAAAAACGAGATTATTCTTTGAAATTTCCAGGGATGACTCTTTATCATTAATTTTAATAAATAAAGATTTTGATAAGTTATTACATGTTATTGTGTTAACATGTCTTATTTTTTGCTAATTGTTTATAATTTATAATACTTAACATCAAAATAATTTTAAGTTGTTGGCATCAATACACTTAAAATTACATTTCAAGAACAAAGAAAATGTTCAATATTTTTGTTTCCCTACTCTAAGCGCAAACTCTAAGCACAATAACTATTTCATTGTACGCCCCACATATTTTATAAATAAACGGACGCAAAACCATACTCAATCATTCTACTCCCAGTTTTAAAGCTGGAAATTCCTTCGATGCAGTCGCGGTTTTCGTCCGATTACTCGCTGGCGCAATTCAATAGAAGTATGGGGAAAGCTTATGAGAGCGAATTCAAATTAAATTTTGACGCTCTGAAAACGCAATTAATGCAAGAAAGTAGAAAATATTTATATTTCTATATTTATAAATTTATATTTATATTTCTTGCTTAATTTGCGTTTTTTGACAGCTCGTTACTTATAACGAACATCGAGAAGAAATAAAAGAAACGAGTCAGAAACTCATTTCTTTCAGGGATGTCTCTTGTACATAAAGCTGAAAGTTCATTCACTGCATTTGCATATTGGTCCGTCTACTCGCTGGCGCAATTTACGCAAAAAAATTATGGCAGAGTTCACTGAATTTTACTTGCAGAGTAAGCAGGGTTTCAAAATTATAAAACATTTGATATGTTTGACACATACAAATACTTAAAATGTCTTCATTTATAATTAAAAAAATCTTAAATCCTGAGTATAAAAAAGTTTTTGTTATAAATTAACAATTAAATAATTATAGACATTTTCAATTTTTAAGATTTATTTACAAGAGCCATCCCTAAAAGTAATGAGCTTCTGACTCGTTTCTTTTATTTCTACTCTCTGTTCGTTATAAGTAACGAGCTGTCAGAAAACGCAAATTACACTAGAAAATTTAAAATATTTTCTACTTTTCTTGCGTAAATTGAATTTTTCCAACGTTACGCACGTAGGCATTCGTTGGCATAAAGCTCTCTCTCTCTCTCTCTCTCTCTCTCTGTCATAAGCTTTCATACACAAGGCATATTTAACAAGTTAGATTCGTGTCGGAGAGGTGGGTACAGCAGCTGTCAAACACAAGAAGAATATAAAAAAGAAAAAAAACAGCAAATAGAAAACCGTGCTTTTATTCGTAAACCGCCGATTTTGACAGGTGCTGTACCCACCACCAGAGAGAATTTCAACAACTAACACTACCTTATGGAATATACCTTGTTCATACATTTCTATTCCATTGCGTTTAGCGAGTAGACGGACTCATATGCATCCAGCATTAAGCTGGAAGCTCATTCTCATCAGTTGCTTTTTTCGTCCGTTTACTCGCTGAGCGCAACGGAATAGAAAAGTATAAAAGCTTCTGAGAGTTTTATGCATACGTGGAAAAATGCAATTTACGCACGAAAAGTAGAAAATATTTCAACTTTTTTTGCATAGTTTACGTAGATTTGCCAATAGATATTTATAAACAATAATAATTTTCTAAAATATATGTAGGTCTTGAAAAAAAAGTGCCGAAGCTACCCTGGTTTCCCCTATATGTTTGAATCAGGGACCGTAACCGTTAAACCATTTTTCTAAAAAAGTTGAACATTTTAGTTATTTTTTGTGTTTTATTATATTGAACAAGAATTAACCAGAATTTTTTAACTTCTATTTTTTCGCACAAAAAATAACTGTTATTATATGTGGGATATTTTTTCCCACAAAATATCCCACAAATCGCTATATCTAAGAAACTGCTTATTATAGGGTCATAAAATTTGAAAGATAAAAACATGGCAAGTCTGTCGCATAGCCGGAGATATTTGAGGCGATGAGAGCAAGAGTGGCCTAACCCACAAAAATATGAAAATTAAAATAAATGCATATCTAGCGTCGCAACTGCTGCTGCTAATCCAAATGTTGACATTTTGTTATAATATACCAATAAAAAGCAAATTTAGAAAAAGCGAATAATATTGTGAACAAACGAAAAAAATAAAAGAAATTCAATTGAACATCTTAATATGACTCCATTAGATATGTTGGTGGGTTAGGCCACTCTTGTTCTCATCGCCTCATTTGTCCATATGAATGATTGACCACGTGCTTGTTTTTTTTTTTAATACAACGTTAGTCTTGTGCATTGAAGAAAAGATTTAGTTCTAACTGTATCTATATGAATGAATTGAGCACATGCTTGTTTTTTTAAGGGAACTCTCAGTAAATCACTAAATTCCATAATGTTCCATTAAGCAAGTGCAGCGTTTCTATCCGACTTGTAGATGAAATCATAGAATGTAAAAAAGGGCGTGCCCCGCCCATTTTTTGTCATATGGTAGATATTGCATTCTTATTTTCACCAGTCAAATTTCATGACCCTAGCATGAACAGTTTTGTAGATACAGTGATTTGTGGGATATTTTGTGGAAAAAAATATCCCACAAAAAATAACAGTTATTTTTTGTGCGAAAAAATAAAAGTTCAAAATTTAACTGGTATTTTTAAACTTTTACTTTTAAAGTCGAAATTTAAAACACAACCCAGGACTAACAAGGGGATGTCGGGGGATCATAATGGTGTCATCCAAAATGTCCTCCGACTGTCCCAACTACTTGTGGTTTTCCCTTAAAAAATGAGACCATAACTGTTATTTACGGTCCCTGGTTTGAATCAATAAATTTCCTTATTTCATATGTCACGTTACTTAAAAGGGGGATAGAGAGGAGTTTTGAAAAGCACTACGAGGGGCGGGGGATTACTAGGTGTGTCAGAAAATCGGCCACGTGGTTTATGGACCTGTGTTGGTACCGATCGAATAAATGGGGGGAGGCATTGGACAATTTGGCGTGGCGCCTTCCATACAACCCAAATTCGTAATTTCGAATAGCTTTAGAATTATAAGTCGTACACTCAACTCAGAATTGGGTATTCGACCACTCGTAACATTGTATGGGAGTAAGACGAGGGGCGTGGCACTTTCTAAGCAGCCTAAATTTTCGGTATAACTTTCGAACTGCAAGTTGGACTCAATGAAACTCGGTACGACCTCACCGTTTAGTTGTGTCTGCGACTGGCACAATTTAGCGATCATTGGACAAAGGGGCGTAACACTTCCCATAATATTTTTTGTAGTTTTTTATATAGAATAGGTTTGGAACTAAATGGCGCATAACAATGAATCTCAGAATGGAATTACTAATTGGCCAGGTTTTTCTACTGTAAGACTGGCACTGGCATTGGAAAACGGGGCGTAGATCAGCCCATACAAGCTAAATTTTTGATACATTATAGCTATGAAAGTAAAACTCATAGAACATTGAAGCTCAGATGGAGTTACGACTAGGTGATGTCCTTTTACTAGAAAACTGGGACGGGTATTAGAAAAGCGGGTAACTCCGCCTATGCAAGCCAAATTTTTGCTATTGAATAGCTTTGAAAATAAAGGTCACAGAACATTAAAACTCAGAATGGAGTTACTAATTTGGTGATGTTCTGCTACTGGAAAACTGGAAGAGGCGTTCAATAATGGTGAAAGTGGTAAGTAGTAAACGAAGGGTCTAATAAAAGTTGTGAATACACTAGTTTTTGAATGCATCAACGACTTCTTATGGAGTTGAAAATCGTTGTCGACGCAGTTTGTTCTTGAGGTGTGAGAATTAAAAGAAGTCATTAGGCACCAAATCAGTACTGTATGGAGAATGGCCCATTAATTTGATATTTTGAGTGCTCAAAAACGCCTTTGTTTGAGTTGATGTGTGGGAGCTCTCATTGCTTTGATAAAGAATAATTGTAATGGGCTTGTTTGTTTTCCTTATTTCACGGAACACTTCTGGCAAACCGTGGCGCGCAATGACTCTATACCATTTCGAATTGACCTTTCTACATGTCTCAAGTAGTACCGTGGCAACATTACTAGTTATTTTGAAGAAACAGGCGACCATTTTCTTCGCAGTGCTTCGAACTCAAACAACTTTTGTGGGATTTGGTTGATCTTGGTTGAGTTGATTACTATTCAATTTCAGGCTCATATTCACAGATCCATGATTCGTCACATGTCATGACCTTATATGAGTTTTTTGAAGCACCGTCTTTTGGATTTCTTGAGCGTTTCTTTGCACCAATCGACACGAGCCTTCTTCGAGCGATTGTCAAATTATGTGAAATCCAACGTGAAGAAATCTTTTTCATAATTATGTGTTCATGTAAAATGGTATGCTGATATACGAGCCCAAACCACTATTAATTCGTACAGCAAGCACTTTTATGCCAATGTAACATGTAAGGGTACATATTTTATTAAATAATATTGATAACACTATTAAATTTATACTTTTCTGAAAGTTTGTTTTATTGTCTTTAATTTCATAAACAAATATGTGCACATATCATGATAAAAAGTTTTGAAAACAGAAATTACCGGAAAGTCCATTTATTTTGATAACAAAAATTTGACCACTATTAATTCGTACAGTGTATAAATTCAGCTAAAGACAACTCTGAAAATTAAAATGTAAACAAATAATGAAAATTTACCGTTTTATTAGAGTAAAGAAATGCAATTGAACAATAACACGATTTTTTTCGTGTTGTTTCTTTTTATTTCTGATTAATTGTTCAACGATGGCACTTGGTAAGCCAGTTTGTGAAGAAATTCGATTATAAATTATTGACAAAGTCAAATCGGGAAAAAGCTATAGCGAAATATCGGTTGAATTAAAGCTTCCCAGATCAACAGTATCAAGTATTGTTCAAAAATACAAAAAAAAAAATGAGAATTGTAGCAATAATGTTGCAAACAGAGGCCGGGTCTCTAAAATAACGATTCGCGACAAAAGAGCTTTAGAAGTTATACTTAAAAAAAATCGTCGAGGCACTATTAGATACATAGCTTCAGAGTGGTCAGAAAGCATTGGAAAAACCATTAAACGTGAATGGACGCGTCGGCAAATGAAAGATATAGCTTATGGTGTTTATAAAGTAAGTTTAACACTCTAAAACTGGTGATACCAAAAACATTTATTGAAACTTGAATTTTTTAGGCCAAAGAAAAGTCCTTACTTACTGTACTTCAAATGAAAAAACGTTTATTATGGGCAAAAGAAAGACGTTCTTGGGTACAAAGGCAATGGGACACCATTATATTTAGCGACGAATCGAAGTTTGACGTATGCGTCGGTGATGCCAGAAAAAGGGTGATTCGGAAAAGCACAGAGGCATATCATAAAGACTGCTTAAAGCGTACTGTAAAGTTTCCAGCTAGCATTATGGTGTGGGGATGTATGTCCTCAAAGGGTGTCGGTCAGCTTCACTTTATTAAGGGAACAGTAAATGCAGAAAAATATATTAATATATTGGAAGAACATCTCATTCCGTCAGTACCAAAGCTAGCTGACTGTGGCGAATATGTATTTCAACAAGACGGTGCATCATCCCATACAGCCAAAAAAACAAAAAAATGGCTACAAGAAAATGGTATTAGTGTTCTGTACTGGCCATCATCTAGCCCGGACTTTAACCCAATCGAAAACGTGTGGGCACTCATGAAAAGGAAGTGATGAAATGACCCACAACGCACTCTTAGCGGATTAAAAGCCAACATTCAGGAAAGTTGGGACTCTATAACCCCTGAAGAGTGTAAAAAATTTATAGATACAATGCCAAAGCGATTAGAAGCTGTTTTAAAAAGCAAAGGGGGCGTTACACAGTATTAAATTAGAAAATGTTCCACTGTACGAATTAATAGTGGTCAAATGTTTTTTATCAAAATAAATGGACTTTCCGTTAATTTCTGTTTTCAAAACTTTTTATCATGATATGTGCACAAATTTGTTTATGAAATTAAAGATAATAAAACAAACTTTCAGAAAAGTATAAATTTAATAGTGTTGTCAATATTATTTAATAAAATATGTACCCTTACATGTTACATTGGCATAAAAGTGCTTGCTGTACGAATTAATAGTGGTTAGGGCTCGTATATGCTAGTGGAAGTAATACCCAGGGATGCCACAATCTAACGATAAGTCACATGACGATCAAGCATTATCAGTTCGCATATAGCATCAATGATTTGTGTCACAACAACAGATTTTGAAATCCAAAGTGAACAAATCTTTTTCACAACTATGTGTTCATGTAAAATGGTATGCATGCTGGTGCAAGTAGCGCCCAGGGATGCCTCAATCATACGGTATGCCACATGACGATGAAGCGTTATCAGTTCTTGTACAACATCAATATTTTTTAACTCAACAGATTTTGGACGCCCTTCACGAAATTCGTCAGTGAGAGAATTCTGTGAATCACTTGAATTCTGTGTACCACCGATAAGCAAAGGTTTTTGATGGTGCTTCATCACCAAAAGTTGAATTGAGATTATCGATGCACTCTTGTTGAGATGCACTCACGTCAAAAGGTGTAACAAATTATCGCAAGAAAATGTTCATGTACTAATTCCATTTTTTCTGAAATACAATTTTAAAAGCACTGTAAACAACACAATAAGTGTACGTACACCAAAACGTTGAGAGTACTAGGCTTGGGTAGTTCATGAAGGAACTAGTTCAATTGGACGATTCCCACTCATGAACTATGTGAGCTAGTTCAGTGTTTCTCGTTCTTTTTGTTCTTTTAGTTCATTTTAGTTCAATTAATATTGCAGCGAGCAGGAACAAAACGAACGAGACCAAAAATAACTAAATTTACGAAGATATGGTTTGAGTACTTGGTTTGAGACTTGGTTTTTGACTTGTTGTCTCTACACTAATAGAAATGTTGGATTTGATGGTTATCACATATTCATACCAAGTTTGTTTCATTTTATATACCTGGACAAGCACGAGTAAACGAAACGAACTAAAAAACTAATCGAACTAAAAGACCTAACGAACTAAAAGAACTAACGAACTAAAACAACTAACGAACTAAGAGAATAAACGAAGTAAAGCATGCAATGAACAAACAGAACGAACGAACTAAAAGAACTAAATGAACGAACTAGTTCATTACATACGATTGAACTTAAAAGAGCAATCTTTGTGGTGAACTAAAATGCCCAAGCCTAGTGAGTACGTATAAGCTAAAAAATGTCAGACTTTCCAATGAAAACATCGGTTTGACTGGAATGTCATTAGCGTTGCCAGTTCCCGAAATATAACTAGTAGCCCACGTTAAAAATTTTAAACTGGTTTTATTTCTTTAAAAGTTCAAAATCTTTACCTTAAATTTAAATTATTTTTAATTAAATTTAGGACACGATCAAGAATAGAATCGAGTGTATGGTTTTTTCAAAACGAGCTAAGACCAAAAAAATTTGTTCGTTAAAGACTTATATCGAACCAATTGGTTGCCTGTTTCGTTGTTGGCGTTAGTGAAACGTAGGACTGTCAATTCTGAATAGTACATGACCATTTGTTTGCCACAAGTCATCGGAGAAATTCGGAAAAAGTCGAAGAAGAGGCGAATCATTTGGTATTATAACAATGCGGGCTCTCACACGTCTGCTCAAACAAAGACCTTTTTGACCAGACAGAAAATCAAATAGATGGGTCTTACACCGTACCGTTCTGATCAAGCACCTATGAAATTTTTTTCATTCTTGAATATAAAAATAAAAAATTACGTGGACAATTTTCGACACCCGAAGAAGCGGTTGTTGCATTCAAACCGTTTCCTTTGGAGTTATCTCAAACGGAGCGGAAAAAGCGATTGGTTCAAACGCATGCAACAGTGTATTGATCATCATGGAGAATATTTTGAAAATCAATAAAACTGATTTCAATCAAAAATATTTCTTTTCTCCTTATTAGGTCAGAAATATAAATAGCAAACCTCGTATAAACCATGGTAGAATTATAAGGTAGGGCCGGGTCGCTCAGTGCCCTCACGCGTCAACGAATAGTGGATAGTGAAAAGGTCGGGTAGTTGTCAAAATGACGAAGTTGGTGGAAATGTCAAATGAAAAAAGAAATATCATGTTTTCAATTTGTAAATAGTGCGGATACGTGTGTTAAGTTTGTGTTAATTTGAGTGGAAATATTGTAAAAACATTGTAAATAAATCTATAAAATGCCGCGGAAGTGTTAAATTTGAAAAAAAGCTGTAAAAAGTTTAACCTAAAATCCACTGCGAAACATGAACATTAAGAAACTCGAGATGAACAGCTGATTTTGACAACTAGCCCCCTTTTTCGCTGCTTTCCACTTCATTCTTCTCCGAGTCGGCCCTACCTTATAATTCTACCATGGTATAAACAAGTTAACAATTCGTCGAAAGCTCTATGAAAACGATTTCAAAAATAATGTCAGTACATTTGTTGTCACTTTAGCAAAAGAACAAAAAATTATAACAAAATATTTATTTTTCTATATTTGTGTGACAAACATATACGAATCAAAGAGAAAATGATATCTAAAAATTAGCAAAATTTAAGCAAAATTTTTAAAAGAAAAAATTGTAAAACATCAAAGTCGAGCAAAGATAATTTCCGAATATAACAATAAGGAACGGAAGGAAACGACTCAAAACTTACTCCTTCATATCAACAGACATTACCAGCAGCAACCAAGAACTAAAAATCCAGCTGATAACTGCTAAAAATGGACGAATCCAGAGTACTTGAGAGAGCGCTAGAAAACTGTCACACTCTAGAACGTTACATATACGATTCCATAAAGCAAGTGCGTCGTCTCAACATACGCTACAATTCGGACTGGCTACTGAAGAACTATAAGAATTACATGAGCAACATTTGGATTCAATATCGTTGTAAGAGCCCCGACATGAGACCCTCGCTGCCAATGCTGCATAAAACATCAAAGCTGGAGAAGCCACATAATTTGGTGAAGGGAGCACGCAGCTCAGTTGAATTGTTTGGCAGTAATCGCAAGATCAACTATAAGTTTATAAAGATCAAGCGAAGCATGGAAGCTTTAATCTTGCAGATACAACGCGTCATTGAAATAGGAAATCGTCAGAGAAATTTCGTACATGTGAACATCAGCAGTCGAGGTAGCAGAACGCGTATATGCTGCCATTAGTGTAACAAACTTTAGAAATCTTGCGTTAATTGTCATATGTATCAACTAGTATGTGGTTTTCCTCAAGGCTTTACTTTCTTAACTGTTGTAAAATTCATATTCTTAAATTCAAATCTTAATATCTGTTGAATTAAACGTTTGAGAAATTCTTACACACTTTGTTTTTAATTAGATCAGTCGGAGGGAGTATTTCGTTTTACAAAAGATGGGACAGAAAATTCGAATGCGTTAAAAGTAAACACCAGCCTACCCGGCTTAATCCTGAGGTGCTTCAAACATGAGACCGATACATTTCTTCGGCCGGCGCCCCTTTGAGTGTCGAAAGGTACCAAATTTCCTCTATGTTGTGATGAAATCTAGCAACTCTTGTTAGTTGTGAAGACCTATCTAACACATCTTCCATACTTTGGTGTAGGGCAGCCAGAATATACAACTCCACATCGAGCTGGATAACTCTGGCCGCAATATGGGTACTAAACCACAACCACCATGATTTTCCCCGAGGGGCTATCCCAATCACTCAGTCTAACCTTAGTCAGTGGTCCCTGATTGCAAGTGTGTTAACAGTTTCTAAGTCTTTGGTTCGACTTCGTAACAAACTACACCAGTTGAGCCTCATCACTGCTTCGAAATGGTGGCCAGTTAAAAATGTTTCCAACAAACAACCGCACATGGCTAATCAGTTGAATCTAATAGATAGCTGTCAAACCAGTTTTCATAGTAAAAACTCGTGTTTGACATATAGTTCAGTATACTTTGGCAAATTACCATGCAACGACTTACACTGGAACAAAATTTACGAATCGTGGAAATTTATTTCCAAAATTCGCGTTATGTGCGGTAAACTTACAGAGCACTTCGCACACATTACGGTGTGCATAATCCTTCATCTAAGCAGGTTAAACGCTATACTATGAATCGATTTATGTCCTACGCTTACTCTAATGGACAATATTCAACCAAAACGAGCTCATACTGTGCGTACCGAAGAAACCATTCCCGCTGTAGAGGTTAATATGACTGAGGATCCAAATTTATTGATTTGACGCCGTTCTCAACAAGACGGTCTTTATGACGGTCTTGGCTCACAACCGCATAAAATCCCACTGGTGCAGGAATTGAAGCCATCACAACATCGTTTTCGTCGTACATTCGGTAAATGGGCTGAAAATCAATTGAAAATTTAAATTTAGAGTGAGAACAATCCTGAAGAGACACTCCAGGCTCCCTTACATCCAGAAAAAGTTACTGTTTGGTGTGTTTTGCATGCCGAAGACATCATTGGTTCATACTTTTTAAAAACTAAAGATGGAACCAACATTACCGTCAATGGTAAGCGCTACAGGCAAATGATTGGTGACTTTTTGATTTCCCACATCAATATCGATCGTCTAAGTGCAAAATTGTTTCAGCAGGATGGTTTAACAAACCATAAAGCGCGTGAAATCATCACTTTGTTGGGACGAACTGTTGGTGAGCGAATGCTATCAAGAAATGGGCTTGTCAACTGATGACATAGGTACTAGTGATTTGACTCCTTTAGACTACTTTCTGTGGGGGTACGTAAGGTCATTGGCCTATGCTGATAAACAAGCTACGACTGACCTGTTGGAAACCAATAGTCGACGCTTTATTGTCGAGACAACAATAAACATATTAGCCGAGATAAGGCCATATATGCTGGAAAAAGTGGTGCAAAATTGGACCGACAGGATAGTATTCATAAAACGCAGTCACGGTGGCAATATGCCCGAAATTGCATTAAAACACTAAATGCCATAAGATTTGAAAATTTATAAAACGGAAATATAGACCATTTCATTAATTTTTCTGTGTTTTATTTTAAGGAAAAATTGTATGCTTCTAAAAAAACAACCCTTCATTAATTCAACTATTAAGTCGTTTAGTAAACAGCTGACACACGAATTCACTCAACGTATTGTAATAATTATTATTATTATAGGGATTTGCACTACGACCTTAAGGTCTATCGTCTCCCTTCATGGACCTCAAAAAGCTCTTTTAGTCAAAACTCTGAGATAAATACTAGTATATGTCCTATATCTCTCGGTTTTAATGAGCTATCTGGTGTTATAAGTTTTTTCTGGTATTTAAGTTTGAATAAGTGCGGGACACTGTCCTAGGATCTGCATCGCAGATTCTTCGTTCTCCATGCAAAGCCTACATGTGTCATCACTTAGAATTCCCAGCTTTTTAAGGTGATATTTCAAACTACAGTGACCTGTTCGTAGTCCTGTCATAACTCATATATCATTCTTTGCTAGTTTCATGCACTTTTTTAATCTCTTTAGGTCGTATGTCCATAAGAGAAGTTTAGAGTTCTTTAATCCTGGTAGGTTTCCCCAGTATTCCCCAAGCTCTTCTTCGTTTTTCTTCCTCTTTCTTTATTCAAAGAGAGATAATTTTTTTGCCCATCCCACAGAATGGTTTCGGACCAACAAGAGTAGTTGATGCTTCTTTCTTTGCCAGCTCGTCGGCAATTTCGTTCCCTTCCATACCTTTGTGTCCCGGTACCCATAGGATCCAGAATCAGCTTTGTAGCCCAAGCGTATTAAGTTTGTCAGAACACTCCATCACGAGTTTTGAGGTTACCTGAAGATATTTCAGTACCTTGATGGCCGCGAGACTATCGGAAATGATAACTTTGTTTTGGTTCCGGTATTTGCGCTTCAGGTTAACGTGTACGCATCTGTCCATCACGTTTATTTCCGCTTTGAATATGCTACTGTTTTTGCCCATGGGCACGAAGTGTTTGATCCCTTGCCCGTAGACTCTTGCTTCGGTCCCTTTTTTAGTTAAAGAGCCGCTAGTATACCAAGTAATCATGTACTCGTTTATCTTATAAGTTTCAGATAAACCTTCCCATTTCTTCTTTCTACTTAGAAACTTCATTCAACCTAACAACTTGCTCACTAAATGCAAGGGCTTGCTGATGTCAAACTTTTTATTTCCTACAATTAAGCCCTTGTCATTCAAATCGCTAATGTCTTCATAAATACGACACTCGTACAAGCCATATACGAGTCTTGAAAACATCTTCAAGGACTGATTCGCAATCACATCCTTCGGTCGTGCTGAGGTTTATTTTGTACAAAAATACAATAAGAGAACCATGATCAGTTAAAAAGAAGCCCAAGCTCAGGGAGAATCCTAAGTCTGGACAACGTTCAACAAACGACATGTAACGTATTAAACAATAGGTGACTTTACCATTCTGGCCATGGTGCCGTCTAGATTCCCTGCTAGATCTAATGCGCACCTTTAGCATATCTCTCCACTTTTTCGTACACATGCTCCTAACTTACTCGTTCAAAGTGTAATCTGTCGCTAATAGGAAAAGACCCCTCCGAACCCGGCATACAACGCTGGTTTGCATTACACTAGGTCCAGTGGAGGTGCCCTGCCCCCACCTTTAGTGTATTAATAGAGGCTGTACAGCACACTGGCTTACGTCCAATCAAGATTACTCTTTGGCGAGAAAGAATCTTATGGTAGCCTACTGCAGAACTGACCACATCGCCCACACAAGTAAGCCATTGTTTCATACATGCGAATTTGGGAAAATTACCATGTTTCCTGTAGTTAACTTATAACTTTTTTATCTAACCGGCTTCATTGGCTACATAAAGTCGGGTCCCGCTCCAAAAATCCGGAGTACCCTATTTGAGATTTTGTTTAAACTTGGAACACAGTCGGTAAATTTCTGCATGCGACAGTAACCGACCGCACGAAATGAAACATTTCAAAAATAGTCATTTTTTGCCACACTTCTTTTAGTTTACACCTTTTCTTCTAAAACCTCGAAGAGAACTCCCACCAAATTTGGAATGGAACAGCAACAAAATATATTTTTTTTTTTTAATGAAATCCAAGACCCAAAAATTCCAATAATCCAACTAGTTCCATATATAATCCCAGTGGAAGCTATTTATCTGAAAATTTAGATTTTTGTCCTAGAAGTCCACAAAACCAAAAAACTGTTGTTAGAACTTCCATCCATTTCCCTGGTTGTACAGGTTCCTCTTTAACCACTATAGAAGTTCCACCTCAACTAGTTCACACCTTAGTAAGTAAAAAAAATTTGTGTGGGCAATACACCCTCCAGCCCTACATTTTTCCGGCCCAACTACAGTGCACCCTCCTATACTTTTTGCCCTGACTCTGGCCATCTTCTTCAGCTGCCTATACCTTAATTACATTCCCTCCCATTGGAAGGAGATAAAGATAGTACCCAAAGCCTCACATGCCAGCCCTAGCAACTTTAGGCCAATCAGACTATACTCTTTCTTCCTAAGGACACTAGAAAGACTCATTGAAATTTATTCGAAGCAAGCCATTGATACTTCGAAACTTTCAAAGGTTGAACAGGAGTATAGTAAGGATAAATCCACAGATACAGCGCTCCAGAAAGAATGCTGATACTAGAAAACTTCGCATTGAGGCTAGGAATCGCTTTAATACAGTTTTAAAATCCGCAAAGTTTCTTCACGATACTTGCTTTAGAGAACAGGTTCTTCTCTACCCCAAAGGGAGCAAAAAATTTGGGCATTCGTTAAAAGAATTTAAAATCAGACGTTTTCATCGATTCCTGCTCTTTTAAAGGATGACCAAATCTTCACTGACTCGACTTATATGGCGAACCTGTTGACTGGATTGTATGCACAAAATCCCACATCCATAGAAAACAATATGTTTTGATTATAGATATAGATATATTTCGGAACGAGAGCAGTCAAAAGACTTCTTGAGAACCTCAACATAAACAAATCTTGTGGCTTTGATGGTATATAACTATGCTATATAAAAAATGTGTGATTCTACACTGGCTCAACCTTTGCGTGACCTTTTCAACATCTCTTAGGCCGTTGTTATGCAGACGCTCACGGGCTCATCACGGTCACGCATTGTTGTTGTTTCAATGTAAAAGGGAGCAAGGGAATTTATTTTGCCCAGATTGGTCACAAAATGATTCGAAAATAATATGGAATCACGCGATCAAAACAGTGTTGCGCTGTGCAATTATTCACAACATTTGTCTTTTAGTATTGAAAGTTGTACACTTTTAGTACGAAATGCATGAAAGCGTAATGAAACCTGCTTAATAGCAACACTCACCCTACTCATACTCGTGATACTTTTTTGCATAAAGTATTGAAAGTAGCAAAAAGTGTACTAGTGTTCAGGTATCAAATGACCGTCTGTATAACATACTTTCATCACAGAGCTCATCAAACGAAAAAAGAGCGTAAAAAGGACGTGCTCGGAGATCATATGAGCGTTTGCATGACAACGGCCTTACAGGACGGGAGAATTTCATCTTGTTAGAAGGTCAGCCAGTACTGAAGAAGTGCGATGCAACGAACTCTGAGAATTACCGACTCATTGCGATATGCTCTACGCTCTCCAAAGTCATGGAGGGTGTAATAAACTCCATCTTATGAATTATCTAGAGTGCAATGGATTGCTAAGTGACCGTCGCTTCCGTAGAGCTCTACAGGTGACCTCATGGTGTCCCTCACAGAGAAATGGAACCATTGTGTCCACTTCTTTGAGTTGTTGCTCTGGATATTTCTAAGGCATTTGACCGTGTGTGGCTTAAAGCTCTCGCGTCAAAACTAATTGTATATGGTGTTGGTGATAACTTTTGTCGATGGATCATGTGTTTTCTTAAAGAAAGATCGATTCGTATCGTGGTAAATGGCATTTCGTCCAGTTATCATGCCATTGGTGCTGGAGTACCGCAAGGTTCGGTCCTATAGCCAACTTTCTTTATTGTTTTTATCAACGAACTTCTGTCGTTGACTCATAACCCAGTTCATTCGTTTGAAAACTAGAGCGGCATTTGTTATTCATGTTCTTTCACAAAACGCCCGAGCTCTTTTGATATTGAGAGAAACAGACACACTATTAATGGCACACTGCTAAATGACTTGAAAACTAAATCTTCCCACTAAAATCTCCGAGTGAGAGTATGCTAATAGAGTTGAGTTTAATACTAGCAAGACCATTAGTGTCGCCTTAACTCCTGTCAATATGACGAAAGGTGTGGATCTTTCTGAGTGAGATGCTCTTGACGTTCTAGGCAAACCGATCGAATCTGATCTTCGTTGGAATGATCACATTTTCAGTGTTTTAAAAGAAGCGGCCAAACACATAGGTTGTTAAAACATTGTAAGAAATACTTCAGTGAAACTGATCTTCGCGTGATATATTTGACCGAAAATTAAGTACAATTTGCACATATGGGCAGGAAATTAGACACCTTATTTGGAACTTCTGAACGATGTGCGATTCATCTGACAGGGGATGAAAACATTTCATCTTCTCTGAACTCTCTGGGCCATCAACGTAATCTTGGTTGCCTAAACCTTTTATAAAGGTACTACTATGGGAAGTGTTCAAGGGATATACATGACCTGACGCCGCCAGCTCGTTACCCAATGGAACCTCGCATTACGTAGATAATTCGTTCTTCAGTCGTTCAGTAAAACTGTGCGACAAATTCCCTGCGAGCGTGTTCCCCAAATTTGCTCTATGTAAATTTAAAACTAATCTTCACTGACACGTCTTTATCTTTCCATCCTCCAATATTTATAGGGGGCATTTCCTAAACGTTGGGTTATTTAAAAAACAAAAAAAGTCTAGGGGTAATCCCAGCTCCGCTCCCAGCGAAAAAAAATATTCGATTCCGTGTCCGGTGGTGGTCAACGCAGAATAGGATGCCCACATCTTCGTTGGAAGGATCAGGTGATGGATAACCTGACCACGCTTGGTGTTTCCAACTGGCGCCAGCAAGCGCAGAACAGAAATGGCTGGCGCAATTTCTTATACGAGGCCAAAACCGATCTACGGTTGTAAGCACCAGATAAGTAAGTAATTAAGTAGTCCCAGCTCAGAAACTTCTCCGGAAGGAAAATACAGTCAAACGCATCAGGACAGCAAATACGGCGCCCTTGGCGTGCGAAAAATCTATAGATAAAAAATGGGGCCTTTCTCCCCATTGTCCGTTGGACTTACACGCATTAGTCTGGTGGCCTATCACGTGTAAGTCTTCAATCCTAGGCAAACTCCACAACAGGCAAACTGCAGAGAAGTGCATAATAATGCATTACCGGAGCTCTTCTACGCCAAAGGATAACCAAAAAGTTATCCTCCATCTACCTCCTATAGACTTGATTGCAAATAAAGCTGCAATCAACACAACATAGAGGCTAAAGGCATCTGAATCCTGATTCGATTAACGCATATCAGAAGTAACTTCCGTAAGAAATACGATACTTGCATACCTACACACATCACATGTTCGCATCTCTAGACCCGATCACATTAATGGAGCTTTAAACATTTTTACAGACGACTCTTAGCTCGAAGAACGATTGGGAGGAGCAGTCTATTATTTAGACCTGGGGATTGAGATCTCTTTTCGACTCGCCGATCATTGTAGCGTATACCAAGCGGAGCTCTTGGATATTCTAGAAGCTGTACTGTCACCATCTAGTGGCAAATAAATAAAACATAAAACATTTGTTGTTTCAAACAATTTCTTTCCTTCTTTTTTTTTTATACGTAGTTTCTTCTTTGTTATCGTTTTAGAACGTAATAAATAAGTAAAAATTTAATATAATTTGTTGTGTTGTTTAATGAAAATTAAAATAATGCTTTAAAATAAGTTTTAATTTAATTAATAACTGCGCTGTTTCTTTATTTTTGTATTAATAGAAAACTAGATTAATTTTTAGTTTAATTTTTAAACATGTTTCTTTAGTTTTTTATAACAAATATTCTTTTGTTTTTAACAAATTTTGAGAGAATTTTAATAAAATATAGACAAACGCTGAAACTTTTTCATTAATTTACGACAGAAAACATAAAAAAAAACGAGAAAATTCGATGAGACGAGTTATTTTAACAATTAGCAGCTTAAATTATAAGGAAAAAAGAGAAGAATTTTACACAAATTGTTCAGAGCAAAACATTACAAGAGCGAAAAACTTATAATAAATATAACAATGTGACAGCGTTAAAACAGACAGAGAGAAAAAGGGGGAGAGAGAGCAAAAATAATTAAGCCAAAAGGGACAAAGACAATTTGAAAATAAAACGGCCACAAAAAGTCCAAATTTTAAGCTGGTAACTCCAGAATCAGGACAATGCGGTACGATAATGAAACACTTATTTAAGCAGAGATGACGTAGAGCAGCTTGGATGGAAGAGAGTGAGAGAGCGTGAGCGACAATCGACCGTTCGTAGTGCAGAAGAATTTGAGCATTAATTGAGTTGTGTTGCGAACCCATTTCCACGACCAGGCACCACCTCATCATAACATATCCCGCAGTAGCTCCTTTTGGGCAGCTGTTAATTTCTCGGGGAATTGTATGTCGAAGGCTACCAGCAGGTCACCTTTGCGCGTGGTATCCTTGGGAAATGGCAGCCCATAGCCTTGTATGCGCTTCACGGTATTCGGTTTGATAATTTCCTGCATGGTACTGATGCGCAGCTTATCGCCAGACATTGTAGGAACTTGGAAGACAACACCGCAGAGAGCCTGAAAGAGATAATGTGAAAAAAAATAATTTTACTTTTAGAAAAATATTTGAGCATAATAGAGAGAAGTTAAGTTAAGTAAGTCAACAGATCTATGAATAATATTTTTGCATCAATCATTCAGGTCCATGTGTTCTATATATTCAAGGATATTTGAACATGATGAAGTGACAGTTCTTATAGAAAGCAACTGTCTTCAATCATTCTTGATGAAACTGGGCAAATTTGCTTTGAGTTGATACTATTTGATTAGTATTTGAGAAAATACTATTTATTTGAGTTTATTGGAGTTTGTGTTGATTAGAGATAATAATTTCAGTTATAATGTCCCTACTATCCATCAATCTTTTTTTTTATTAAACTACCTCATTTTTGTTCAAATTTACTCGCTACTTTCTATTCTATAACACTCCATCAAGTTTTCTAGTACATCATTGCTTACTTCTAGTATCCTTAGATTTTCTAGTCTACGAAAACATTTACCCAATCAATCTTCCATCTAAATCCCCGTCCGTATTGTTCCTTTTCTTTTTTTCGAATTTAAGCAACAGCTTCTTAAATATTTGTTGACAATTTTTGTATTTTTTTTTTATGTTTGTTTTTCTATCTCATCTATTTATACTTAATTTTCTATCGCTTTATTGGATATCCTCAGCCTATCCTTAACAACCATCAACAAACAGGCTGACGACGACTACTACGACTTTCAATCTTTGTTGCGACTTGTTTTTGTCCCTTAAAGAGAAAATGTTTTCATTTGATTGTTGTTATTGTTGTTGTTGTTGTTTATCCTTTATTTTTTTTTTTTTTTGTTATCACTTACAAAACACATTGTCTAATTTCTAAGGATCTTGAGCTTTTCAATGTAGTATTGTTTGACATTTTATTGGCACAAGTCATGCCAAAATGTCATCCATCATGACAACTAGAGCTTCAAATGAGGCCAAAGTTTATTTATCAGTTTGTTTATTCGGTTTGTTGATGCTTGAAAGAGAGTGGGAAAAATTGCGAATTGTTTGGAATTTGATGTTATTTTCAAGAAATTCACTTTCAGTGGGGAAAATGTATGAAAGAGGTAAAGCGATATGTTGTCAGGTTAAAACTCCTCCACGTAGTAGTAAAAGTTTTAGTTTCTTTGTATTTAAATATATTCCAGGGAAGTAAAGAATATATTGATAAGAGAAGAGTAGAGAAATTTACCTCATCAAAGGTAAGATATCTCGTCAACTAATGAGCCAAAAGTTCGGTTCAATTAGCACTTGAAAGATGAAGATCGTAAAACATGGGGCTGTAACAACGGTAGTTTAGAAATGTTTTTCGTTAAAGGGTGTAAGTGTCATTGGTCCCATACTTTTATAACTGATATGTCTATGTATCAACAAGAGGTGTTGGTTTGTACAAGAGTACGTAGGTTGCTACATATATTTCGGGAATAAATAAAAAGGCCATACTATGTTTTGGAGATGTCTTAAGCGGAATGGGATAAATGTAATGACAAATGGCTCGAACGAAGGAAAAAAATGTATTAATCATAAAGAAGAATATTATTATAAAAAAAAATATAGGAAAAACATTCGATCTTATTTTATAAAATAAATAAGAAAAGATACAGTAGTTTCGACTATGTCGTAACACAAGACGTAGAATTAGTCAATTCGCTTTTGATGACATATTTTTTAAAAACTATTTAGCAAAATATTTATTCCATACACCTGAGCATATGACCTTTAAAAGAGTGCCGGAGAGGGTTAATATGTATGACCGACCCCCATTACTTTTGCAAAAGGAACATTTTTGCCTTTGACACCTATTCCCTCTGACCACTCCTTTGGGGGGCTCCCTTACAAATATTATGTTTTTTGTATATTTATTCCATACACCTGAGGATATGACCTTTAAGCGAGTGCCGGAAAGGGTTAATGTGTATCACTGACCCCCATTACTTTTGCAAAAGGAATATTTTTGCCTTTGACACCTATTCCCTCCGACCACTCCTTAGGGGGGCTCCCATACAAATTGTATGGTTTTTGTTTATTTATTCCATACACCTGAGCATATGACCTTTAAAAGTGTGCTGGAAAGGGTTAATGTGTATGACTGACCCCCATTACTTTTGCAAAAGGAACATTTTTTCGTTTGACACCTTATCCCTCCGACCAATCCTTAGGGGGGCTCCTATACAAATTTTATGGTTTTTGTATATTTATGCCGTACACCTGAGCATATGACCTTTAAGTGAGTGCCAGAGAGGATTAATATGTATCACCGACCCCCATTACTTTTGTAAAAGCAACATTTTCGCCTTTGACACCTTTCGCCCACTGCTTAGGGGGGCTACCATACAAATTTTATTGTTTTTATGCCGGAAAGGGTTAATATGTATCACTGACCCCCATTACTTTTGCATAAGGAGCATTTTTTCCTTTGACACCTATTTCTTCTGACCACTCCTTAGGGGGGCTCCCATACAAATTTTATGGTTTTTGTATATTTATGCCATACACCTGAGCATATGACTTTTAAGAGAGTGCCGGAGAGGGTTAATATGTATGACCGACCCCCATTACTTTTGCAAAGGGAACATTTTTGCCTTTGACACCTATTCCCCTCCGACCACTCCTTAGGGGGGCTCCCATACAAATTTTTTGGTTTTGTCGATTAAACCGGAAACTGTCGATAAATAGGTAGCAAGTTTAAGCAAACAAAAACATCAAATGTTGGCTTTATATTTCATGTAATTGTGTAAAATTTATATAAGTTAGAGATTTCTAACATGAATTTTTGTCGCATTGAGGATCAAGCAGACCAACAAGTGCTAACAATAGCATTGTACGATCAGTACTTTAGGCCCACCAAAGGCTCAAAAAGTTATATAAATACCGGCACCTGATCACTATCAACCACCCTACTTACCTCCGAGAATGACGTATTCTACGTCAAAAAAAATTGGGATTTTATATTTTATTGGGATTTCGAAAAAGTTCGGTAACAAATTGTCACTAGATGGCTCTAAAATGTAATATCTCTGGTAATATTAATTTCATTTGGCAATGCTATAGCTTGTTTGAAAATTGACATTTAAAGCTTCATTTTCTTACAAGACATTATTTAAAACGTATTGTTCTGTGAAAAGTTATCTTAGTTTAAAAATGAGTGAAAATTCGGAACATTATCGTCCTACTTTGCTTTTCTATTATAGAAAAGGTAAAAATGCATCGCAAGCTGCTGAAAAGAAATCGTGAAGTTTACGGAGACGATGATGTATCTAGAAAAACAGCAGCGAAGTAGTTTAATCGTTTTCAATCTGATAATTTTGATGTTAAGAGTGCAAATTGCTCTGGTTGACCAATCCCTGAAAAAGTCGATAAAATCATGGAAAAAATTGAGCAAGCCCGGCACAAAAGCACCGTAGACGTTGCTAGGGAACTAGACATTCATCACCAAACAGTCATCAAGCATTTGAAGAAAGCTGGATACACAAAGAATCTTAATGTTTAGGTGTCACATGAATTAACAGCGAAAAATTTATTTGACCGAATATCCATTTGTGAATCACCGCTAAAACGGAACCATTTTTACGAGCTATGAAAAGTGGATCACGTACAACAATCATAAAGATCATGGACGAAGTAAAGTGAAGCTTCTCAAGCGATGGCAAAGCTAGGATTGACACCAAGGAAGGCAATGCTGTGCGTCTGGTGGGATTGGAAGGGAATTGTTTATTATGAGCTTCTACAACCTGGTCAAACCATTGGTTATGATCTCTACTGTCAACAATTAACCATATTGAAGCAAGCAATTCAATTAACACGGCCAAAATTGATCAACAGAAAAGGAATTGCGTTTCATCATGGCCACAGGACAGACCACACACATTTTTGATGACCCAGCAAAAACTGAGAGAGCTTGGCTGGAAATTGCTTGATGCATCCACCATACAGTCTGGACCTTGCACCTTCAGATTATTATTTGTTTCTGCAGATCTCTCCTAATGGTGTAAATTTAAATTCTCAATATAACAGCTAATCGCTGTTAGTAGTTGTCAAACGTTGACGTTTGTCGTTTATAAACGCGGAAAATTTACTATAGAACGCTACTCAGTAAAAGAAAGAACAGAATTTGTTGAATGTTATTTTGGAAATTCTTGTTCAATCGCAAAATTCTAGCAAATTTTCCTCGAAATCACGTGCCTTCGGAGACGTATTTGCGTAACATAATGAAAAACTTCCAAGAGACTGGCTCATTGCAAGATATAGAGGTGCCAAAACAACTTTGCCCCAAAACGAACGTTCGACCATAAATATCAACGCAGTGAAGGAAAGTGTTGAAAACGACCCAAGCACCTCAATTCGTCACCGGGCTCAGGAACGCGACCTTTTCACATCCACGTTGCAGAGAATATTGAATATTTCATGCGTTTAGGCTGACTACCAATAGCGTCGTAAGTTCTCTGATTGGGTCTTAGAAAACATGAATGGTTGAGATTTTAATCAAAAATCGTGCGTTCTGACAAAGTTCGTTTTCACATTGCCAGCTATGTTAACTTGCAAAATTGCCGCATATGTGGATCCGAAAACCCACGAGTGATTCAAGAGATGCCAATGCACTCACAACGAGGAAACTGTTTGGTGCGAATTTGTGAATCAGCGGCATCATAGAGCCGTACACTAAGGAAAATAACGCATGTTAACATTATCCACGCCTGAGTATATATTTCATTTAAATATTTACGTGGATTAATCAAATATTTTCCTTACAACTCGTTTTTTCCCGTATTTAAATTTTATTTATGCCACACACTGACACACATATTCCATACAGCTGCCAAGCAACCGCCAAGCAGCAGCAGCATCGCACTCTGTTCCTGTGCAATGCTGCTGCAGTTTCTTCGCACCAGCAGTTGCAGGTTTCATTTAGTTCTCATTTAGTTAATGTTGCAAGGGTAATATAGCATGGATATTTGGCAAATATGATTTGTAAGTACCACCGCACTCAGGTGGAGTGACAACTCGGTATTTTCTCAAGAATGTCACTCCACTCTACATGACTTCATCATGCATCGCACTCACCACCGCACTCACAAATCATATTTTCACAAAAAGAAAATAAAATATACCACTAAATGGCGTTTGATATGGACGCAGCTCGTGGGAAATATTCAAATAAATTGTTTTTCAATTTCAATATTTTTATATAAATTTTCCTTAAATGCGATAGTTTTATTTTCAAATAGTAAATATTTGAAAGATATTTAAATATATTCGTGCATAATTTTAATATATTTTTTTTAATTCTGTTTAAATATTTTAATATTTTATTTAATTAAAAATGTATTTAAATAAATTTTAAATATTTACGTAGTCGATTTAAGTAAATGCGTTATTAGTGCAAAAATGACTCGCTTTTTGGATAAATTTAATCTATTTTTCCCTTAGTGTACTTTTTCGACAATGACGACTGAAGAACCATTACAGAAGAAACATAGCGCTAAAGAGACATAATCAACATTTTTTGTGTTCAGAGTTGGCGTATACGTACAAAGACAATGTTGCCTGTCATACATAATCTCCATATGTCTCGTCTATAATCCAATAAAATTGAATGGACACCCAAGCAATTGTTATATTTTATTCAAAAAACAAACCTACACCTCTTACTGACACATCCTTTAATAAATTTAGTATTAACTGACACCTGTAGATGTTAACGTGACAACGTAACTTTGACATTGCACAAGGAATGTGTCTAAATCCTGGTTTTATTCCTTGTCCAATTTCTTGTTCTTATCTTTTTTTAATCTTGTTCATTATGTTTTTTTGGGTATGTCTTAATTTTTGTCCTAAACCTTGTCAAAGGTCTTTTTTCGAATCCTTGTATGAATTCTTGTTTTAATACTTTTTCAAAATCATGCTCTAATCTTTGTCACAAATTCTTGTCCTCCTCATCTTATTCCGGGTCATTATCTTTGTCAAATCCTTACCGTCATTCTTTTCCTAGTCCTTGTTCCACTTCTTTTCCCAATCCTTGTCCTGCATCCTGCCTTTAGTGTCTTTTGTCAATCTTCTCTTTATTGTTTTAGGTGTGTCTAAAAGTTTGTTCTAATCCTTGTCCCAATTCTTTTCACAGTCCATTTCCCAATCCTAGTTTGAATTCTTAGTCTAATCCTTGCCAAATAACATTCTCTAACCTTTGTCCAAATCTTTATTCCACTCCTCATCTTATTCATGGTTCTCATCTTTGTCCAAATCTTTACCCTCTTTCTTATTCTAATTCTTGTCCTAATGCTCATTCAGACACTTATCCTTATATTAATTTGAATTGAATTTTTTTATTTTTTTTTTTTCTTGCTTTCGCATTTGGTGTATTTTAATTACTTTAAAAGCTGCCATGACACCTTAATTTTTTTTAATTGCTTTAAAATTTAGGTTTTTTTAAAACCTCAGCTTTATTTTCATTCCAAAAAATATACCGCTGCGCCAATAGTCTTAGATTCCATGCAACGTTTTTTCATTGTCGTTGCATTTTTACTTCATTCAACGGTCTTCTCGGTAATATCGTGGCTTTAAAAATTTATTTATCATTTTCATTATGAGGTCGAAATCCCGTTTTCCCAGTCGTAAAATAAAAATTTTCGTAGCACTTCTACTCAGCGAGTAATAAATTCATACAACAATATTGCATTTATGTTGCATAAACTGCTACGAGAGTTGCTACATATATTTCAGGAATAAATATAAAGAACCAATTTTTTTATAGAAAATATTCTCCAATATGTGTTCGTGCTATTTGTCATAACATTTATCCCATGATGTTTGAGACATCTCCAAAAACGTATAGTTTTTCAACGCATGAACGGCTTCTTCCGGCATCGAAAATCGTTGCCCACGCAGTTTGCCCTTGATATGCGGAAACAAAAAAGAAGTCTGTGTCGGACCAAGTGAGGACTGTATGATGTACCAAATGGCGGTTGACCCATTAACTCGATGGTTTGAGATTTGGTTTGAAATTTTCCAATAGAAATGTCGGTTTGACTGTAATGACTTGAGCTTTGCCAGATCCTGAAATATAAGTAAGTACCATCCTACGTATATGTTCAATAACGCCAAAAAGGGGATATTCCTGTTACGGATATGAAGCACCCAGCGAGCGGAAATAAAAAACTTGAAATCGTAATTTTTCTCTGCTTTTATTTTTTCAAATTTTCTGAGCAGAATATCCCCTTTTTGGCGTTATTGATCATATCCGCGACCTGAAGAAGTCATCATTTATTTTTATATTTTTGTCGTAAGGTCATTTTAAAAATGCTTAGTTTTTATTTTATATCATTTACCTTGCCGATTAATAATTGCAAGCAACGCCGTTGCATGATTAATGCATTTTCGATCTTGTAGCAGCCCTCTTCGCAGCCTCAATACATCATGAAGGTATGTTTTATATATTTTTGTCGTAAGTCCCAACTGACGTATAATATTTTTTACCGTAGCATCCATTCATAGGGCGTTATAATTCCATGGAACAAATTTGTTTCGTAACTTAGGGAGCTTGCTGCTCTATTGGATGACTTCGAATTTTTTTTTTATTTCTGTCATAAATTCAAAGACTTAGCCTTGGATACCTACCATTACCATTACTTTTGTCATACAGGCCAATGCATTTTGGATGCATTTCTGCATGGTAAAACGTTAGTCCTTGAAACAACTTTGACCTAGCTTCTTATAATCAAATTGTGTTGTGCGTGTTATAAAATGTTTGTACACAAATTATCGAGAACGGGACCTTCTAGATTTATGCCGACTCTAAACGCGTAAAGTTCATGTTCTCAAGAAGCTTTACATGACATTATTTGACTCACTGAGGTTTGTCATTATCTGCAGAGAGGTGATGACCGTTCAGAAAAATTCATTTTAAAACTTTCTGTTGTTTTAGCTGGGGTTTGAACCTGACATCGAACCGACATTGAACTGACACCGAATGGTCCACACACATTTTGATGCGCTTAGGCACGGCCGCCACAAGCCCATCTAGTATTAACTTAAAATCCATGTTAAATGGTTCTCAGACGTAACTTAAAATGCCGATGCAAGTATTGCTCGTATTTTGGTTTTTTTGGTCTCTTCTACCAGAATACATCAATCAAAGTCTATAATAATTTTATTTGTTGAACTTTGTTAGTTGACGTCAAAAAGTGAAAAGTAAAGAATAATAATATTGAGCTCACTAAAATCCAAATGGAAGTATGTACGAGTCCAATATCAACTGGACACATGTTCCAATCTTATTAATTTGTATTTTGAATGTACTCATAAGTTACATTCTTGTCCATCTTGAACAATGTACCAAATTAGCTTAGTCTATATAAACTCAACGACAACTGTCAGTTTTTATTCGACTCATGAATGTCGCACCGCATTAAATAGAACCACAATAATTACAACAACGCTGACAGGCCATATCAAATCCCAAATGATTTTCATTAAAGTAAGTTAGTATTTTTTTTATTTTTTTTTTCTTGAGGTCTACTCTAAGCTGTTTGCAAAAATCCGATCATTTGTTGGACCGCTATAAAACAGTCCATAGATGGTCACAAATAGTTCTCACCTCAGCGTTCAATTAGTTGTTCGTTTAAAATTGTTACTGTTTTTGCTGATCTATTAACTGAGAAGCGCGTAAATGTCTCAAACAAGCATAAGTTCGTTATGTTGTTTTTGTTGTCTCTCACTCTTATTGTTTGGTCTTAATAAGCGTTAAGATCACGTCATCGAATGGAACGTGAAAAAACTTAACATTATAAAGTGGCGCATAGAGAAAATAATTGGCGTTTTTTTTTTCAAAATATTGAGTTTTATTGAAAAAAAAAACAAAACAAATGGAATTTGAAGATATTTGGGACATTTTTTTTCTTTTCCACATCATTTTTTATGCGCCATTAATACTTTTTATGCTCCATTAAGACAATAAATAAAAGCATTGATAAATTCTATTCGCTCAGCCACTGTGTCACCATATTTTGTCTGTAAATGTTGGTGTCCCAAAAAATAACCACTTGGCAGTAAATCAAAACTCCCCTCTCCCTCCTCCTCACTCTGAGCAGCACTCTGACTTTGTCACCCATATTTCACTGTGTCATCAATTGAGAAATCAATTTCAATTATCAAGTGTTGTATAAATTGACGCTTACAACCTCCGACTGTATTGGGTCGCCTGCCGCCGTCGCGTCGCGTCGCGTGTCGCTGCATTAATTTATTTTCTTATAAGTGCTTGACTGCAACCTTTGTGGCATTTGAGCGTTTGTTATGACAAATCATAAATATTTAATTGCACTGTTGTCACCAGTCAGTTATAAAAGATTCAATTGATGTGTTGAGGGAAAAAATTACAACAACAGCAACAACAATAAAGCGCATAAAATTAGAAAAATTGCTATTGAGTTCATCAGCTCGGCCATCAAAGCATTTTTGACATTTTTGGTAGCAAATTGCTTGCCAATCACTATGATGTGGTCAGCGTTGTCATCAGTAATGCACAAACGCACTATTGAAGATGATTTTGTTGATTTTTGGCTTCTTCTTTATATTTTCAAATCATGTTCACATAATTCTCAAATAGCTCTTATTTTTGCCCACTGTTAATTTTCACATTTTAAAAAATAAAAACACAAAGTTTTACTTAACGTTTGGCTCTTGCTGTTTTCAGGCTGTCTCGCCTTTTTGACCATTTTTGGTTAAAGCTATTAAGTCATCATAAAAAATCTCATGATCATGCCGATCATTCGTAGCGATTTTATTGTGCTCATGTTTAAATTATATGAGAAAACCTTCAGTCACAACAAAAAAGTGGAAATTGCTTTAAAGCATGTGTTGAACTCTCATCAAAGCAGCAGAACTTTTCTTTGCTTTATGCAAAAATGTTGCTAAACCTTGCCAGTTTTTTCCGCTTTGCTGTAGTAAATCGCTCTATTATCATGATTGAGTTGATAAATTTTACGCGCAGTCAATAAATGCTTTTTTTTTTTTCTTTGCTGATTTTATGCTCTCTTGTTGTTGCCTTTTATGGTAACAAGTATTTAATCGTTGCGGCTTTGTTTTTATTATTTTTGCTAGGTTTAATGTTTGGCATAAGTAGCCGGAATATATCTACATATGAACATAGGTACGAGCATGTTGTCATCAGGCAAACATTTGTACACTCAAGAAAAAATAAGTTCAAGTGGTTGATAACAAGCCCAGTGTATTTGTACCATAAGCATTTGCTTTGACAATTTATGTACCTATTCGGACGGAAAGGAAACTCGCTAATGAATCGTTAATGAATCAATTGCCAAAGTAAAATGTATCCCAAAAACAAACCTTTGTTAATGCATTTAAAAATAATTGACAATGGAAAGTTTGTAGAAAAACGTCTTCGGGAAGTGCATTTAACTACCTAAGAAACGAAACAAATTTGTGGCATGGTACATGCACTACAAACACGTACTATATAAACCAAACATGCCCACGTAGTGGCCCGTATGGCCCGCGTGGCCCTTCATATAAATATTTTTCTATCTTAATTTTGTCTTTGCGATGAGCCAAAATCAAAGAACACTTGAAAAAACAACAACACAAACCGCACTCGTTTAGTATTCAGCACATTTTCCAGCAAAATTTACAAAAACAAATGCATGCAAAGTCAAAATAAAAAACTCGATGATATCCATGGTGTAATTAACAAGGTGATCGTGAATTTTTAGCTTATCTCAAAAAAATTTTACCCACCCTTGTCAACAGCTGTTCGTAAATTCCAAGCAAAAGTTGCAAAACAATCTATTACAATTTTTTATTGAGTGCAAGCGATTTGACACTTTTCCGCAGCTTGTCTCTTTTTTTCTTACATTCTCAACATTTTTTTAAAACCGTAGGGAAATTAGTAAACGGCACGATTACCTTGTTAATTACACCATGGATGATGTCGATGCTGAAGCTGATTGTCCCGTTATTTGCGTGTCGAATAATTTTTCATGCAAGCATTGTTATTGTAATAGAAGTTAAGACTTGTAGCAGTGCACTGGCAGTGTACTTCATGATATGTAATTTTATTGCATTGTAATTGTTTTTTTTTTTTTGTTTTGTTTGATTTTTTGTTAAAAGCAACGATGAGCAACATTTTGTGTTTGTTTGGTTTTTTTAAGCATTGGCCCGGGCTTAAAATTTCTTGGGCCCCACTGATATAAACGTTCAAAATGTAACGGGAATTTTGAAATTTCATAGGTTGTGTTGGCACGTTTTTTTTTTTTTTTTTTTGTTGTTGTATTGGCAATCATGTGTCATTACATTACACTCGTAGAAAGTAAAGGGTCCGCCATCTAACGTTTTTTTTTCCAACTAGTGCTTATTTCGTGAATGGTAACACTTAGCACATGTCTGATTTATCCTTCCGTTGAACGAATATGGTTGTGTATACGCTTGAACAACGCTGGGAAATATTGCGACATTACTTTGAAAATCATGATAATGTTGCAGAATGTGTACGAAAATTGCGTACGGATTTTGGAAGAACAGAAGCACCGTCAGATCCGTATGTTCGTTATCTTGTGAAAAAAGTGAAATAAACTGGCATTCCTCATCGATAAACCAAAGCGTGAAAAGCCAAAAACAGTGCGTACACCCGAGAATATTGCTGCTGTGGCAGAAAGTGTGCGTAAAGCGGCATCAACATCAATTCACCGTCGTTCTCAACAATTGAACATTTCGGAGACATCATTGCATAAAGACCTTGGTATGACGCCATACAAAGTCCAATTGGTTCAGGAGTTGAAGCCAACTGACCATCCAATGCGTTTTCGCTTCGCTGAGTGGGCCGATTTTGCCAAAAAAATCATCTTTTCAGATAAAGCTCATTTTGATCTTGGCGGGTATGTAAACAAGCAAAATTGTCGCATTTGGGGCACAGAAAACCCGCACGTATACATTGAAAAGCCGATGCACCCAAAACGAGTCACTGTTTGGTGCGGATTTTGGTCCAGAGGCATAATTGGGCCATTTTTCTTCGAAAATGAGCAAGGAGTGGCCGTTATAGTCAATGGCCATCGTTATCGGGCCATGTTGAACGAATTTTTGTTCACAAAAATTGAAGAGGAGGATATTGGCAACATTTGGTTTCAACAGGACGGCGCTACGTGCCACACAGCCGAAGCTACACTCGATGTTTTGCGCCCTGTTTTTGAAGATCGCATTATCAGCCGCAGAGCTGATGTCGTTTGGCCACCTCGGAGCTGCGATTTGACACCGTTGGACTATTATTTGTGGGGTGCCCTCAAAGCTAAGTCTTACGCCGACAAGCCAGAGACAATAGACGCTTTAAAGGACAATATTCGTGAAGCAATTAGTGAAATACAGCTGCACACAATCGATAATGTGCTTAAAAATTGGACCGATCGTGTAGGCTACTGCATGGCCAGCCGAGGCAGCCATTTGAATCAAATTATTTTCCACTATTAACCGGAACGATTGTACATTCAAATAAAAAAAGAAATTTGAGAAAATATTCAATAGTTTTTTTATAGCATTTTCAAAAAAAAAAAAATATTTTGCGGAGCCTTTATCTATATATTTTAAGCTATATTAGAGGTTTAATTTTTAGTCAGTTGTTGAAAGAATACGAGGGTAATCCCAGAAGTAGCCGACCTAAGAAATAAAACACAAAAAATTAAAAAAAAATATCTTTGGCGGAATTGGCCCAGCTACAATTTTGTTTTATTTTATCAAAAAAAATGGCACACACGATTATGAGTCTTTAAAGATTCTATTAAATGATTCTTAAAAAAAGTATTAAATATGGCTCTTAAAAGAGTCTTAATTTTGAGTCCAAAAAGACTAATTTATATGACTTCTAAAAGAGTCTTTATTATGAATCTTAAAAGGGTCTTAACTTTGAGTCCAAAATGAGACATAAAGCAGTCATTATTATGAATCATATTTTGAAGCCCACAACCATTATGACGATACGCATTTTGACGATAAAATCTCATTTATATGAGTCTTAAAATAACCTTTTAAGAGCTATAATGTTTGCTGGGAAACCCAACATTCAACAAATTTTTAAATCGCTTTAAAAAAAACAATTTAATGCAAAGACAACAAAAACAAAGCATCACTCGATGAGGCTGAGCTTGAGATGATTGTCCCGTTACTTTTGTAACACAAAACACAAATGATTTGTTTTTGTTTTGCACATCAATTCTGTTACATATAAAAATAGAAATTCAGTTTCGTCGGAGTGCTTTGATAATTTTTTTTTTTTTGTTTTTTTTTTTTTTGCAACGATGAGAAAAAGTAATAATGAGGAGAATTTTGTGTTTGTTTGAAAAAAAATCATTGGCCCACCAATTTATGTTCCTGCTCATGACTGCTTTACATAGTCTCCTTTTAGCTCGATACACTTTTCCCAGAGATGTGCAATGGCTTCGATATCCCTACCCTGAGAACCGTCGAACTACCCAACACAGCCATCAACTCCACCTCTTCATTATTGGCAAACCTTTTACCATCGAGCCATTTCTTTCCAGTTAGGAAACAGAAAGAGGTCTACTCATAAATCTGACGATTAGAGGCCATCGCGAAAAAGGATGTGTGAACTGGTGCATAGCCTTTTGCTTTTTGTTTAGCTTTTGTTTCTGTTTCTGTTTCTGTTTCTGTTTCTGTTTCTGTTTCTGTTTCTCTGTTTCTGTTTCTGTTTCTATTTCTTTTTCTGTTTCTGTTTCTGTTTCTGTTTCTGTTTCTTTTTCTGTTTCTGTTTCTATTTCTGTTTCTGTTTCTGTTTCTGTTTCTGCTTCTGCTTCTGCTTCTGCTTCTGTTTCAGTTTTTGTTTTTGTTTTTACTTTTGGTTTTGCTTTTGCTTTTGCTTTTGTTTTTGCTTTTTTCTTTTGCTTTTGCTTCTGCTTTTACTTTTGTGTGGTACATTAACAATGATCATGGACGCTACACAATTTGTACATGTAACGCTGGTGCATTTAGGTGCATTGCTGGTACATTTTTCATTTTAACTGAATTAACAGCTTTTGATTTTGCTTTTGCTTTTGCTTTTGCGTTTGCTTTTGTGTGGTACATTAACATTTACCACAGACGCTATGCAATTTATACATGCAACGCTGGTGCATATAGGTGCATTGTTGTTGCATTGGTTAATTTTGACTGCATGAACGCTTGCACGGAAGCGTATTTTTGTTATAAGGTCAATAAACCAATCTTTGCTGTCTTCAATTAAATGTACCTTTAGTAACCGAGTAATGCAGTTAAATTGTATTTTTGTTACATACGCTGCTATCTCCGCGACCTAACAACGTAGTTTTTTATTGTTATATTTTTGTCGTAAGCCCAAATATAAATCCTTCATTTCTGTTTTATAACATTTGCCGCACCGCAAATACTCAGAGTTATAATCCCATGCAACGCCGTTGCATGATTGCGTCATTTGCAAACTTGAAACGGGTCTCTTCGCGGCCATATTACGTTATGAATTTTTTGTTTATTTTTATCGTCAGGACTGAAAACTAGTCTTTACTGACGTATAATAATTTTGACTTCAGCATCTATATAGATATAATAATTAAAATAATAAACTGGCCATTTCAACCCTTGAAAAGACTTTGACCGAACTTCTTATGTTTGTACACAACTGATCGAGAACTGTACCTACTAGTTGTGTGCCGACTCCGAACGGCTAATGTGCATTTTCTCAAGAAGCTTTTATTGAAATAATTCAATTCAATTCAATTAATTCCATTGAAAAACTTTCTGTATCAGATGGAAATTGAACCAGGGTTCTCAGGCGTATGGGTCACGCACTCTACCCACTGCGCCACGGCCGCCACTATATAGATATAGTTCGTTATAATTCCATGTAACAACTTTATAGTTTCGTTGCTTAATTTGTTTTTTTATATATGACATAAAGCCCAACCTTTACTATTATACCATTATTTTTATCATAACAGCTATCCTCATCGAGAAACAACTCCATGCAACACCGATGCATTTTGAAAAAACTTTTTCCAACATTTTTGGAAACCTACGCGGGGAAACGTAACGTTGTCACGTCAAAATGGCGTAGCCTATAACTTTTTTCATACATGCTATTCGACCTTTTGGAACAAATTTTATTTTAATTTAATTCGATTGAAAATTTTTAAATTTTTCTTTCAAATCAACAGCCGTCGCGTGAAATTGAAATCGATTAGTCTTAACATAACTTAACGAGACACCTGTTGTCAGGCAGAATGAGCAAGTCAGACGGGACAGAATGGCAAAAAGTAGAGTCAAAAAGAAAACGCTTAAACTCTCCTCAGCGAAATAACAAAAAGCGCGCTCCATAAGCCCAAGCCAATAGTGAAAACAACTTAAGCATAAACCCATTTGCATCATTAGATGCTGATGACGAAGAAGATGAAATGGCGAACTCTCGTCAGATAATTCGGTCTCCGAAACCACCACCAATTTTTATACCTGCTGTAAGCAACGTTTCTCGCATGGTAAATAATTTTGCAAAAGTAATTCCACCTAATGATTTTAGCTATAAGGGGCTCAATGATGGACAGGTCAAAATAATGGTCAATAACGTAGATTCTTATAGAACTCTAATATCTTTCCTTTCTAAAGATAATCTAATACAGTATCACACCTATCAACTTAAATCCGAAAAGGCCTACAGAGTTGTTATAAGAAACTTACACCATTCAACTCCTATTGAGGAAATTAAAGAAGTCGTTGAAGCTTCAGGGCATAAAGTTAGAAACGTATCAAATATACAAAGTAGAATAACAAAAAAGCCACTCCCATTATTTTTTCTTGATATTGAACCAAATAATAATAATAAAAGTGTGTATGATATCAAATCAATCAATAATGCTATGGTGAATATTGAACCGCCTCGCAAAGCAAAAAATTTGGTGCAATGCCATCGTTGCCAACAATACGGACATACCAAGTCGTATTGCACTAAGCCATATAGATGTGTTAAGTGCGGCCTTGATCACTCAACAGCAGAATGTCAAAAAAGTCGCGATGTTCCTGCGAGTTGCGTTCATTGCAATAATAATCATCCAGCAAATTATAAAGGCTGCAGAGTATATCAAGAGCTAGTTAATAAAAATCAACATGCAGTTATTATTAACCAACGAAACCTACGTACAGAAAGACAGCAGAAACCAAATTTTAATCCGGAACAATTCCCGAATTTAGGGCAATCTAATTTCAATCCGACGACTAACAATAACACAACCTATTCAGAAATCGTAAGAGGAAATCAAATTGAAAACTCTTTCTTGCAAGAAATTGAAGTCATGATGAATAAACAACTTGAACTTACAAACAATTTGATAAGCATGATGTCAGTTATTATTAATAATTTATGTCACAAATAGATTTGAGGATCGCTGTTTGGAACGCTAATGGCTTATCCCAACATAGACAAGAAGTTGAAGCATTTCTTCTATCGGAAAAACTCGACATTTTATTAGTTTCGGAAACACATTTTACGAAAAAATCTCATTTTAATATAAAAGGTTACACACTTCATTGTGCCAACCACCCTGACGACACGGCTCATGGTGGCTCTGCTGTTATTATTAAAACATCGCTTAGGTATGAAGTATTAGAGGAGATAAGGTTACATTCACTACAAGCTGCTAGCATCAAGCTGCAATGTACATACGATCACAATACAATTAGTGCGGTATATTGCCCTCCAAGATTCACATTAAAATGTGATGATTTTAACATTTTCTTTCAACAACTGGGAACTAAATTTATTGCCGGCGGGGATTATAATTCAAAACATCCGTGGTGGGGATCCAGACTAATAAACCCAAAAGGAAGAGAACTTTATAAATGCATTTCCACCACTAATCGTTCAGTGTTGTCTACAGGTAAGCCCACGTACTGGCCAACTGACCCTAGAAAAATTCCAGACTTGTTGGATTTTGCTGTATACTCAGGAATTCCAAGGCGACATATTGACATTCTAGATAGCTATGACTTAAGTTCTGACCACTCACCTCTTATTATAACGTACAGCACTTTTTTAAGTGAATTAACAGAAAAATATAAACTTTTTTCACCTAAAATGGATAAGGAATCTTTTGTAAACTGGTTGGATACAAATATCAATTTAAATACATCATTAAAGTCTGGATTAGAAATTGACAATGCGGCCGAATATTATACCTGTCTCATTCAAGAGGCTGCGTATCTTTCTACACCAACAAACATACAGGTAAATGGCAATAATGCTAAATTATCTGTGGAGCTAAGGGAACTGATACGAAACAAAAGAGTTTTGCGCAGGAGATGGCATAATAGTAGAAACCCAGTAGACAAGACCATTTTTAATAAAGCTGCCAAAGAGCTGAAAGAGCGCCTTCAAACATTTAAAAATGATTCTATTAATGATTTCCTCAAAAATTTAAATACTCATACTGATTGTGATCACAGCTTATGGAAAGCTACAAAATACATTAAGCGGCCTCCGTTAAGGAATCCCCCAATAAAAGATGTAAATGGCATCTGGTGCAGGTCTGACAAAAAAAAAGCTGATGTGTTTGCTGCACATTTACAACATACTTTTAAACCATATAATTATAATAATAGCTCTGAACAAACTGCCGATATTATGAGATTTTTAGAAGTACCTTGCCAAATGGATTTGCCGATTAAAAATTTTTCTCTAAACGAGGTGCAGCAAGAAATAAAGAAACTCAATAATAAAAAAGCCCCTGGATATGACCAAATTGATGCTAAAATACTAAAACTGCTACCAAAAAAGTGTATTATTTTCCTTACACAACTATTTAACTCTATATTAAGGTTGGGTCACTTTCCTACGCAATGGAAATGCGCAGAAATTATTATGATACCAAAGCCAAATAAGCCAGAGAACGAAGTAGCATCTTATCGCCCAATTAGTTTGCTAGTTACATTCTCCAAAATATTTGAAAGAATATTTTTGAGCAGAATGAATCCATGGATAGAAGCAAACAACATAATTCCGGATCATCAGTTTGGTTTCAGGCAAAATCATGGTACTCCGGAGCAGTGTCATCGCATTGTCAAAGTTATTGAAGATTCACTTGAAGAAAAAAAGTATTGTTCTGCAGTGTTTTTGGATATTCAACAAGCGTTCGATCGGGTGTGGCACCCAGGACTGTTATACAAAGTGAAAAATCTTCTCCCCACTCCCTATTTTCTGGTACTCAAATCTTATCTCTTTGATGGATATTTTTACGTTAGACATAGAAGAGATACATCAGATCTACACAAAATATTATCAGGGGTACCACAAGGTAGTGTTTTGGGTCCGATTTTATATACAATATTTACATCTGATATGCCTGTGGTTGACAATGTTTTTGTTGCAACTTACGCTGACGACACTGCAATACTGGCCTCAAATGCGTCTTCAGATGGCGCATCTGCTCTTGTACAGAGAGAACTTAATGAACTAGAAAGATGGTTATTAAAATGGAACATTAAAGTTAATGCTTCAAAATCTGCACATACTACTTTCACAATGCGAAAAGGTGACTGTCCTCAGGTGACTATTAACGGTTTAATAATCCCAAAGGCCAACATCATAAAATATTTAGGAATGCACTTAGATCGGCGCCTCACTTGGAAGGAACACATAAAAGCAAAACGCAAACAATTAAATAACAAAACCAAACGACTTCATTGGCTACTTGGTGCTAGATCTGAGTTAAACCTTGAAAATAAAATTCGACTCCGTAAAGCGACTTTAAGGCCAGTTTGGACCTACGGAGTCCAACTTTGGGGTACTGCTAGTAAGTCAAATATTAATATCCTACAACAATATCAATCCAAGACTTTAAGGATGATTTTAAACGCCCCTTTTTTTGTAAGAAATGACTTAATACATAAGGACTTAAATATTCTAACAGTTCAAGATGAGATCCGAAAACTCTGTGAAAGATACCTCAAACGGCTTAGCAACCATACTAACACATTAGCAATCTGCCTTCTGGATGAAACCAACGAAACAAGGCGACTCCAGCGATTTCATGTTTTAGATCTTCCATTTAGATTATTATAAGTATAGAGAAACACCTGTTTGTAAATTATGTTGTCTGTTAATAAAGTATTTGAAATAATTCTTTGAATGTCTTAAACAATGTTTGATTATCTTTTGTAGTGATTGTATTCAATGGAATGCAATACTCTCTGTTATATTATATATCATTTCGCAAATTTGTTTATTATCATTTTGATAGATTACAAATAAAAACTATCAACAAAAAAAAAAATTTAATTTGATTTCAAACTCAAGACAAGTATTCGAAAATGCAAGTTCAAATGCTTTCGTCTTCATAGACGTTTTCATAATTTCAAAAAGTAATTTGGTCGTGCCATATGGCGACAATGCCAAATTTGTCGCAAGTGATGGCAGCATTGCGCTCAAAACTAATAATAAATAAAATAATGCCATTAAAATAAACAGCACTATTTCCATGTTTTGCAAATTTAATGCAAGGCTTAAATGCATTTTTGCAATATTAAATATTAAGAAAAATACAAAAACAAACTGTTGATACAACAGCTGCTGCTACGGGCAATTGACAACAAATCGTTGCTGTGTCAACTTGTGCATTAAAGAACAGCCCATATTTAGCTAAATGGAATTCATAATTTTTGTTGTTTTAATTTTTTTCACTTAACTAAATCTGGCATTTGTAACAAGCAATAAAATCCTAAAAATTTGTTATTCCACTTGGCATAAAGCAGCAACAGCAACAATTCTTGCTATGCCACAGCCAATCCAAAGCATGCAATAATAATCCTAACAAAAAAAAAATGACTGCCCCAAACTTTTTGAGTTTAATTTAAAACACTTGTCAAACTTTTAGTTAATCCAATTAAAACTTAACATGACAATCTAAACAACTAACGTGACTTAAAAGTGACTAACGTGAACGAACAACGCGAAAAACATGTGTGAACATTTTTTAACGCCTTTAACGCTGCACTTTAGCTCGTTGCATGCACGACACGCAATGCAACGCAATGCATTTTGCATTAAAAGTGTTGCCAACTAATGTGTTACCAATGATACACTGCTTATTGCTGGGAAAAATTTTCCACATATTTTGATTTTTTCGTTGCTTTTCTGATTTTTCCATAATTATTAAAGTTGTTGTGATTTTTGCCCAAGTTGAATTTGTTGGCAAAAAATAAAATGCAATTTTTTGTGCATTTTTTGCGCAAAATGAAAAATATATATTTAATAGCTTTTTTAACTTTTATGGCGTGCTGCCTTTTATGCAGACATGTTTAATTTAGATTTTTATGATCGCCCCTTGTTTGGCTGACAATCTCAAAGTTTGGCTTGTGAGAAAAAATCTGATGTAACAAGAATTACTAATTGACTTAAATATGCGCCATATTCGGATTGGACGCAGCAGTTGCAAGAATGGCTAGAGTTCTTTCACTTTTTGGTGAGCAAAAAGTGGAATTTGTTGATAAATAGCTTGAGGCTCTTGGGGACAAATGGAGATTTAAGATAAGAATTTACCTTTCAATATTTTTTTATAAAAATAATTAATATAAATAAAGCTATTAATATATGAACTCCATCTTGGTTGAGACAAGAATTTAGCTCTTTAAGGAATACGTTTTCTTTAAAAAAATATCAGGGTGGTAACAGAAGTACCCGACTTAACGTATAGATGACGATTGTTGTTTAAAGAGAGTGTAAATTGTAGAAGTACTAACCTTATAAAGCTTAAGTTTGAAGATTGATGGTACTATGTTGTTCAGTATTCGTTTACCAGCTTTCAAAAGTGAACGCCCTTATCACTCATTTTTTTTCCAATTTTCACCATGGTACCACTTAAGACACATAGTAACATTAGAAATTAGAAATAAGGCGTTTTTGAGCATTTAAAACATCGAATTCATGGATCATACGCCGTACGGTCCTGAATTTGGATCCAATGACTTATTTTTTCCCCATTGAAATGGTATAAATGTTATGACAAATTGTTCGAAGACATGCAAAAATGTGTTTGTAACAATAAAAAAATTCGTTCTTTACACAGGGTTTTCCAATAGGGACTTGACAAGTTTTAATTAAATTTCTGAACGCACCCTTTCACTTATCATCGAACTGTCACTGTCAATTTATTCAGTAAACTCAACATTTTCATCATAGTAAAGTACACAAACCAACAACGTCTGCAAATTATAAAAATTTACTACCGAAATTCGGAGTCGGTGATCGCAACTTTAAGAGCGTTAACAGGCTCTCGCCAGGCAGACAATAGCTGCGTTCGATTCGCCAGCCTTTACTCAATTCATGTCGCTTATTTCAAAATTTGTATGGGAAAACAACAACAAAGTCTACAGCTAGTTGAGTATAGAGTAGGTCAATTATCAGTTGAGTTGAGTAAAGTTGCGTTGCCAGTTTCTTATTTTTTAGTTGGTTTGTGTACGGAATAAGGTAAAAGTAATAGATTCTGTCAAAATGTAATGTGAGTACAAAAACAAAATCAATTTATTGGCAGACTTTATGTGGTCTGTAAAAACAAAAGTGTTGCCAACTATGCAGTAAGTAACAGCTAAGTGAGTAGCTGTTTTTTTCGTAGTTGAGTTGAGCACTGGCGAATCGAACGCAGCTAATAACAAGTTTAGTGCAAAAATTTGAGTCGAAGTGTCGAAAATATCGCTGTCGTTCAGGCGTCCGTAGCAAACGATACAAAACAGTCAATTCCACGGAGTTCTCAAGAATTGGGCATCGCCCAGACCACTTTTTGGCGAATTTTGCGTAAGGATCTTGGTTTACACCCATATAAGATCAAGCTGACTCAAGAATTGAAGCCGATGGACCATTTGAAGTGACGTACGTTCTCCGATAGGGCTCTGGAAAAGATGCGCCAACATGATGAATTTCATCGCAAAATCATCTTCAGTGAAGAAGCTCATTTTTAACTCAATGGGTTCGTCAATAAGCAAAATATGCGTTATTGGTCGGGTGAAAATCCACATGTGCTTCATGAATCACCACTTCATCCACAAAAAATAACTGGTGCGGTTTGCATACCGGCGGCGTCATTGGACCATATTTTTTCGTCGACGATAACGATCGTAACGTTTCTGTGAAAAGCCATCGTAATGCACCATGATTACCGATTATTTTTGGCCTAAATTGGAAGATATGAACTTGGACAACATGTGGTTCCAACAGAACGGTGCCACAAGCCACACAGCACACGTTACAATCGATTTATCGAAGAGTAAGTTTGATGAGCGTGTTATCTCAAGAAATGGGCCAGTCGATTGGCCGCCTCATTCGTGTGATTTAACGCCTCTAAACTATTTTCTTTTGGGCTACGTCAAATCATTGGTCTATGCCAGCAAGCCAACATTGAACGCGAAATAGCGGCCGTTTCGGCCGAAATGTGTGGCCGAGTCATCGAAAATAGGGTCCAACGAATCGACCGCTGCATACGTGCCCGCGGTGGCCATATGAACAAAGTCGAGTCCATTCATAAATGTTTTGATTGTACTTCAAGCCGATAATAAAGTTTTTGAAATATCTCAAATGGTTTGCGTTTTATTTAAAAAAAAGTTGTCAAGTCCTTAATGGAAAACCCTTTATTTATTCTTGAAATACAGGGTACGCCATTTTTTGTTGGTATGTGAATTTTAAATAACTTAAAAAAAAACCGATTTCCATAGAGGATTTTTATTAAATTTGGTTCTTTACAATTTGTTTGGACTAGTTTTTGAAAATTACATCAATCAAGTGCCCGCCTCTAATGGCTAAAGCAAATGCATCTCGGACGGTATAGCGATGATTTCGTCACGAATATTTGCGTTCAATAGTCTAAGGTGCCAGCGTACACTTTGCTTTTCAAATAATCCCACAAAAATAAATTTTTAGGGGTAAAAACTGGAGATCTGAATGGCCAGTCAATATCGACATTTTTTTAAATAACACGTCCAAGGAATTTCCGTTGCAGAAACTACATTGTTCGATTTGCAGTGTGACATGGAGCCAGTAACTATCCACACCTTTTTCACACATTTGTAGGCAGGCATAATAAGCCAACATCAACCGATATCGATTCCCATCGACAGGTTCGCCTTCTCTGAAGAAAAATTACCCAATAATGGTTTTCAAGTCAAAAATAGCCTGTTTTACTTTTTTGTCATACAATAGTGCTTCATGGATCTCGTGTGGATTCTCCGTTGTGAATCCAGAGTGACATGGGTGAAATAGAACATGTCGGTCAGCAAAATTTGCATCCAAAAATCATGTTCAGAGTCAACCATGTTCGAGTGACTGTTTCACCGTATTCCAAGCGACGGTCCAACGGTCTAATATTCAGTAATATTGTTTGAGTCAATTGCTCTTTATACAGAAAGAAATGCAAATCATCTTTCAAAAGATTCCACTGACGCCAAAATGCTGAGCGCTTTGGCGATATGACACATGTGGGTTCTCGACAATACTCGCTTCTCTTACCGCTTCAACCAGTGCATTAGAATGTCTTTGGCGTTGATGAACGGCGCGTGAACGATCTCTCACTGTCCCTTGCTCAGCAAAATTCGCCACAAAACGACGAATAGTGTTGTCAGACGGTGATTTTTGGCCAAAATATTTTCGACGTTATGTACGTTGAGTAAACACAACTGAACGACTATTTTCAATGTACAGCGTCACTTTTCCGGCACGTTGTTTTGATGTGAATCAATTCATGGTTAGAATTGTACTGAATTGACGTTTCAAAAACCTGTCTATTAAAGTCGATCAGCTGATAAATGTCAAAGTTATTTAATTTTTACATACCGACATAAAATATGACGCACCCTGTATATGTAGTAGCCTACGTACAATACATTCATCTGAAAGGCCTCAGTCCAACCAATATCAATGCAGGACTGTATTCTACTCGGGGGGAGTCTGGTTCTTCGTTTACGACAGTAAAATATTAGGTGCAAATGTGGACCAAATGAGGAGACCACCCCAGAAATGGCGAAGAAAATCCACAAAATTGTATTGAATGGTCGACGACTGAAAGTTCGCTAAATAGCAGACATAATAGGCATTTCAAAAGTGCTGTACATTGCATATTGGTTGAAAATGTGGACATGAGAAACCTCTCCAAAAGATGAGTGCCGCGATTACTCACAATGGAACAAGAACAGGAGGGTGTTTCAATCGAGTGTTTGTAGAAGCTTAACAGCTATAAAGCATTTGCGTCGACTCATAACCATAGATTAAACATGGGTCTATCACTAAACACCTGAGGCAAAAGTACAGTCAAAACAACAATGAACTGAAAGGGGAGAATTGGCTCCGAAGAGAGCGAAGACAGTTCCATCTGCAGACAAGGTCATGGTGTCAGTTTGTTGTTTTTAGTTTATTTTTCTTTTTTGTATGTGCCTGGTATTATTTCCGTTAATTATCTTCAGAAAGGAAAAACAATCAACGGCGAGTATTATTGCAGCGTTTGTGTGATGAAGTCAAGAAAAAACGGCCGTATTTGGCGAAAAAGAAAGTTTTGTTTCATCAAGACAATGCACCAGTTCACAAATCCGTTTTCGCGATGGCCAAAATCAATGAGTTAAAGCTCGAATCGCTTCCTTACGCATCCTATTCGCCGGACCTAGCCCCATCGGATAATTTTCTGTTTCCAAACTTGACAAAATGGCTCGATGGAAAAAGATTTGGCAACAATGAAGAGAAGAAGTTTGCGGTTGATGAATATTTTAAATAGCTCGATGGTTCTAGCTATAAACAGGGTATCGAAGCTGTTCAACATCGCTGGGAAAAGAGTACCGAGCTGAAAGAGAACTATGAAGAGAAATAAAGATATGTTTTTTCTAATTTTCTTTTTTTATTTCTGTGTTAGGTCGGGTACTTCTAGGAATACACTAGTATTCTTAGCTCTTAACTCTGAAAAAAAGAGTTCCAACTCGAACAACTGAAACTATCTAAAATACTGATGTCGATTTGACAAGTTACAGCAAGAAACTGGAAAACCATTTTACAAACATTTTAGAAATTGAAAAAAAGGTATTAAAACCAAAAAAAAAAATACATTTTTGGTAGGAATATTTCTAAAACAATTGACACTTAGTGTTTAAATATCTCCGATGATAAAGAAAACGTTGTCGGATCCATGCGTTATTTAAAAAATTTATATTATTTTATAAATAAATAAATAAATAAAATAAACTGACCGTTTCAGCCCTTGAAAGTACTTTGACCGAACTTCTTATGATCAAACTGTATTGTGCGTGTTATTAAATGTTTTGACACAATTGATCGAGAACTGGACCTCAAGAAGCTTTACATGGAATTGAATCAGAGTTCTCTGGTATGGGTCATGCACTCTACCCACTGCGCCACGGCCGTCATTATTTTCTTCTTACCGTAAAAAATTCCATGATAAAAAAGAATTTAAATTATAAATGGAAAATAAAAAATTTTCAATTCTCAAAATTTACGTCAGGCCCCCTCCTATAATTGGTGGCCACCGTGGCCAAACGCCTTAAAGTGCATGGATCGATCGTTAGATATAAATTTTACAAGTCACAGAAAATTCATTCTATCGAAATAATTTTACTGATCGGCCATCACCTCTCTGCAGACAATGGATATCCTCAGAGAGTAAATAACACCATGAAAAGTTTCTTGAGAACACGCACATAAGCCGATTGGAGTCGGCATTAAACTGGAAGGTTCAACCCTCGATCATCCGAATATTGGACATTGTCCGGTCCATACAACTTATAAAAAATGGGTTGTATAGACACTTTCAGGATTTCTACACTAAGGGAAATAACGCATATTAGCATTATGCACGCCTGAGTATAAATTTTATTCAAATATTAACGTGGATAAATCAAATGTTTTCCTTACAACTCGTTTTTCCCGTATTTGAATTTTATTTATACCACACACGTACACACATATTCCATACAAGCAAGCAGCAACAGCATCGCATTCTGTTCCTGCAGTTTATTTCTTGCATTTGCAGTTCTTATAGTTCTCATTTAGTTATTGTTGCAAGAGTTATATAGTATGCATGTTTGGCAAAGAAATTAAATTAGGTAGGGTGGAGTGACAACTCGGTATTTTCTCAAGAACATCTTGGACCGGATGTCATTTACCTGCATAATTTGCTTCTGCCTACATATATTTTGTATATACTTCTTCGTTCTGTATTTTATACTATGTTTGACAGTTGGTGCAATATTAGTGCACCAACTGTCAAAAATAGTATAAATTAGAGAATGAAAAAAGTGAAGCGATAATAAATTATACGGGCAATGGCATTTGATGAACGCAATATGAAGAAAATAATACCATAAAACCATTAATAACATATTCAATTTAAATATGTTTTTTTTTAAATTCAATATTTTTATTTAAATTTTCTTTAAATGCGATAGTTTATTTTCAAATAGTAAATATTTGAAAGATATTTTTAAAAAATTCGTGCATAATTTTAATATATTTTTTTTTAATTCTGTTTAAATATTTAAATATTTAATTGAATTAAAAAATTATTCAAATAAATTTTAAATATTTACGTAGTCGATTTATTCAAATGCGTTTTTGGTGCAAAAATTACTCGCTTTTTGGATAAATTAAAAAAGTTTTTGGATAAATTTAGTATTTTTTTCCTTAGTGTACTGTTGATCAGACCTTCAAGGTGTTTTTCTCAAGAAATCGGTTTTAACGTTTGGAAAAGCTAATTATGGGGGTAATTCAAATAAATTTTGGTACAAGAGGATTATGGGATTATATAGGACTCATTTCACAAAAGGTATAAAAGCGATGTTTCAGCAACTGAATTATTTGAATCAATCAATCCAGGCCCAGTTATCTGTTATCATAATAAGTAGACTCCGAAAGGCTCTTTCACCAAACCTAAAAAATTTAATAGAAAATAACCCCATTAAAATTAGTTCTTTCGACATCCATAATGGACTTGACAATAAAAATAATCATAAAACCTAAAACTTTATTTTGGGCTCAAGATCTTACCTCCATCATATCGAAATAGTTTCCGAAACTTGCCCCCTCTTTTCGCCCTTGCATTCCCCCTTTTAAGTTAGTTACTTACATAGTCAGTTTTGACTTAATATAAAATTTAGTGGCTCTGTGAACTTCTCAGATGACCACCCTAGGACCTTTTAGTATCATGCTACCCTCAAAATGTGATAACATCTTTCTCTCTATATATATGTTAAGTATATTTATATCTACATTTCTTTAATTTTTCTACTCACTTGTTTTAGTGTCAATCTCGCCGTATACCGCAAATCGCTGCCCTCACGCTTGAACATCGCATGTGGTTTATCCCTAATGATGAAAACAATATCGGCTGGAATTTTACCCTGCGACTGATCGCCTTCCTTTTGGAACGTGACTTTTGTGCCCGATTTCCAGCCCGGCTTAATCGATATGCTTACATATTTATCCTCCTTTTTGGATGTACCATCTGGCTGTGCCACGCGCCGCGAGATTTTCATTTTCTTAACACAGCCATGATAGATTTCCTCCAGCGTGACGTAGAGATCATGTTCAACGGCTGGATCTTGTTGCTTCTCCTTCTTGAAGGGTGTGTGCACATTAAACGAATGGGATCTAAACGAGGGCCTTCGCTCATTATTGGAATAAAAAACGCATGTATGAAAGTGGACGGATGATAGGGGAGAGAGTGAAGAGGAACGAAGTTGACTTACCTAAACGCTCCACCAAGACCGTGACGTGAACCTAAACCACCGAAGGGCGAGCCAAAGAAATCATGTTCGGTATCCAGATCGAACACATTCTTATCGAACAAATTATCACCCATGTCGAAGAAGGAGGCAAACGGATTGCTTGAGCCGAAAAATTGTGCAAATGTTGCTCGCGGATCATGGAACTGATGTGTAAAGGAGGTACTGTTACCGCCGCCATTTCGTGCGCCTATAAGTGAAGAGTTAATGTTAGTAGAATAGAGTATATGCTTGCGTTTATGTTTACCACCACTCTTGAGCCCATCTTCGCCGTATTTGTCATAAACTTCACGTTTATTTTTGTCCGAGAGTACCTCGTACGCTTCAGCTACCTCTTTGAATTTTTCCTCCGCATTTGCGGCTTTATTTTTGTCAGGATGATAACGCAGAGCAAGTTTTCTGTAGGCTTTTTTTATTTCTTCTTCGGTGGCAGTTTTGGGTAAACCCAAAATTTTATAGAAATCCTTGCCCATTTTTGTTATTTCTTTTTTTTTCACCTGTTGGTATGTTACTTCTTTCGTGTTATGAGTGAATTCTTAGAATTTTAAGAGTTACAGTGAGTATTTTGTGAAGAATTTGAGTGCAATTTTGAAATGTTCTATCCACTGATGATACTTGTATAAATCTGAAAGAAAAAAAATATTTATTGAACGGGACCAAAAAAATATGGAGTTGAAGAACCAATGATAATCCCTAGAAGAACTTATGGTGTTGATAATTCTTTTGCAATTTTTATAAATAGTTGTCCTTTATTGAATAAGCAGATCAATTTATCAACCATCAACTCTTAGAGTGTTCAAGTGTAAATTTTAGCCCATTTTTGAAGTGGCCTATTTTTGATTTTACATGATGTATGTTTGTGAATTTAGAAGTATCAGGATCTAGGTTCAAGAAAGTGTAAACAACACCATTTAGAGAATAAATAAGATCCACAAGTGTTCTCGGGAAGGACAACTTTCATCAGCCATGGCCGCCACAAGGGTTCCATAGGAAGCACAAAAGCCCAAATATCCCACCTTAGAACTAAACACAGTCTATAGCCAGCCAATAGGAGCCAATGCAGTCCAAATGAAGCAATCTGGTGATGGTCAAACCTAATGCAATATCTAAGCCAAACGATCCTTTATTCATGCCTTAGGAGCCAACTTATCTCAAAAATAAACCTAATCACGTAAAAATCTCTGCAACAAACGCAGATACGTGAAAAGCGAGAATACTTAGAACGTGATCACGTGAACCAATGATCACGTTGACATGTGAACACGTACTTTTGCAACTTTTCTTACGGGTAGCTTCACGGGTAGCTTGAGTCCATATTTTCAAAGACTGACTTCACGGAGTTCGAACTTCTGTAGGCAAGTGTGGTTCGAAACACGTGAATATATTCCAGCTCTAATTCGCATAAAACAATAAATTAATGTACATTGCATGATACAATTATACAAGGTAGGAGTGACAACTTGCTTTTTTCTCACCAGTACCTTGCAGCGACTGTCATTTGCCTGTATATTTTGTTTTCTATTTTCTTTTCTTCTTTTTTCGTTCTCCAATTTATACTATTTTTGACAGTTAGCGCAAGACGAAAAAACTGTCACTCCTACCTTGTATAATTGTATCATGGTACATTGTATGTAGATACTCACAAATTAACTAAAATAGAGATAATCCAAAATGAATGCTGTCCCGGTGTATCTCAACTGATCCAACACGATGCGTACATATTCTTGTGAACATCTAGCAAAAGGAATTCATATCTGAAATAAAACAGGTATCAAAATAATTAAAGTCATTTCTGAAGTAAAAACAGATGCAAAAACTTTAATAAACAATATTTTTGACAATACTTTTGACAAGTAGGCAAAACGTTCAAAAATTAAACAAATAAGGCAAGGGAGGTGTCTCAACATATACGAGGGTTGCCCTTAAAGTCTTGAGGCTAACAATGAAAGTGTTAATCAGTGGTTAATCAGTGAAAATCCTTTTATTGTTTTTCAATGTATACTCCAAGATGATTAATGCACTTCTGTATCCGTTTGAACCAATTTTCGACACCGTTTAGCCGTTCGGAGGTTGGTGCCGCCGAATCCTGGCTTTTGAAGGCCTCAACGGCCTGTTTGGAAGTAGAAAAACGCTCGCCATGCATTTTTTTCTTAATGTGAGAGAACGAGAAGAAGTCTTTGAATGTCAAGTCGGGAATGTAAGGTGAATGACCCATCAAGTCCACTTTTTGCGGGCCTCAAAACTCTTTTGATTGAGCTGATGTGCGGGAACTCGTTGTGTCGTGCTTGAGGATGATCTTCCTTCGTTTATTGGTTATCCTTAATTCTCGTAAGATTTCCGGCAAACAAATGATTGTGCACCATTCAGCATAAACAGTTCTTCTTCTGGCTGAAATGGTGCAGTTGCGGCATGACCGATTTTTCTGAAAAAACTGGCAGCCATTTGCTTAAATGTGATCCGTACGCATACAACTTTTATCGGGTTTTACTCATTTTGAAAGACCCAGAATGTGGATTGCTGCCTTTTTTCGGTCTCATAAGCACAGATCCATGATTTGTCATCTGTGGTGATGTCGTAGACGGGTTTCAAACCACACCCGCTGTATTTGTAAAGCATTTCTTTGTATAAATCGAACTTTTTTCTTAGAAACCGTATCCAAACCACGTTCGAACTCATTGAACCAGTGTTTTACAGTAGCTGTGTGTAGTGCTTCATCACCCAAAGTCGATCAATGCATTCTTTTCTCGTAAAAAGTTATCACCCGAAAATGTTCACATGTTAATTTCATTTTTTTGTTGAAATACAATTCTCAAACCACTGTTAACAACACAATAAGCGCACATCAAAACATTGTGAGTACGTTTATGTTAGAAAATGTCAAATTTCCGAATGGAACTGTCAAAATTCATCTGGCAATGCTTAGCATTGCCGAGGCGCTAGACTTAAAAGGCAGCCCTGGTATAAATAGAAATTTTCAAAAGTTGTATAAGAAATGCTCTAAGTGCACTTAACTCATTTTGCTTTCACTAATTAAGGCACGCAAATAACTCACGCCAAAAATTAATAATAAATAAAAAAAAAATTTAAAAAGTTTTTTTTCTAAAAATTCTATTCGTCATCATCTGCGGTGGCGTTGGCAAAATAAAATAAATGATATAAAACAACATAAAGTCCAAAAACACAGCAGCAACAGCAACAACAAATGGCAATAAATGAACAACAACAAACACCAAACAACATCAACAACAGCAACATGATCGCGCCAACATGCTCAACACTATAAACGCTGCCATGAGCGTCAAATGCTGTGCCCCCACGCTTAGTTTAAATATAGATTTAAGACAAAAAAAAACAAAAAAAAAAAAAATTCAAACAAATATTTAAATATTAGTAGGTACAAAGATTTCATTTTCAAAATATTTTCAAACTCAAAAATATAGTCTTGGCATTTAACACCGTTTTAGCAATATGGAAAATATTAGCAACACCAACAATTTTCAATTTTTTTTTTTTTTTTTTTTTTTTTGCACTATTTCAACTTTGTCTGTTTGCCAAAAACTTTCGATTGTTTTGTAGTTTATGCCTTCTTCTTTATTAATAGTTTTTCGAAAATTTATTCTCTAATAAAATTATAATTGAACAAATGTTCTATATTTTTTCAAATATTTATAGCTTAGCAAGTCATAATTAGGTCAGCCAATAACCTAGAAGCACTTAAGTGCCCTTCGACCGCACACATTTTGTGTCCGTCCAATGGACCATGAAATTGAGTGCGAATCAGTGAATTTGCTGTATTGCCTCTTCTGCTTCTTCTTCTTTTTCTTCTTCTTCTTCTCTATCATTTCATATCTTGTTTGTTATGTGTTAAATTTATGTCTATTGCCTCTTGAGCACAATTATTATGTTTTCTTATTTAAAAGGTCATACATTTCGTTATTGCTTTTATTAATTTATTTATTTTCAAAAGTTCTCTAATCTAATTTTTTTTTTTTTTTGTTTTTGCTCTTAAGTTAGCCTTGAGTGTTTATTAGTTGTGTTTCCCTCTGAGTATTTAATAGATTTTTTCATAATTTTATCTTATTTAGTTGTTAATTTCGTTTAGTTTTTAAATGTTGACTCATATGCCTCGTTTGAATTACATGCATATTTGTCAAACCGTCCATCATTCTGACTGCCTCATTATGAGTGTGTTTGTGTGAATTATTTTCTGTTACAGCATTTCACACAGTTTTTACGTCAGACAAGTTTTTCTTTTAATAAGTAGTGATCGCGTGGAGACTAAAAAAAAAATATGTGAAAATCACAATCGAAATCAAAATTAAATCGAAACTCAAATCCAAATTCAAATCCGAATTCAAATCCGAATCCAAATTCAAATCCAAATCCAAATCCAAATCCAAATCCAAATCCAAATCTAAATCTAAATCAAAATTAGATCAATATCCAAATCCATATACAAATCCAAATCCAAATCCAAATCAAATCCAAATCCAAAATCAAATCAAAATCTAAAACCAAATCTAAATCCAAATCCAAATCTAAAACAAATCCAAATCCAAATCCAAATCCAAATCCAAATCCAAATCGAAATCCAAATCCATATCCAAATCCAAATCCAAACCCAAACCCAAATCCAAATCCAAATCCAAATCCAAATCGATATCCAAATCCAAGTCCAATTCCAAATCCAAATCCAAATTCAAATCGAAATCCAAATCTAAATCCAGATGCAAATCTAAATCAAAATTAGATCCAAATCCAAAACCAAATACAAATCTCAATTCAAATCCAAATCCGAATCAAATCCAAATCCAAATCCAAATCCAAAATCAAATCAAAATCTAAAACCAAATCTAAATCCAAATCCAAATCCAAATCGAAATCGAAATCTAAATCTAAATCCAAATCCAAATCCAAATCCAAATCCAAATCCAAATCCAAATCCAAATCCAAATCCAAATCGAAATCCAAATCCATATCCAAATCCAAACCCAAATCCAAATCCAAATCCAAACCCAAATCCAAATCCAAATCCAAATCCAAATCCAAATCCAAATCCAAATCCAAATCCAAATCCAAATCCGAATCCAAATCCAAATCCAAATTCAAATTCAAATCCTAATCCAAATTCATATGCAAATCCAAAACCAAATCCAAATCCAAATTCAAATACAAATCCAAAACCAAATCCAAATCCAAATCGAAATTCAAGTCCAAATCCAAATCGAAGTCCAAATCCAAATCCAAGTCCAAATCCAGATCCGAATCCAAATCAAAATCCAAATCCAAATCCAAATCCAAATCCAAATCCAAATCCAAATCCAAATCCAAATGCAAATCCAAATCCAAATTCAAATCCAAATCCAAATCCAAATCCAAATCGAAATCCAAGTCCAAATCCAAATCCAAATCCAAATCCAAATCCAAATTCAAATACAAATCCAAAACCAAATCCAAATCCAAATCGAAATTCAAATTCAAATCCAAATCGAAGTCCAAATCCAAATCCAAGTCCAAATCCAAATTCAAATCCAAATCCAAATCCAAATCCAAATTCGAATCCAAATACAAATGCAAATCCAAATCCAATTCCAAATCAAAATCCAAATCCAAATCCAAATCCAAATCCAAATCCAAATCCAAATTCAGATCCGAATCCAAATCAAAATCAAAATCAAAATCAAAATCAAAATCAAAAAATCAAAAAAAATAAATTCAAATTCAAAATGACAATCGAAACCAAAATCAAAATCGAAATCCAAATCAATAAAATTAAAATCAAATTCGAATTCAAATTCAAAAACAAAATCCAAATCAAAATCAATATAAAGTTAAAAAGTACGTGGACCCCTCGATACCAATTCGAGACCAGCTGCGGTTCGAACCGCAGAAAATTTTTTTCAATTGAAATTAATTTTTCTGATGGGTGGTCACTATTCTGCAGACAATAGAATAAAATCAGAAAAAAATGAGAAAGTGTACTCTTCTCAAAGTGTAAATAATGCCATGTAAAGCTTCTTGAGAACATGCATATTAGCCGTTAGGAGTCTGCATAAAACAAGTAGGTCCATATTTCGATCATTTTAACACATTTAACACATTGTAGTCGGGTGTTTTATGCCTTCGAATTATGGCTGGAGCAGTTTATTGAAAAATGTACGTGAACTTTTTTGTAAAATATTTTTTTTTTCATTTATAAAGACTCATCTATAAAAAACGTATTTTTACGTGTTCCACCAACAATGTGTGCTCAACACAATTTGATCACAAGAAGATCGGTCAAAGTCCTTTCAAGGGCTGAAATGGCCAATTCGTTGTTTTTTTTTTTTATTCGAACAAGCAGTTAGACAAGTAGTATGATAAGAATAACAAAAAAAGATACAGCAGTTAAAACATAGTCGACTATGTTTTAACACAAGACGTAGAATTATATAATACTTAAAATAGAAACAATCGAGCTATACACTTCTTAATGATACTAAAACATAGAAAAAGTTGGTACAATTTTTTCAACTTGTTTTGTTGGGTGGTTTTATGTGGTAGGTTTCGCATTCAATGGCTTACAATTACTAGCTTGCATTTAAAATAACAAGTATGAAACCATGCCGCAGACGCGCCTTCGCTGACGCTTTTTCTTTACGGAAATCGATAGTGTTCGATTCTGTTAAAAAAGCATGCCCCTCAAAATTAATTTTTATGTTAAAAACAACATTCTATTTAAAACAACAGCCGTTTAGAACAACAACCCCCAAAAGTATGATTTTTTTAATTATAACCCTACGCTAAGTATCTACGCTACGTTAGATGGCGCTGCCTTCACCGTCGAAAAAACCGGAAACCGTCGATAAATAGGTAGCAATCTTAAACAAGAATCATGCGCACAGCAAACAAAAACATAAAATGTTGGCTTTATATTTCATGTAATTGTGTAAAATTTATATAAGTTAGAGAGTTCAAACATGAATTTTTCTCCCAGTGAGGATCAAGCAGACCAATAAGTGCTGACATCAACATTGTACGATCAGTACTTTAGGCAAACCAAAGGCTCAAAGTGTGAACTAAAAACGCTATCAACCTCCGAGAATGACATATTCTACGTCAAACAAAATGTGAACAAGGGTTTGAACACCGCTAAGGTCAAGGACAAATATTGAGATAAGGATCGGGATAAGAAGTGGGATGAGAGTTAGGAAAGAGATCCGAATAAGTACTACGACGAGAATTTGAAAATAGATTATAAACAGAATTGGGATAAGGACCGATACATGGAGTAGGACAACTATTAAGTAGAATGATAAGGACAACGGGAAGTTTAGAGACAAGAGAAAGGATGTGGATAAGAATAAGGACAACAATAAAGATACGTTTTAGCGTCAATGCACCTAGGGTTCTGTCCATGACACTGCCAACTGCATGCTTTTTTACAGAAAACCAACCTTATATCAAACTAGTAAGAAATGATCTTCGACTGAGCCGAAGTAAAAATACCCCCACGGCCAAACCGAAGTATATTCAAAGTCTTAAACAGCCAATAAAATGTTTATTTGTAAAAACATTTTCATCATAGTTGTAACAGAAAATATTCACTTTTGTTTTTTGATAAAGTCACTTTGTATAGGAGGTAGTCGTGGTTTTCACTTGATTTCGCTGAATTTCATACTCAGAGTGCTTATTGAATATTAAAGCTTTTTTGTAAAATATCAAGTCGATATATTAATTTTTGTGGAATTATAAGAGATTTTACCTTTTTGGTAAAGTCATTTTGTAGGGGAGGTAGGCGTGGTTTTTATTCGATTAGGTTGAATTTCATACGGAGAGTACATGTTATATATCAAAGTTCCTACACAGAATTTCAAGTCCATGTATTAATTTTTGTGGAATTCTAAGAGATTTTACCGTTTTGATAAAGTCACTTTGTATAAGAGGTAGATATGGTTTTCATCCGATTTGGCTCATTTTCGAATTTGATCTTTATTAATATTTGATACAAGCTTGAATATCGTATTTTAGTGATGATAGCTTGCAAATTACAGCTGTAATCGTGATTACAGACAGACAGACAGACAAACGGACATGGCTAAATCGACTCGGGTGATGATGCTGATCAAGAATATATGTACTTTTCTGTATCTACCACGACTCCTTATGGGCGTTACAAACGGAGTAACAAAATGAATATACTCCTTTTACGTTTTTTAAGTGTGGGGGTATATTATGAGATCTATAGATGCTATATTACAAGACTTATAATCTAAGGGCATAACTTATCAATATATAAAAAGATAAGCGTAGGCTTACTTTTCTACTATTTTCTACCATTTTCTACCATTTTTCCCAACCGATTTTGATAATTTTTTTCAAATCAAATAGGGAGAAGGAGTGCACCAAATATTTTTTATAAAAATATACCTGCTTTGAACAGGTGGAATGATGTATAATGTATTTCAACCATTGTAGGTTCATATGCGCATAGAAGATCCGCATAAAAAAGAGAAAAAAAACGTTCGGCATTGTTTCGTTAAATTTTTTATTTCTTTACACTGCGGTCTGAGTTCGGTTACATTCGCACATGATAAGCTATGGGCACGGAGCAAGCTTCGGAGCCAGCTGAGAGAAATTGAGAGCAAAAGCTACACAAGGTAGCAACACAAACCGCAACAGCAAAGCAAAGGCAAAAGACAAACACAGAAGCTTTAAATGTAGTGGTGTCCATATCCGCTCATGAGCGACGAAAAAGAAAAAAAAAAACGAAGAATGAAAACAGAGATTCCTAGTTTACATATGTCAAGAGTTGACGGTCAACTCTTGTGTTTGAGGGCGATCAATTCTTGACGAGTGTAAGCTGAAGCGTCAAATTTAAAAGAGAATATGAAAAAATTTACTGTCAACTCTTGACGTGTGTAAACCGGGTCAGACGAACGATTTTCTGTATATATTCGGTGGCCACAGAGCAAAACCACAAAGAAAGTTCCATATAAGCGATCTGCACAAAGAGAAAAGAAAGAAATTTCGCTGCTTGACACCAAAATAGACTCTTTTTTTTATTTTTAGTTTGCCGCATACTCACATTCTGCTCTCTTCTGAGCGAGAGAACTGGTGGCGAATTCATTAGGAAAGTAAAAGTTATGCCAACATTTTTATGGAATAAATATGTATTTCACATTAATTTTGTATCGAAGTTTATTTCAATACAATTCAAATTTCAAATGAAGTCGAATTCTTCTGGAAAGTTTATTGTTACCAATCCAAAGAACTATGAAACCTAAACATAAAAAACAGTTCACTATGCATGCCTACTAATTAATTTTTTCAATATAATCTCTACGAAATAAATCAAATTAAACCTTGATTCACTTCAATAACAATTAAGGGGACCTATAGGTTACAAATTTCAAAAAAAAATGTTTTTCCAGAATTTTTTTTTTCATAGAAGGAAAAATTAATCCTTGTTTAAGTGGACATCGCCTGAGCTAGGATAAATTTTATCCGCCGAAAACAAACAAAATGGCGGCCATTTGAAAAAAAATCGATTTTCGAGGTTACAAAATCGGTCGCCATTTTGTTTTTCTTCGGCGGATAAAAATTTTTCTAGTTCAAATTTTTTTTTTTGTATTCTTTAAATGTTAATAAATATATATGCAAAATTTGAAAACGATATCTATTTTCCTTCTATGAAAAAAAATTCCCGAAAATAAAATTTTTTTTTAAAAATTTGTAACCTATGTGTCCCCTTAATACGTGAAGTGAAATTCTGAGAAATTCGCACTCAAAGTTGAAATTTGAAAAAAATTTTCACTTAAAGTTGAAATTTGAAAAAAAATTTTAAAATTCTGAGAAATTTGCACTAAAAGTTGAAAAATATTAACCGATTTTTTTCATCTTCACACGAGCACAGCTCGATAACGGTTAGGTCAGTGGGGTTTGTTGACATACCGCTAGAAAGGTAATTTCATTGACTTTTCAATGATGTCTCAAAATAAGTTTTCTGTAAGTTCGTGTTTCTACTAGAAACAATAATGTGAATTAAAATCGTGAAACACTAATTAACCCTATAGCTCCTAATAGTACGAAAAAAGACCCCCTCCCCACTCAGATACGATTTTTTGCTCAACCCGGCATCACCTTTCACCTGCGTAAGTAGTTGCACTCAGTTGAGGGACACCCTGATAAAAAATCGTTTTGCTTACTATAAAAAATTTATTTAACCCCTTAAACGATTGGTGCCAAAAACTCTCAACTTCATGGAAAAACAGCGCAGCGTTGATGTGTGTGAAACAATGCTTTCCGATTATCAAGACAGAATGAAACGCATCATAACTGGAGATGAGACTTGGGTCTACGCTAACGACCTGGAAACAGCCGATCAATCGGATGAATACCGTGCCAAAGATGAGCCGAGACCAAGATGAGCCGAGACCATGTGGACAGTTTTCTTCGATTATCGTGGTGTGGTGCATTATGAATTTCTTCCAATCGGCCAAATTATCAACAAAGAATACTACTTGGGTGTTATACGTCGTTTGCGGAATGCTGTGCGTCAAAATAGACCGCATTTGTGGAGAGACAATTCTTGGTTTTTACATCATGATTGCATTATCAAACTCACACTGCACTCGTAATTCGTGATCATTTCGCCAAAAATTCGACCCATACCGTTCCACAACCACCGCGTTTATCTGACTAAGCCCTGCCAGACTTCTGGGTATTCGCTAAACTCAAGAGACCGTTCCGTGGACACCGTTTTGAATCAATAGAAGAGATAGAAACCAAAACGAAGAAGGAATTGAAGGCTATACCAGAAGAGGGCTTTGCAGCATGTTTTGAAAATTCGAAAAAAGGTTGGCCCAATTGCATTGCATACGGAGGGGACTACTTTGAGAGGGATTAAATGAATTTAGAAGAATAAATTGGGATTTTTTGATTTATAAACATATTTCCGATATTTTTTGCGCTTTAAAAATAATTGATTTTTCAACTTTATTTGTCAAAACTTTGTTGTATAAGTCATCAGCTGTTACGGACCTTGACTTTAGATATTATTACATCAGCGAGACCTTCACACCAGGTCTAAGTAAAGTTAAACCAAGTTTAAGTCATATAAAGTGTTGCCAGAATCGAATGAGAATTAAAGTTAAGCAAAAAATAAACTTAATGTCATTCAACTGATTGTTTGATATACGTACGATTGCTTCATTAACATGAGCAAATATTTCAGACCATGAACATTTATTTATTTATTCCACCAAAAATACGAAAAAACAATATTGCGCACCAGCGAGCTTTTAAGCTTAAAGAGTTTAAAATTTATTGCTTCAAGGCACAAGGCTTAAATGAGGGCGGGCAGCAGCACATTTAAATTGACAGGATCGGAAAGAGACGCACGAAAACAAAAATGAAATTTTTGCTGCAATTTCAAAAATGATATATAATGTGTAAAAATTAATTTATTGAAATTAAATAAGTGTGCGCAAGAATAAAATAAAAAAAAAAATATTGAACTCGATAATTCAAAAGCACAACGCAAGAGTTGAATTAATTTTTGTTTTTTTTTTTGTCTTTAATTAAAAACATTTGCAGAGAGAATGCAATCAACACAGAGATCGAGAGATAGACATGAAAAATTGTGTGCACACACACACACACCCACATACATTCATAACAGATACAATCACACATTTATTTCAGTTTTTTTTTAAATATTGCCATAAACTGTTTACTTTTCGAAGTTATAACAAATTCTTGTTGTTTATTTAATTAACTTATGCGGAAGTTGTTGCTGCACTGCACGTAGTTAAAAGTGTTGCCACACCCCCTTTAACAAATAACAACAACAACAACAACAACAACAACAACAACATGATTTACAGCACAGCACATGTAAATGTCACAGATAAACATTTATTTCACTATTTATTAGTTGATTTAATCAATTTATACGGAGGCAATTCTTTTAATTGAATATTAATTCAAATGATTGAAAATGTAGTAGAAGAAGAAGAAGAAGATTCATGAGTAGAATATTAAATACCTATTTTCTGACGATATCATCATTTTTTGCACCACTGCGTTTTATAACCATTATAACTTTATTAATTGTATTTTTTTAATTAAAATGGCTATGTCATAGACACAACCTTAGATTTTGATCTGGTAACGTATATTTGTCCTCGTCTTTATATTTTCCGTTCTCCATAAACTTTTCGCCGTACTCATCTTTAACATACTCGTATGTTTTACCTGATACTTGTCTAGGTCCTTGTCGTAATTCTTCAATAAATTCCTGTCTTAATCTATGTCCTCCTAGTCCTTGCCCAAATCCAATCCAAAATTGTCCCATTCCATATCGAAATTTTTTTTCCAAAATTTTTCCTAATTCTCGTCCAAACTTTTCCTAAGTATTGGCCGAATTTTTGTCGCATTTTCTGTCTGAAAACTTTTCTGAATCCTTGTTCTGGTCCTCTTTCGCATTCTTTTCCTAATCCTTTTCCAAATACTCGTTTTAATTCATGTGCAAATTCTTGTCTTAGTCTTTGTCCGCATTCCGCATAATCCTTGTCGCACTTCTTGTCGCAAACCTTGTCTCAATCTTTTTCCTAATTCTTTCTTTAGGTGTTTTCCACATTTTGTCCCAATCCTTGTCTTAAACCTTGTTCTCATTGCTTTTTATTCCTTGTGTTTTTCGTTGTTCAAGGCCTAGTTGCCTTAGTCTTTATTTTTCCTACTCGCAATCGTTATACATATTCTTGTCCTCATCCTTTTGCTAAACCTTGTTTGGATTTAGATTTTGATATTTCTATGACTTTTACTTTTAACACATTCCACATTAACATTCACCTTAGCGCCATACAATAAATCCATAGAATGATGGTACATTTACGGTACGGTACCCCCTCATGGGCCTCATGACGCCATCATTTTTTTGTTTTTATCATCCCAGTAGGAAAAACCATCCTTCTATACTGCATTATACCCTACTTCCTTTTCATCAGTGCGGCATGCAAACATCCCTTACGAATCCCCATTACTTTTACAAAGGCTTGTCCGCAAGCTTCCTTTTGTAAAGTATAAAATGCGTCATACGTAATTACGTATTAACTAAAATAACTAAAATAAAGTGCAGGGAATGTACTTCCGACGAAAGGAATCGTTCGGATTTCCATTTCTTTAATTGATCAGCTGGATGTATAAAGAAAAACGTTAGGTACATTATATGTAACGAGCACATAATATATTTCAGTCCTACACTGAGAAAAAAACTTATGCAAAATTAACAAAAAACCCAGTATAATTTATACGTTGGCTTTGACAGTTTTCAGCCTCCTTAGTTTTCGGCTGAAAGCCTCCTAAGCTAAATTATAAAAAAAGTAACAAAAAAATTGCCCACTAACATTTTCACTTGAAAAACAACAAAGAAGGTATTTTAATGTCATAATATGTTTGAAAATCCAAACTTCATTCTCAATACATAAAATTTTACTCTAGCGCTTATAGTCATGGTCTTATTAGTTCATGCAACGTTTTTTCACTATTGTTGCATTTTTACTGCATTAAGTCGTGGCGCCAAAAAAAAAATTGTTATTTTCGTTATTAGTTCAAAACCCAACTTTTGCTATCGTAATATACAATTCGCCGTAGCACCTATACTAAGCTAATAATAAAAATTCATAAACAATAATGCATTTTTGTTGCATAAACTGCTATCTCCGCTACCTGACGACGTCAAAATTTTATTTTTTTTTTTTTTAATTTTATCGCAAATTATTTCATTTATACTTTAATTTTTTTTACCGAGTATAAATCCTTCATTTCTGTATTATACCATGTATTATACCATGGCGTCTACTGACGGTGTAATAATTCCATGCAACGCCGTTGCATGATTGTGCGGTCACATGACGTCATGGTTTTTTTGTCTATTTTTTTTTCGTGAGGACAATTTTTATTGACGTATAATTTTTTTTACCAGAGCACCCATACATAGCGAGTTATAATTCTATGTAACAAATATACAGTTTTTTTACTTAATCAGCTTTTTTTATCCTAACGTTAAGAAATTAACCCTTACTGTCGTACTATAACTTTTTCTTAGCAGCTATACTCAGCGAGTAACAATACGATGCAATGTCGGTGCATTGAAAAAAATGCTTTTTTTAACTTTTTTTCTAAACCAGCACGGTAAAACGTAAGTTTGTCACTTAAAAAAAATATTCAAAAACTATTTCACTTATTTATGTGCGAATTTTTTTTATTTTTTTTTTTTTTTCAACTTTGAAAAATTAAAGTTACAACTTGTTTTGGAATCATTTTAAACCTGTTTGATTTGTTTATATTTCCCCAAATGTTTGGCTTAGACCGGCATTCTTACTATTTATATTTTTCATATAATTATTATGCATTATATTTAGCGTTTTTATTTCTAATTAAGTGGACAATAAATACAAACAACGGGAAAACATTAACAATGCCAAATAACACCCACATCACTTCTCTAAGTCTTAATCTTAATCTTTGTATATTCAAATATTTATTTATGATATGCTTACTAATATTGAAATACTTTTTGGAATGACCTTGACGTTTGGTAGACGCAAATATATGCATGTTGAGCAAATAGTCAAAACTATAAAAACAATTTTATTAAAAAATAAAAATTAATTTTTGCAGTAAATTTTAATCTCTTCACTTTATTTAATTCAAAGATAATCTTTATGAAGAAAAGCGGACCATATATTTAAATTTATATATGTACATATAACATACACAGGTGGGTGATATTTTTAATTTATCTAACATTTTTGTCAAGCCGTTATCTAGATGATTCTGTGAGAAAAAAAAAAATAAATGTGTCTGCGAGCATCACGCTCTCAAGAATGGTAGAATAATTCAACCAACAATTCACCTAATTGAACTAGTCTCAGTACCCATAATACACCAAATATTTCACACCCATCATTCTAAACATATCATGAATAGCCTCGCCATACCCTCCCACCATTTCCCATACCCATCTGGTATGGAATGATGGGACCATTCATCATGCTACATCTATCATACCATATCCATTATACCATAACTATAACAATATCTATTTTACTTTACCCATCATAGCATACTATTATTCCACATCCATCACACCATAGCCATCACACTATATAAATAATACTAAGCCTTTCATAACATACATATCATACCACTCCCATCATATCATTGCACTAAACTCATCATACCAAGCCTATCATACTAAGCCCATCAGACCACACACACACAATATCATACCCACAGTATTTAACCTATCATTACATACCTATCATATTCTACTCATCATATAATAAGCTTAATACTATGCTCATGATTCCATACCCATCATCATAACAAGTCCATCATACTAAGCCCATCACACCACACATATATCATATCCACAATACTTATCCATACTATAGTATCCATACAATACTATCCATATATCATATAATACGCATAATAATATACCTATGTTTCCAAACCCATCATTCTACACACATCAAACGTAATTTTAAATGCAACATTGGTCCTGTCAACTACATCTGTTAATGCCTAAATCACAATAATACGTTAGGTCGGTCGTGTGTTGACAGCTAGAGTAGAAGCATACGTGTTCTTATGCAATAATTCGCAATTCGACCTCAAACTTTGGTCGTACTTTGATCATAAATATCACACGAATGGATAAAGTACTAGCAAAGTACGATCTAACGAGATGAGTAGTGAAAATTTCTACTCGGTCGTGCGTTTGATATTTATTGCTATGGAAGGGTTGCATTTGCTCTTAAGTAGCTTAATATGTATGCATGTTTGAGTTTTGATGGTAAACACATATTTTCATGGATTTTATGTTATCTCATGTCAATGTTAAAAATTTTGGATTTATAGTATTAAAGCAGGCCTAATCAGCGAAATGAATAAAAGGGCCAAAGCCTAATTAAGAAAGATAATAGCCTGATTAAAATAAACAACAAAAATCATTTACAACAACAAAAGCGAACATTTTAGCGTCACCACGATCGACGGCAACCTAATTTGTTGGTTTTTGCAAGTGCAAAGAATGTGTTATTAAAAAATCCCAAAAACAAAATACATACGCGACAAGCATGCGTAGCAGAACACGAGATCGTCTGAATTTCTATTCCACTAACAAAACACACGCACAACAACAATGCTGTATGTTTTTGGTGGTCGCGGCGCGCGCTTGTGCGTTTCGATGCATATGTTGTTGTTGTTTGTTATAGTTAATTTTCGCAAGTGCATTTCGTCGTAAATTTGGCGAAAGCAAAATGTGAGTTTTATTCAATTTTAATAAATGGGCCAATTATTACAACAAGGGCCACAAGGGCCACCTTTGTGATTAGGCCTGTATTAAAGTAATAATATTTTTAGTATTAAAATTTTTACACTATTTTTAGGTTTTAATTAATGATTTAATTAATTTTAATTTAATTAATAGCCATTGAAATCAGACACCTCCTGAATTTCGGCGAAAATGTAAAAAAGTGAATTTCGGGTACTCATCAAGCATTATTTTTGCGTAAGAAAACCATCACCGAAACCAACGAAAGGCTTGATAAATACTATGGGGACTCTGTACCACCAATTTCAACGGTACTAAATTCAATTCACCAAAAAAAGAGCTCGTTCGTCACTTCAGAAATCGTTGATAAAATCAATGGAATGATATTGGATTTTATTCAGACTGGAATACCACATCAAAGTAGTATTTGGCGATGTTCAACCGCAATCCGAAGGAGTTTTGCTCCATTTCGTAACCGTAGGCGAAACATGGATACATCATAATACACCAAGAAACGGTCAAAGCAGTGGACTTCGGCGGGTGGTGAACGTGCACCGAAGAAGACCAAAGTGCGTCTGTCGACCAAAAAAATCATGACGTAAAACGTCAAGGGTCGAGAGTTAAACGATCACCGTCGATTATTATTCCCAGCTGTTGGATAGATTTCACATTGATCTGAGGCAAAAACTACCGCATTTGGTGAAGAAAAGATTGCTCTTCCACCATGACAAAGCACCGGCGTACACGTCTATAGTGGCCATTGAAAAAAATCCATATATTTGTCCACGAACTGCTACCACATCCAACATATTCTCGAGATTTAGTCACCTGCGACGATTGCCTATTTTCAAATCTGGAAAAATGGCTCAGCGGTAAGAGATTTGGGTCGAATGAAGAGATTACTGAAACAAACGACTATTTTGAGGACCTTGATAAAACCTTTTTATTTGGGATGAAAACAAAGCTTGGAAAAACGCTGGACTAAATGTATAGATCTAAAAGGAAACTTTGTTGAGAAATAAAACCCTTTTTTGCCGAAAAAATACCTCTAATAATTTTCCTCTAATAAGTTCCTGCTTTACCAAATTGCCCTCGTATACCTAGTACCAGACGTCGACGCATGTTAAGCTCACCACTCTATACCTATCAAACTATCATAAGACTCATCATTTACGCAAAGAAAAAAACATCGCCAGTTTGCCGCAAACAAATTTCGTTTGTCGTGCTTGAAATCGTTATTGGCATACGTTTCAACAGTTGTCATAATAATAGTCAGTTGCGAGAAACGCGTCATTTAGTTGCAGGAAATTAATTTCGTTTGTCATAAACGCGAGTGCTTTTTAAATTGCAGCAACTGCAAATTTGTTCTTCCCAACTGAAAACTTCGTTTGTTTTTCCTTTCGTTGTATAAACATAACGAGAGTTATGAGTTACTTTTTGGACAAATTGTTACTAAATAAGCAAATTGGTAATAGGCTTTATACGCGGACGGAGATAGCAACAGAGGTGCAATGAGTGTAATACATAAGAATGGGGACGAACATAGGAAGAAAAATAATTACTACAATAAATAATAATGACCGAAAATAGCTTGCGGTATATATAATATAAGATATAATTCGAAGTTGATTACAACTGAATACTCATTTGCGGCAAATACAACTCGCTAACGAAGTGTAGTTGGTGAATTTTTCAGTTGTGGGAAACGAAAAATTTCTTTGCGTACATTCAAAAGCATCAGGTGAAGGAAACTATGAAACACGGTGGTGGACGGATAATGACTTGGGGGTGTTATACCTAATGGCACATTGCGCCTTCTTTAAGAATCGAAGGCATTATGAAAGAAAGAATAATTTAAATATTCTTCAAAATCAATCCTCCTGATTTTGTTGATAAGACCAAGTATCAAGCCGAAGAAATCTTCTTCCAGCAAGACCTAGATCCGAAGCACACAACCAAAGTAGTCCAAAATTGGCTCAAAAATCAAAATTTTCAGATTATGTAATGGCCTGGACAGAGCCGGGACCTTAAACCGATAGAGAACTTGTTGGCTGTTCTTAAAAAAAATATGGGAGCTTATCAAAATCCTCTAAAAAAACATTAACGAACTGTGGGAGAGATCACAGAGAGAATGGCACAGTATTGACCACAAAATAATAGAACACTTGGTAGAGAGTATGCCAAGAAGAATTGCGAGTGTGTTAAAAATAAAGGTCTTTGGACAAAATACTGAATTGTAGGAATAAAAAAATAAATAAATAAATAACTGGCCATTTCAGCCCTTGAAAGGACTTTGACCTAGCTTCTTATGATCAATTGTGGTGTGCGTGTTATTAAGTTTGTACACAATTGACCGAGAACCGGACCTACATGCTTAACGCCGACTCCGAACGGTGATGAACGGAATGTTCTCGTTCTCAAGAAGTTTGCCATCTGAGGTTTGCCATTGTCTGCAGAGAGGTGGCGGCCGTACAGAAAAATTATTTTAATTCAAATAATTTTCTGTCGCTGCTGGGGTTCGAACCTGGGTCTCCAGGTTCTTTGACATAGCGGCCACGCACTTTAACCAACTACTCCACGATTCCCACGGAATTGTAGGAATATTTTTATCAAAAAGATTTACATGACATTATTTACTCTCTGAGGCTTGCCTTTGTGTGCAGAGAGGTAACGACTAAGAGGAAAAATTTATTTCAATTTAAAAATTTTCTTTTTCAAGTTGGATTCGAACTTCACGAATGTAGCATTTTAAGTGCTCAAAAGTTTGAGGCTGCGCCACATGAGCCCCATATGATTTTGAAATAAATTTAAAAATCATATACTATACACCCTACAAGTATGCAATATCTTATTCATTGCTACTTTTAAATATTTATGCATAAAACATCAGCACCTTTTTAACAATCAGGCACGATAAAAAGACGAACACGTTTTATTAAAATCAAGCAAATATTAAAACATAGTTTGTACTCAATAGCGATTATCGATATATCAAGAACAACAATCAACTGTCGGTTACTCTCAGATAAGATAACATTACTGCGTAGCGTGCGATAAATTTTTTTTCGAGCATAAACAATAACGTAGTATTGTGAAATAAATAACAACCCATCAAACCACAAAAAGATATCGTTTCGACATCGTGAAATTGAATGAACTCTTATCATTATCAAGGATGGCAGGTATACACTCTAGTATACACGTTAAAAAGGCGCCGCACTATTCACATAACAAAACATTTTTTCAAAACTAAGTATCGTTCTTCAATAGCTTCATTAGACTTTCGAAATCTAGTTTGCTGGGAACTCATGTAGTTTTTAGAATAAATGTTAAAATTAACGACTTGTCTAAATTTGCACTGAATAAAATTCTGTTAAATTTATGCAAACATTTCAAATAAAAGTGAACGTGAAAAAAGTGAACGATAGACAAGCAGCTAACAATGAATGAAATGTGAATAAATGTTAAAAAAATAATGAATTGCATAAATTACTGTTTTTTTTTATTGTTTTTTTTTTTTGTCTGAGAGTTAACGGAAATTATACAATAAAATTTCGGGCAAAAGATGACTGAATAAATATTATCAAATAGTTATAGCGAAATGCATATTACTCATATGTGAATTGACACTTAAAGTCTGTAAAGTAGAAAATCATGGATAAAAAATCAATTAATCATTAAAAAAATGGTCAATAACAAGAATTGGGTCAACTGTTTGAAAAAAAAAAATACTGTCTGAGCTAGATGATTAAAAGTAATTTCAACTTGAACTATCTTGATAACGAAAACATTCAAAGGCAATAGCAAAAAGTAGTAATGGGCACGTTGCAATGATTAAATGATTAGAATTTCATAACAAAAGGATGGGCGATTATTGCAAAATAACGTGTTTACAATGAAGATTATTAATTTGTTCATTCATTTCTAAGGAATATTCAAACAATCTAACCAGTTCTTGATTTTTTTTTCCATATGGTGTGTGGATTTGGCTATTTCTGAGGTCAGAATACTTGTATAATCAATCGATAAGTGTTTTCTTTTGTATTCGAATAATCGTGTTAAATATACTTATTTAATAATCGTTTTAATCATTTCAGATTTTTATACGTGAGCTGTTTGATATTTGTACGATTTGCACTATCAAAAATGAGTGGGGAATTGGCTCATTTAGAGAAATCGTTTTGCTTTAATAAAGAACAATTTTAACCTATTAATGTAAAATTCCGGGTGTTTTTTTTAGAGGTATAGAACTTCGAATTGAAATAAAACACAAGAAAATCGTTTTAATGTCCATCAATTTGGCTTTATTGGAAGGATTATTTTATGGCATTAATGTTTAAATATGATTTCGGACATGTGGCCGCCGCGGCTGGCTCGAATAAAGCCAATTCTACAGGTCCAATTTTCAACCACTTTTTCGAGCATATGGGGCCGTATGTCGGCAATAACGCCACGAATGTTGGCTTCCAAGTCCCCTAACGTTTCTGGTTTGTTGGCGTAGACAAGTCGCTCGTCTCCCAGACATATCCCCAAAGAAAATAATCCAATGGTGTCAAATCACACGATCTTGGTGGCCAATTGACAGGTCCATTCCGCGAAATTATGCGCTCATCGAATGTTTCCTTCAATAAATCGATTGTGACGTGCGTTGTGTGGCGCTGTGTTAACGATTATGTCGACCATAAAATGGACGGAGCTTGCGGTAAACTTCGCGAACTGAACCATTATTTTCGAAATAAATTTGCACGATTTGCAAGCGTTGTTCTTTTGTCAACCTGTTCATGATGAAATGGCAAACCAAACTGAACATAAATGACATTAGAGTTGCCAGATTTGACCACAAAATGCCAGTTTTATCTCTATTCGAAAAACAAATCCCTAAAAAAAAAACACCCATTATTAACATTCAATGAAACTAAATCTTTGGCCTTTTATAATTATTAAACTTGAGTACGTTGCTTACTACCCCGCAGGTTTCCAAAAAAGCTGAAAAAGGCATTTTTCCAAAATACTTTAATACGTTAATACGTGGAATTATTCCACGCTGAGCATAGGTGCTACGCGAAAAGTTGGTATGGTATGACAGTTAAGGTTACTTCTTTACCCAATGAAAAAAAAAAATATTGACTTCACGGGATCGTCGAGGGACCAGCTTAAACAAGGAAACGGCAAATTCGTTGCATGAAATTATCTCTCGGTAAATATATGTGCTGCTGTAAAAAATATTCGCTATTAAAGGCGCATTCTTAGCCCTTAAAATAAACAATTATGATGCCATGAGGCCGCGAAGAAACCCGCTTGCATATCAAAAATGCAGCTATTCAATTCAGAATTCAATTCCAGAAAGAAAATGCAACGCCGTTGCATGAAATTACTACTTGGTGAAAATATACGCTACGATAAATATAAAATGTAAATTAAGAATTTGTGCTTGGCCTTTCGATAAAAATAAATAAAAAATCGTATGGCATCGTCAGGATGCGGAGGTAGCAGTTTACGCAACAAAAATGCAAAATTGTTGCATGAAATTATTACTCGCTCAGTGAAGGTGCTGCGGTAAATTTTATTTCACGAAAGAAAATATAGGTGCTTCGACTTAAAAAAAAAAAAGAAAGAAAAATTTTGAAAATCGCACCATTACACCTCGAAGGCAGTGAAAATGAAACAAAAATTAAGAAACGTTGCAAAGAATTATTACTTCATGACTAATGGCAATAAAATATATTTTATGCAACGACAATAAAAATAAGCTTTTCGACCACTTGATAAAAAAAAGTGTATATCCCCATGAGGCTTCTTAAGAAATCGCTCAATGTAATATAAATGCACAATCGTTGCATGAATTTATTGCATGATTTAATTAATGTTAATGCACCTCACAAAGCAAAGACAAAAGAAAGAACAAAAGTAAAAGCAGAAGCAAAGGCAAAGGCAAAGGCAAAGGCAAAGGCAAAAGCAAAAGCAAAAGCAATAAAAAAAGCAAAAGGAAAAGCAAATGCAAATTTAAAAGCAAAGACAAAATCAAAAGCAAAAGCAACAACACGATAAGGAAATTAATTATTTTGCAAAAGCAAAGCAAACTCAAAGGCAAAAGCAAAAGCAAAAGCAATACAAAATATCAAAAGCAAAAGCAACACTAAAACCAAAAGCAAAAGCTAAATCAAAAGCAAAAACAAAGGAAAGTAAAACATAAACAAAAGCTAAAGCAAAAACAAAAAAAAAAACTAAAACCAAAAACATAAAGAAAAGGTAAAGCAAAAGCAAAAGCAAAGGCAAAGGCAAAGGCAAGGGCAAATGCAAAGCCAATAGCAAAAGTAAAAGCAAAAACAAAAAATCAAAAACAAAAGCAAAAATAAAAGCGAAAACACAATATGGAAATGGATTAGGACAGGGATTTGGAGAAGGATTCTGACATGAATTAGGACAATGATTAGGACAAAGATTTGAATAAGGCCTTGGACAACGACTAGAACAAGGATATGGAAAAATATTTAATCAAGGATTTGGATAAAAATTATGAAAAAAGGCTGGGCTAAGGATTTCGACGAGGATTAGAATATAGATTAGGACGAAGATCTGTACAAAGATCTGTGCAAGGCTTTGGGAAAGGATTTTGACAAGACTTGGAAATTTTAGAACAAGGACAGGAACATAGATATGAACAAAGCTTAGGACAAGGATTAAGAGAAATAATAGGTCAAGAACTTATACAAGGATAATAACAAAATTGGGAAAAAGATTTTGATAAAGATTGAGAAACGGATTTGAGCAAAGATTATGAAAAGGTTTAGGACAAATTTTACATTTAGAATTGGGATAAACATTTTGAAAAATATTGAGATAGGATTTAGAGATTAAGAGAACGTAAGAACGAAGGCTAGAACAGGGATAAAAGCAATGAATAACGTGTTCCAATAAAATAAGTAGACAAAATTCAAATTAATACACAATTTTAGTAGGTATTGACATCGTGAAATTTTTGAGTGGCATTGCGTAGTTATTATAAAACAGGTTTTAGTTCACCCCCCCCCCCCCCTAGGAGGGTTTCGAACTATACTTTTGAAATCCAAAGAACTATCTGATTATGAAAAATTTCCATGAAGCAAAGTTATATTTATTATGATTTATTATAATTCTTCACCGTTCAGGCTTCCCTATCAAAGTTTAAATTAAACATGGTAACTCTATTGAAAAGTAACTCAACTGATGTAATGTTATTTTATAGGATAAGAGTTTTAAAGCAGTGACGAAATTACTCTCCCAATTATAGTGTACGTTTGATAGGTCTGTTAGTTAGCAAGATCTGTGAAGAACACGATATTGAAGTAAGGAAACCGAGGCAAGCTTCACGTTAAACTCATCGTTGTAATATCGAGACTAATCCCTTCATTCTGTATCACGAAAAAGCACACCAATGAGAGGCAAGACATGATAAGCAATAGATTTTTGAATGCAAGAAAGTATTGCTGATCATTTCTTTTTTGTCGTTCGTGCCTCGATTCGTGATAGTGAATGATGGGATAATTCAATTGAAAATTTTTATCGAATTTCAAGCTACCTACCATACCTAGACTTATTCGTCACTCACCTTGAAGATCGTTTTCTTAAGCACCGTGGAATATTATCGAATTTTAGATGTCTTTTTCCATACAAAATTTCAACCCTTGAAGAAGCTTGCAACCAATTTTTTGAGAAATACTTCACAATTTTTCATGACAATTCTTTCGAAGTATGGATCCATGAAGTGAAACTTTGGCGAAGACGGATTTTTGATAAAAATATCAACAGCCCTATCGAAGCTCTTGACATCTGCAATACGAGTGATTTTCCAAATGTTCACCAAATCTTGCTGGTAATGGCTGCGTTACCAGTAACGACATCATCGAACGAACGTTCTTTTTCAACATTACGCCTGTTAAAATATTACTTGTGTTCTACTATGAGTGAAAATCGGTTGAACGGATTGGCTGCACTTAATATTCATCGGGACGTTGAAGTTCGTGTAGATGCAGTATTGGACGATTTTTTTCTGTATCCCGACGCATTAATTTACTGAGGGAATTGTTTTGTATAGAGTATTTGTATTTACTCGGAATACTTTAAAATAATCTGAAAATGTATTACTGAAATCTTAAAGTTTTATATCCAATATCATCCAAAACATCCATTTCAAAACATCCATTTTTTGATAGTTTTCTTTGTACTTAGAATTCCTTATTTTTTAGTCAAAACTCCCCCCAGGACCAAATCCTGCGCACGGGCCTGCACATAAGAACTACAATGCTTTAAAAATATTGCTTCTTTTGTATCCTTTTTTTTATTTATTAGTCAGAATTATAGTATATTCTATTTATTTATCGAACAATCAGACTTCTTTTATTCTTACTCCCTTCCATAGATGTGGTCACGTCAATACCTGCGGATGTGTAGATACACGGCCAACTACTTTCTTGTTAGTTTTAAGCAATTTTTATAAACGCTAATTATGTTTTGAACTAATTAAAAACCAAATTAAAATAATAACTAGAAGGCTTAATCACGCCAAAAGAAAAGTGTAACGAAAAAAGCTATAAAAGTGATTTGGTATATTTTTTGGTTTAAGCAATTATTTTCGGAAAGCCTACACAATGACCAAAAGCAAAGAAGAAAACTGATAAGTTTTTGAGCATGTGTATCTTTTCGATTGTTTTTATATTTTTTAAAATTTTTTTTTTTTTGTTTTTTTTTTTTTGTTTTTTTTTTTTTTTTGTTTTTTTTTTTCTAGCTTATCGCGAATGCTTACGACAATCTTTAACAATTTGTAAGTGATTCATTGAAAGTGGTTGGCCGTCCATCCGTCTATCTGACCGTCGGTATTTCTGTCAGTCAGCTTATTAAAGTTGAATGGTGAATTATTGCCTGCTGTTGTTGTTTTTATTGTTTTTGTTGCAATAATATTTAAATTTATATTTTTTGTTGGCTTTGCACAACTTGAACTTGAAGGCGAATCAAGCAAATTTGAATATTTTATAAGCAAGAGTTCCTCTATTAAACGATGGGGGGGGGTAGGCAAATTCAAGTGCACTAAAACCAGATTTCTATGAACAAATTAAATTAAAAGATAAGATCCTAAAACTGTGGGAATTGCAATTAAAATGTTGAAATTTTTCGTATTTCTATACCATGAGAGCGTGTCAAAAGTTAGCCGATAAAGTGGTTTATGTGACAACTTCACTCATTACGCATGAATTGCAATGCAATGGCATTGAAATATATAGGGTGTCTCAACAAGAGATGTATGCTTGGCAGTTGTCAACATGTTTACTGACATTTGTAATTTTTAAACGTATCCAAAATTTATCATAGAATTTCTCTCAGTGAAAGAAAAAACCCAAATTTTTTTTAATTTTATAACGAAACGAAATTTTATAACACGAAATTTTTCCTAGTAATCATGTGCCTACTGAGATATGTGAGGCATTCTAAGAAACTACCTCAGTGGACGTTCGACCGAAGCGGACGGACCGGACATATCAACGCAGTGAAGAAAAGTGGTGAAAAGAACCCAAGCACCTTAATTCAACACCGTGCTTAAGAACTCGACCTATCCACGCCCACACTGAAGCGAGTATTGACAAAAGATTTGGCTCTGCATGCGTACAAGATCCAATTGACTCAAGAACTACAGCCGGCGGACCACCAGCAGCGTCGTACGTTCTCTAATTTGGTCTTGGAAAATATGAATGCTGATTTTTTAAAAAAATCGTACTCTCCGACGAAGCTCATTTTCACATTAACGGCAACATTGATAAGTAAAATGGTCACATTTGGAGATTCGAAAACCCGCGAGTGATGCAGGAGATGCCAATGCACAATCCACAAAGAGTGACTATTAAGGAGAGGATTAAGGGTCGGTTGCATCATAGGGCAGTACCTTTTAGAAAATGACAATGGAAGAGCCATTACAGTCAATGGTGTGTGCTACAGAAACATGATCAAGATTATGTTATGTACAAGGATTATATACGCTAAGACAACCTTTACTTTCAAAAGGATGGTGCTACATGTCATACAAGTCTCGAAAAAATCGGACTATTGCGACACCAATTAGACACTAAAAAGATCTTGCGATTTAATTCCTTTGCAAACAATTTCGATTCTAAGAATGGACATTGAAGTCGCCATCGCCAAAATGGAGCCCCAATTATACGAAAGAGTGATCGAAAATTTCAATAAAAGGATTGAGATCTGCAAGCTGAGCCCACCTTTTGAAAGATATAAGGGGTATTCTCTATGTCTAGCATATGCCGTTGCACAGTGCAAGAATAGGAAATGTACAATTCATGCAATGGCGAAACAACAATAGCGGATTGCACATTTCCAATACTTGGACCTTACAACGGCACATAACAAAAAAAAATAAAATAAACTGGCCCTTTCAGCCCTTGAAAGGACTTTGACGGAACTTCTAAGATCAAATTGTGTTGTGCGTGTTATTGAATGTTTGAACACAATTGATCGAGAACTGGACCTACTAGTTTTATGCCGACTCCGAACGGCTAATGTACAATGTACATGTTCTTAAGAAGCTTTACATGGCATTATTTACTTATCTGAGGTTTGCCATTGTCTGCAGAGAGGTGACGGTCGAACAGAAAAATTAATTCAATTGAAAAAACTTCAAATGGAATTGAATCAGGGTTCTCTGGCGTATGGGTCACGCATTCTATCCACTACACCACGGCCCCCACTAGGCATAAAGAATACCCCCATTTCTATTTCATACATAATCTCCGTGTGTCTACAACAGAGGCGCAACCAGGAATTTGTTTTGGGGGGGAGGGGTTTATAACTATGTGTATATAAAAGAAAATGTACGTAACTATAGCAGCTATGGTGTAATGAGTCCAAATATTGCACTTAAAACGTTAATTCTACCACAATGACAGCAAACATAATGATTAAATTTTTATAAATAGTTATTTATTAGAATAGAAAAAATGTTATTTATTATTTTTACATTAAAAAGACTTTAGTTACAGGATTAAGGTGATTAAGAATAATAAAAGAAACTAACTTATATTTTTAAATCCAATTAACGCTTACTTTCAGCGAGTTTATCTAAAGTAATATCCACTGATGGTGTCATTTCTCTGTACATATAAAGCAATGTGAGGACGTTTAGTCTATCTTGCAACATCGTACTTCTTAACCCTAGTCCTACGTTGAGAAAAAATTCAGAATTCTACGTTGAGGTGTAGATTTCTACATCCATATACTTTGTGTGGATTTAATTAAAAACATGTACTTTTAAATGAAAAAAAAATTTATAAATATATGATATATGATATATATGACATATATGATATATAAATAAATACATTTATTTATTTAAAATGCAATCCGTACACACATGTCGGTTGTTATATGGTCACGGCTCACGCCTTATAACGTTACATTCGAACGCGTCTTTTCGTCATAATTCAAAAACCTCCTTGCCGAATTTTAAATTTTTTATGTTAGCTTGTAAATCTCCGTTGGACTCACAGTTTGTGGGAAAAACATTTTTTCATTATTATTGAGTTTTTGAAATATAGCCTTTCAAAGTGGCTTATAACGTTACACAATTTCGGAAGTGCGTTTTGAGATTGCTATATTTGTTTTTAAAAATCAGTAATTCTGCTGTATCTATTTTATTGCTACTTTGCGACCGGAAATAAGAAGGATTAAATTAAAAAGAAAAAAATATGTATGTGCTGAAAAAATATATTTTCAATGATTATTTCTAATGAAAAAGGTGTCTTATAACGTTACACAGAAAAAGTCTTAAACGTTACTGTAAAAATTCATTTTAGTGGGGAGACAAATATAGCCCCCTAATAATATAATATAATAATAAACGAAAATCTAGAGTAATATATTCATATTTAATTTATTGTTTTTTTGCCTTTTACATAAACTAGTGTAAACTTAAAATATCTGAATTCAACACTTTGACTTTGTTCTGTTTTTAACTAAAAAAGTAATGAATTTTAAAGCTCTTTGTTGTATGAAGATTTTGATACATCGTATGTTATAATTTTGCCATCAGAAAACTGTATGTGATGAGCGCAGGATATGTTGCGAATATCCTTAGCACTTGAGAATATGGCAGCCGTTTTTAGTTCTGAGTTAATTTCACTGATTTCAATATTGGTTACCTCTTCCACCAAAATTGTTGACTCAGTTCTGTTGAACGCCTTAATGAAGTCATTAGCATTGTTGACAAGACAGTCGCGAGCTCTGATGTGCTTTCGAACGACTGATTTTACTGTAGCTCCAATGCCGTCAACACAACCTTTCCCATGGGAGGTTGCGAAGTAGTTCCACAAAATTTTTATATTAAATTTGGATTCGAAAACCGGAATTATTGCTGCAATATATATATTTTTAAACTGGGAAGATGGCCCATCGCTCCAAATTTTCAAAATTTTCAATGTGCTTGGAAGTGTTGATAGCAATTTATTCAAATACGGGACTATGGTTTCCTTAGTGTGCATTAAGTTATCGGACACAATAACTCTCGATTGGAAGACTTCGTTGTAATACTGTGCAGACGTAAACAAAGTGAGTTGACGCTGGTTCCAGTGAGCGCTCTGAGCTTCATCTTGGCTCTCACAAACAAAATTTTCTGCGAAGTCAATTTGTAACAAGCCTTCATCACCATATTCAACATTTGAAGCTCGTGGGCGATCATAGAAATGAAATGATTGAGATTGTTCCCGTTTAATGTAGCTGTGCCTTAGAAATTGCGGCGATATAGCTGAAATATGAGCAATTAAATCACACAGCGTCCCAGTTTCTTCAAGTCTTTCCACTCGTTTATTCTTTAGGCTTTTTTTCCAAATTTTCCATGATACATTTAGACCAAGGGATGATTCGCCAACTAAACCTTTAAGCTGTATAACTGAAATTCCAGAACATTTTTCACATTTTGAAAACCAGCAGTTCATAGATGAGTTTTCGCATAGGAACTGGCTTACAAACCCATTGTTGTAATCCGGCACACTTGGTACACTTTTATGCAGAGCAGCAACAGCTTCTATAAAATTTGAGTGATACGAACATACACATACATTGTGAGGTAGATCATTTATCAGTTTAATATTAGGTGGTCGTTGTCTTTTGAAATGTGCAAGACTACAGACACCTGAAAAAGAATATCAAAACAATAAAATAATTCCAATTATATATAATTTGAAGCTTCAAATTACCTTCGCTTGCGTTTTTCCTTTCATCAGCAAAAAGTGCGTATGCCTCCTTCATGGATAAAACCATATGTCTGGTGGGCAATACTAATTCATTTCCAGTTGTAGGACAAGAATATGTTTTAACATCTTTTACTTTCGGTGAAACTCTTGAGATGTCATCCCTACCTAAGTAGCTTTGGATAGCGTAGTTAATCTTATTTGTGTACTCAAATGAAGAGTGTATTTTTGTCGGCGGATGCGACGTTATCACTTGCACTATATCTTTTTTTTCAGCTTCATCTAGTTTTGTAAAAACTTGCAACAAAACTGCTTTTTTCTTTTTCGGTGAGCCAGGAAGGGCACGTGTTACTTTTTTCAAAGCTTTACCAAGAGTTTGAGGGCAAGTATAACTTGCTTGGACAACGGCATTTAACCTATCTGTCGGCCTATTACAAGACTCAATTTCACGTTGATTTTGTTTAATTTTTAACCGCTCTCTGAATTGTTTAACACGCTCCCGAACTGTATCAAGGCGTTTTTTAATTATCTTTTGGCGTTGTTCATCTGGCAACTTTTCTTCAAGTTCTTTTTTTTTCAACCGGTACTTTTTCTGAGCTTCAGCTTGTTTTTTTTTTACTTCTTCATATTTTTTTTTGTTCGTTTTCAGCTTTTCGAAATAATTTTTATTTCTCTGAGCCTTGCTTAATGGTTGCTTAAATTTAAAAATGATTATAAAACTAGTAAACTGTCCTTATGCACTCAAGTGCCAAAATGTCTTATAACGTTACATATGTTTGATCACCTCTGAGGCTAAGATGAACAACATATTTAAACATTTTATATTTTGAATTGAAGATTTGACAAAAATTAATGGAAATATTCAACTGATTCATTTTATTAAATTTTTGAATTGTATGTAAAAAAAACTTTACATATTTAGTCTTATAACGTAACAACACAATTGGAAGCAAGTTTAAACTTGATCAAACATGTGTATCACAAATACTTTTGATTACAATTTTGACTTATTTTGGTAAAGAAATATCTAGACTATTGTAACAAATCAAAAATGTAATAAAAAGTTTGAAATAAACCCATAATAATTACCTTTTTTTTAAATGTGGATTTTTCTGACATCTTCACAAGCGGAAGCAACACGTTGAAATATGACAAAAAATTAAGTAATTAATGCTTTTCTTTGTTCAACATTCGTATTTCCCGTTACTTAACGATGAATACTTTCGATTTGCAAACATAATAGCGCGAAAAATCTATTTTTGTTTTTTTTTGCCTGGTTTCATTTCTCTGAGCCGTGACCATATGCTTTACAAATAGTTGTTTGGCAGAGACAGCAGACTTACAAATGATTGTATTTTGTCTTCTGGTTTTTTTCCTCAACGCAAAGGAAGCATCTGCCTCTTTTCTTTACTTGGTCTGGAAGGCTTGTATTACGCCGTTTTTGAGATGTTCCAGCTTCAGCATTATATGAAGAGTTATTTTTCATAAACAACAAACAATATAATAGAAACAAAATATACGAGTATCTTGCTTCAACGTGCATGGTGTATTAATCTACACCTCAACATGAGAAATTAAAGTTTTTAAATATATAGAAAACTATTATAATTGAGATTCTAAAAGTACATGATTTCGGTTCATACTCAGCATAAAATAAAATTCATGTATGCTTGGGTCCTTAAACTAAATGGTTTTGGAAATATTTAAATATTAAAAAAAAAAATTTAGTTTTCTACACCAACGTAAGACTACTGTTAAATAGGTTTTGAGTCAACGAAGTACTGAAAATGTTGGTTCATTTTCACATGAAGTTACTGGAAGAGTTGCAAGGATAATAAGTAAATTATATATATACATATATTTGGAAATATATCCTTATTGGACTGTTGAATGACTTGAAAAACTGTGTTTTTGCCATCATAATCTTTTTTATTACTTATTTTATACCAAAAATTCAGTTCATCTTTAAGGTCATCAACATCTCCTTCCAAATCATCTTTATAAAATGCGATTAGTTTTTCAAAAGCGCCTAAAGCTTCCACATTCAGCGATTTTTTTTGCATCAGGAAAAAGTGATTGAAATCCAATTAGAATGTCTCTATGTTTTAAAAATCTGTTACTCAGACTTGTGATAAATGTAATTTTATGTGCAAAAATTGAAAGGTCTAGTTTTTCTTCATTGAAATTCATCATCGTAAGACAAATCGGCAAATCAGTGTAATAGATAAAGCAAAATTATCAGAAAAAGAACAGATTTTCATGTTTTTGCCTATAGCTCAAAAACTCGAGCTGATGGAGAAAAATGGAGTCTATATCTGAAATCAGGAAACCCAATTTGTCTATAATCAGCTGAAAAATCTCCGTCACCAAAATATCTGTCGCGAAGTGTTATGCTTCAACCGCAATCGATTTGAAATTTAAATGTGGTTTTTTTGCTCTTTTGATAAAAACATGTTATTACTTATCATGTTTTTCTTTTTGTGACAATAATTTGGGGGGGTTTAAACCCCCTTTGGTTGCGCTTCTGGTCTATAATGATACTATGTTTCCATCTGCTCGAAATCTTGCGATTTTGAAAAAATTATTTCAAAGTGTTGCCGACAACTAGATTTCGTTTGCCAATTAACCCCATCATTCACTATCCCGAAACGGGGCACGAACGACAAAAAAGAAACGATCAGCAATACGTTCTTGCATTTAAAAATCTATTGCTTATCGTGTCTTGCTTATCGTTGGTGTGCTTTTTGGGGATTCAGAATGAAGGGATAAGACTTAATTTGCTTGTTTCCGATTGGTTGCTTATAGATTTTTTTTTAATCATTAATCAGTTCTCATTAGGGGGTTTCGCATGGTCCAACATGTTGGACGACAAAGTCGGAAGCAAGCTGAGTAGTGCTGAATAGTGATGTATAACTTTTTAGGGATGCCGTATTGCATTTTATGAGATTTTGTTGAAATCACATGATTTTGATCACAGATAGAAACATCGTATAAGAATTGAAAAGACATCCAAACAATCGTTCATAGCATTGAAATAAAAAACAAAACAAAAATCTACACCTCTTGCTGGCACACTCCTTATTAATGCAGAAATACTGTTTTTCTGGAAAATATCTTCTTTACATCAACAAGTTATACAAGTTTTGTTGCGATATTCGAGCACATCCTATAATTACCTCGAGGTAATCATAATTTTCTGTTCACAGGACGTATTCTCAAAAGTAATGAGATTTATTTCCCAATCATTTATTTTTCTCTTTTGCTATTTTTAGATTCCAAACATCTATGGATATGCATAAAAAATCACTTTATTGACGTTTATTGGCAAATTGTTAATCATATCAATATAAACAAAAATAATTGATTTTTATGAATTTCAAATTCAAACGAAATTCAAACAATTAATAATAGAAAAGCAATTAATTAGCATCGATTTATTTTCGAGAATGACTGTGTTAAAAAGAGTGAAGCGTTTGATTTTGTTTGGAATGCAACGCATTTCAAAGATATTTCCTGTATTCCGAGGTGTGTTTAAAGTGAAAAGTGTGAGGAAGATTTTTTTTAACATAATCATTTCCTCGTCTTCATTTCCACCAGTTTAATTACTTAAATAACTTAAACTTTGGTTTAATTGCTTAAGTCAAAAACTGGGTGGCTAGAGCATAATAAAATTTAAAATATATTCGTCGAATCAAAATGTTTTTAGTAAGAAAAGTAGTGCTTTTGGGACCCATCAATTACGTTTTATAGAACAAAAAATGACCTTGCCTCAAATACCATAAAAAGCTTAAAAAAAGCTTCTTACTTAAGGTAAGAAAATATCAAAGGCACCTAAGAAACTCTAGCCTCGGACTCAAAAAAAAATGCGGAAAAAATTTTCGATTTTCTGGTGTTTTTCGGAACGAATATGGAACATGATATATATCCCATTATACTATATTGACCATGGTATAATAATTACAGGGTAGTATTGACAGTTACTTGGGAAAACATCTACTGTCAAAAAATATACTCAAAAAGAGGGCGCTCACAATCGACATTGAAAACACAAACAATGTTAAAAACGTTGAAGTGAAAAAACAACAACTTCAGCAGCTCCAGATGCATTTTCACAAACAGCAGTTTTTGACAGAAGATGTTTTCTTATTGAAGAGAAAATAAACTGTTGTCAATGCTACCTTGTATTCCCAGTCGGAAGGTAGGCGAACGAGAGGAGTTCGCAATCTATATTTTCTTATTGCCTCAAGTATTGGAAGAAGGCACTAATACCCTAGGAGATATAACACGGCAGCTGCAAAGCGATGTGTTGGAAAGAAAATGTGAAAAATGCAAAACTACAAAACAAAACAAATCGACATCTATATCATTCCTTCATTGCCAAAAGAAGGTAATCGGATTCTTGACTAATCACTTCTTACGTGCTCGAAGATGTGACGAAGAGATTAATACCCATTACGTAGCAGGTCCATACAAAAAAAGATATGGCATTTGGTAGTAAAGGGATATGATCGACGAATCTTAAAGGATGTGCCAAGAAGCTATCTTGGGATGATCGCTTTTCCTACTAGGTCTTGATCCTATCATGGTCTTGACCAATGTAAAAGGGGTCATAAAAATCCATAAATTTTTATATCAACAACAATGAGAAAAAAGCGCTCGGTTCTCGCCACATTTTTATATCAAATACAAAGAGAACAAAGAGCTCGGTTCTCACTACGTTTTTGTTCAAATTGCAAGAAAAACGAAGCTCTCGGATCACTCAACTGTTTTTTTAGAGCGCATCCGATGCGCTCACGGAGCGCTCGGTTCCCTGCTAGGTACATTCGTATATATATCATTGAAAATGACTTGCATAAACAAACAAAAAATTTTCTCGCCACGTTCGAACATAATGAGAACTTCAAGCGACTCAAATCGCATATTTTAAGTTACAGAAACACTTCGGCTGTCGCATTCCTAGAAAAATAGAATTGAAACATTCGAGACGAGTCACCTGTCATTTTATTACAGAAACAGTGCAAGTGAGAATGACGTCAAAGTGTAAAAATTTGGTAAGAACTGTGGTGAGAAAAGTTACAGAAACGAGCTACATATAGGTATATCCATGATGCAATTATACAAGGTAGGAGTGTCAGTTTTATCGTCTTGCACCAACTGTCAAAAATAGTATAAATTAGAGAACGAAAGAAGTAGAAAAGAAAATAGAAAGCAAAATATACAGGCAAATGACAGACGGTGCAAGACACTGGTGAGAAAATAGCCAGTTGTCAAGTTGTCACTCCTACATTGTATAACCCTGGAAGGACATGCTTATTTTTTGTACATAAAGGTCCATGCTTCGTCGAATCGACGACAACATGTTTTAAAATGGCCATGCTGATTTCCTATCTGACAGAATCTTTAAAAATCACTTGTTCTTGATTATTAAGTTTATTAAAAGTAAAGGAGCCGATGGCTTACCGGCTGAGCTCTTCAAGAATGGAGGCGAAGCTCTATTTAAATGCATTCATGAGCTTCTATGCAGAATATGGTCGGAAGAATGCATTCCAAACGATTGGAACCTCAGTGTGCTCTGCCCAATCCACAAGAAAGGCGATCCCACAATTTGCGCCAACTACCGTGGGATAAGCCTTCTTAATATCGCATATAAGGTCCTGTCGAGCGTGCTATGTGAAAGACTAAAACCCATTGTAAACCACCTGATTGGACCTTATCAGTGTGGCTTCAGACCTGGTAAATCCACCATAGACCAGATATTTACGCTACGACAAATCTTGGAGAAGACCCTAGAAAAAAAGATCGACACACACCATCTTTTTGTCGATTACAAAGCCGCCTTCGACAGTCCTATAAGGAATTATCTATACTCCACCATGTCTGAATTTGGTATTCCTGCAAAGCTCATCCGTCTTTGCAGAATGACACTGAGCAACACCAGCAGCACAGTTAAGATCGGGAAGGATCTCACTCCTCCATTCGATACCAAACGAGGTTTCAGACAAGGTGATTCCTTATCGTGCGACTTTTTCAACCTGATGATGGAGAAGATCATCCGAGCTGCTGATTTGAGACGCAGTGGCACGATATTCTACAAAAGTATTATGCTGCTGGCGTATGCTGATGATATCGATATCATTGGCCATAATACGCGCGAAGTCAGTGCAGCATTCTCCAGATTAACGAAAGAGTCGAATCGAATGGGTCTTGCAGTGAATGCAGATAAGACTAGTGTCATCAAATAAACAGTCCCAGCGTCTTGGAAACCACGTCACTGTTGACAACATCTCCTTCGAGGTTGTTAAGGACTTCGTCTACCTGGGATCCAGCATTAACTCTTTCAACGATGTTAGTATTGAGATAAAACGAAGGATAACTCTTGCCAACAGGTGTTACTTTGGGCTAAGTAGGCAATTGAGAAGCAGAACCCTCTCTCAACGAACAAAACTCACGCTCTATAAGTCACTAATCAGGCCCGTCCTATTATATGCAGCACAAACCTGGACGTTGAACAGTTCTGATGAAAAGACTCTGGGAGCCTTCGAGAGAAAGATCCTTCGTAAAATCTTCGGTCCAATCTGCGTCAATGGCGAGTACCGAATTCGATGGAACCACGAGCTGTATGAGCTGTACGTTGACATCGACATAGTTAAGCGCATTAAAATCGAGCGGCTCCGCTGGCTAGGTCATGTTGAGCGAATGGAAAACGACGCTCCAGCGAAAAATATATTCGATTCGGTGCCCGGTGGTGGTCAACGCAGAAGAGGACGCCCACATCTTCGTTGGAAGGATCAGGTGTTGGATAACCTGACCACGCTTGGTGTTTCCAACTGGCGCCAGCAAGCTCAGAACAGAAATGGCTGGCGCAATTTCTTATACCAGGCCAAAACCGACTTACGGTTGTAAGCGCCAGATAAGTAAGTAAGTAAAAAGTAAAGAAAGACTGCAATGGATTTTATTAATAAAAGTTTTTAATAAAAAAATTCATTTTTACAGTTTGAGTTTTTGGCATGTTTTACAAAAGGTACATAATGCGTCGTCGATTCAACGATTTATTTCGTTCTATTTGGTTTTAAATGTAAAAAGCCTGTTTCAAGGTTTTGCGTCCAATTAAAAGAATAGCATTTAGAACATATTCATTTAAACCAGAGAACGCAAATAAACAAAAACGAATCGTTCTATTTTGTTACGTTCCGATCTTTCAAGCGAACGAAACAAAAACGATTCAAACAACAAAGGAACGATTAGGCGTCTGTTTGTTTTTCGTTTTCTGTAACTAGCGAAACCATAAACAAAACAAAATGATTGAGCGACGAAGAGACACAAATGAAACCGAAACAACGATTCGTTAAACGATTTTTTTGTTGTTGTGTTTTTATTCCCTACACCTGAACATGGGAGCTTTAAGGAAGGACCGGAGAGAGTTAATATGTATGGACGACCCCCATTACTTTTGCAAAAGGAACATTTTCGCGTTTGACACCTATTCTCTCCGACCACTCCTTAGGGAGGCTCCCAAACAGATTTTATGATTTTTTCCATACACCTGAACAGATGGCCTTTAAGGAAGGGCCGGAGAGGGTTAATATGTATGACGTACAGGTCAAAAGCAAAATTCAAAGTCAACGCAATAGAAGAGGCAAGCATCATTCGCATGCTGACTCTTTCCACGGAGTTTGAGTTCAATGCCTTTTTCATACCAGTGATAATTAATGAAACGTTTGCTTTGAATGAAATATAACGTTTTTGTATCACCCTCTGAGAGATCGGTTCGGATATCGTTTCGTTTATTTGCGTTCCCTGATTTAAACATATACCGGCTATTTATATCAAATGCAGCCTTTTACAGTTCAAATATAAAATTTTAAATATCAAACTCAATCTTTAACACTACAAATACAATTTTTACACTTCAAATTCATCTTTTTCAAGTCAAAGCTACAAATAAAAAGCTGAATTTAAAATATAAAAAGCTGTATGTAAAGTGCTAAAAGTTTAATTTGATTTGTAAAAAGTTGCATTTGAAGTATATAAAGTTGTATTTCAAATTCAAGATCTGTATTACTTTTAATAATCTTTAATAAATTAAAAATAAAAAAAAACAACTATAAAATTGAACCAGGTTAAGAAAACAATCATCGGATGCTCAGTTACATAGACCACTTCATATTAAAAAGTCAATCTCAAAAGAATTAACTCTTAGCTAGAACGCACTAAACTTAAAAATCAGATAAGGAAATTCTTTTCAAATTGACGCTTCAAGTGCTATTACTTCACACAGCAAATTTTTACTTCACACAATCATTCAAGAAGTTCTGTCATGCCGTCCTTAAGCGCACTAAAGATGATTCAAGAAACACTTGCATGAATGGAATATTAAGTGATCTCCAAGAGTTATCATGCCCTTATTTAAAGAGTTATTTTTAAAAAAAATTGCATTATTCACTGTACCGCCTTTTGTGTAAATTTCTAGAGAATCATAAATATTTTAAAATTAATTAACACGTTTGGGTTTTCGGTCACAAATAATTTTTAATTTTTTACCAATATTCTTTTGTTTCGATTTTGTGCTTAAGTTTCGTTGACCTTTAATTTCAAATATTTCACCTTAGTTCTGATAAATGTGAATGTTATTTTTATATTCTTGGCACTTGAAGCTTGTGAGAAAAAAAAACACTTTTGTTTTCCGCTCATGTAAGTTTGTATCATAATTTTTTCTAAATTTAAATATCCGTCATATTTTTATTGCTTTGCAATATGTTTTATTGTTATATTTTTGATATTTATTCAAACACACACATAAACACATACATATATACTATATAGTACACACACTCGCGCTAGCACAATCACGCACGCACCATTAACACCTTTTTTAGATTTGGCGTTGATCCGAGTTACCCTTGCGTTGATCTATCAACCCGTACGTCTGTCTAACCGGCCGCATGTGCATCTATCTGTACATTCGCGACGTGATCTTCTCACCGCACATTTAATTTCTCTCTACAAATTTTTTATACATTTTTAAAAATGTTTTCATTCTATTTGAAACACACACATTCGTTATACGTGTTGTTATTTACTCTCTCGTGTTTACAACGACGACAGCGCGCGTTACACTCTTCATCGTTCGTTAGTTTATAACGATTTGCTGTAGTTGAGCGGAAAAATATGTGTCATAATTTAAAAATATAATTAAACAAATTCGAAGAGTAAATTTACGTTCTTTATGTATTTGTATAAAGTGTAATAAAATTAGAAGAGTTGCCAAGTTGCCTTGCTACGAAGCATGGTATAATAATACAAGGTAGCATTGACAGTTGCTTGGGAAATCATATACTGTCAAAAAATATACTCAAAAAGAGAGCGCTCACAATCCGCCATTGAAAACACAAGCAATGTTGAAAACGTTGAAGTGAAAAAAAAACAACAACCACAGCAGCTGCTGATGTATTTCCACAAAAAGCTGTTTTTGACAGTTTATGTTTTCCTGTTGAAGAGAAAATAAGCAGTTGTCAATGCTACCATGTATTATTATACCATGGCTACGAAGGTAGTCCTAGAAGTACCCGATCTGACGTATAGATAGCGGTTATTATTTGAAAAGATTGAATATAACAAAAAGCATGGTACAATAACAAGGTATATAGCAAGTTAGCTAGGAAGAGAGAGCGTGAACTCAGAACTATCAAATCGAAATTATTTCAATTTGAATTATTTTCTTTTGTATATTTTGCTTTCTTTCGCTATTTTGACAGTTATGGTTGATCTACCTTGTCAATTCTGCCATTGTAAAAAGGTACAGAATTATAAAACTAAATGGCGCTTTCTTTTCTCTGAAAAAAATTCTGCCCTCTGAGAGTGCAATATATTTGACATTTTGGCCTGAACTCAAAAAATGTTGAGAAAAGATCAGAAAAAGTGCAACATTTTTTCAGTGATGTTGTGTTGGCTGTACTGTTGCTTACTTTTAACACGTTGACGGACAGTTGCGTCTATAGCCGTCAAGTTCAAGTTCACTATGTGACATGACGGCAATAGCCGTCCAATACGAAACGGTCGTTTTTAGACACTGCGGCTGTAGCAGCACAAATGTGCATTTACCAGCGTACAAGTAGAAGCCTAGTGTCATGTTTTCGAAAAAAAATTTAGTATGCAAGGTTAACACATTGAAACAAAAATTAGAATTGAAAAATTACAAAAACATATAGTGTCAATTTTCGAATTTCACTTGTTTCTACTGTCCGTCAACGTGTTAAGAACAATTTTTATAATATTTATTTTGTCATACGTGAAAAAGCTCAAACTTTAATGAAATGTCAATGATAACGTTTAATATTTTCCTAACATGACACTTTTTTGGGTCATTCAGTTGGTAACATTTGAGTGCAGAATTTAAAATTGTCGATCTTGAGGGTGCAAAAATTCGGCATTTTTTCTACTTTCGAGGTCAACATTTTCGAGAAAAGAACACGATTTAATTTAGAGGATATAATTTTTTTCGTGCAAAGAACACATAAAGGGCAGAATTCTCAAAGAGGGCAGAAAAAATGCAGAATTTTTTTGAGAAAAGAAAATGCCATAAGTTTGTACTTTGACGACACTAGGTTGTTCAGTAAATGGCATAATTATTACAAGGTAGCATTGACGGTTGCTTAGGAAACCATCTCCTGTCAAAAAATATACTCAAAAAGAGAGCGCTCACAATCGGCCATTCAAAACACGAACAATGTTGAAAACGTTGAAGTGAAAAGAAACAACAACTTTAGCAGCTGCAGATGCATTTTAACGCTGCGGCCACACGAGACAGTAGATCTGTTCCCGTACTTTTGCAGCAAAAATTCGCAAGTTGCAAAATTTGAGAGATTAAGCCAAAAAATGCTCTCTTTGCGTGAAAAATTGCAAAAAGTACGGGAACAGATTTTTGCGAAAATTTACAACTTTTGATGAAAAATTATATAAAATACTGTTTATTACATTTATTCTACTTAAAGTGCTTGTCGAACAATTAATTTGCACATTTCTCGACATTTTTTATTTTTCTTAATGTTGCTTCAATGGCTGCTTCATGGTGTAATAATAATAAGGTGTTAGTGAATTTGACACTTCTCTCTCAAAATGATAAATTTTTTCGCCCCGCTTCTGTCAAAAACAGCTGATGGTGGATTGGAATGAAAATAAATCAGCTAACGTACAGTCGGTCGAACCTCAATGCCAAGTCCACTTCTTTTGATGGTTGTTATCAGTTGAGGTGATGAACATTCTTTCATGGCATTCGATATTTTCATGAAGCAGTCGATGTGAACGCAAGACAATTTGCATGCTGACCAAAGCTTCATGACGGTGGCACCTTCCAGCGCACGTTTTTGATAAAATTACAAAACCATTCAATGGCGAACTTGGCAAATGGGCGAAGACAACTGCAATAACTTTTTGTCAACACAATACAGCACAATTAATTGAATTAAATATTTATTTAAACTTTATTCGCACAATAACCTATAAAAACTATAACACATCATCATCTAACAACTCAAACAAATAACACAATTGGACAACTATCAACGGCTCCTCTCTTTCGCTCTCAATTTTTTGACAGAAAGAAAGCTATTCTTGGTGTTGTCAAAAATTCGCTAACACCTTATTATTATTACACCATGGCTGCCACTCTAATTTAATACTAGCTGTCAAAAAATTAAAGCTTGCGATTTTCTGCTTCGCCAAATTCGTGTAGCAGAAAACAGCAACATTTGACAAGGACTGGATTTAACATTTTCGCTCTCTTTTGCGAATTTTTTGGATACGGGAACAGGAAATCGAAGAAAATAGTACGAATTCTTGCGAATCATGATACAATAAGAAGGTAGGGTAAGGAGCTTTGACAAGACCTACTGCTAATGTCAAAACCATAAAATACTGTGCTACCATATCTTAAGAAAAAATCCTATGACAAATCCATGTTTAATGGTTTCCGTAGGTAAGCGTTTTATATAAAATGTATTGCTGAAAATATTGATAAACGAGGAACTTTTAAAAAGAAGTTGATTTATCTTCAACAGTTCCACTATCTTAAGAAGACTTAAAAAAGTGTTTTATAAGATATTGTATGCACCAGAGAACTGCATAAGCCTACTTGAAACCTATTTCAAGTACTTGCCATAAATATGAGTACCAGCTTGCTTGAACTTGATAATTTTCAATCAATTAAAGCTTGTACTTGAATATAAGTAAGCCCACGTCAGCTTGTGACTTACAACTACGCTAGCTTACAAGCGAACGACACGAAGTACCAAGTAAAGGAAAAACTTGATGTGTTCGGCAAAAAGCTTGAAAAGCTTGAAATTAAAAGCAAGTATCCAATTAATTCAAGTATCCAAATAATTCAATGAAGTGTAGGAAAAACTTTAGCGTATGAAGAATATTTAGGGTTCTATAGATTTCGTGTTTAGCAGTTTTAGGGGGTAGCTGATTTCAAATCCGTTATCCCACAGTTTTAGGGGGTCGCTGATTTCGAATCTGATGTCAGAATTTTAAAATTCAAGATGGCTGATAGGGTTGCCCCCTAATTTTTTTTATTTTTACGAATTCGATGCTGGGGCGAACACTAGGTAAAAATGGGTCGCTGAATCCGAATCCGTGGTCAGAATTTCAAAATTATGAAATTTTTAACCCTATAGGGTTGCCACCTAAAAATATCCTTTTTTAAGAGTTTTAAACATTATCCCACAGTTTTAGGGGGTCGCTGATTTCGAATCTGATGTCAGAATTTTGAAATTCAAGATGGCTGATAGGGTTGCCACCTAATTTTTTTTTATTTTTACGAATTCGATGCTGGCGCGAACACTAGGTAAAAATGGGTCGCTGAATCCGAATCCGTGGTCAGAATTTCAAAATTATGAAATTTTTAACCCTATAGGGTTGCCACCTAAAAATATGCTTTTTTAAGAGTTTTAAACATTATCCCACAGTTTTAGGGGGTCGCTGATTTCGAATCTGATGTCAGAATTTTAAAATTCAAGATGGCTGATAGGGTTGCCACCTAATTTTATTATTTTTACGAATTTGATGCTGGGGCAAACATAAAAAAAACAGCAAGATTTTATAGGCTGCGAAAATAGTGAACGCATATAGCTTAGTTAAGCTGATTGATGACCAAAAACGTATTAGGACAAAAGAGATGCATGACTTGCGTTCTTTATTGCTCTAATATGTTTTTCAGCTTGGAACAACAACAAAACGCTCATACGCGTTCAATATGTTCGCAGCCTTAGAAACTGAGCAGACTGAGCAAGCGCAACAAAATTCTGTAGAGAAAGTAAACAAGCATGAGCTCGTCGCTTTCAATTCAAAAAATCAGTGTTTTTTAGTTGGAAATTAAGTTGCTAACTAAACTGAACTGACACTAGGGGTCAAACATGTTTTGTTTTTTTTGTTTTCTTAACCTATTTACGACTAGTTAATAGTGTTCACTTTTCAAAGTATGTTTCTTAAAAACACTTTTATGTGGCAACCCTATTTTTGAAAATTTTATAATTTTTAAATTCTGACAACGGATTCGGATTCAGCGACCCATTTTTACCTAGTGTTCGCCCCAGCATCGAATTCGTAAAAATAAAAAAAAATTAGGTGGCAACCCTATCAGCCATCTTGAATTTCAAAATTCTGACATCAGATTCGAAATCAGCGACCCCCTAAAACTGTGGGATAACGGATTTGAAATCAGCTACCCCCTAAAACTGCTAATCACGAAATCTATAGAAACCTAAATATTCTTAATACGCTAAAGTTTTTCCAACACTTCATTGAATTATTTGGATACTTGAATTAATGTGGATACTTGAAATAATTGGATACTTGTGAGCATACAAGTTTTTGCCGATCGTTTCAAGCTTTTCAACTTTCAGACACGACAAAGTAAGTCATAACAAGTCAAGTCAACGAAAAAGCAGGGATATGACTTGTATCTGTTTGCTATTTTTGTAAGCAGGCTAAAGCTTGGTTTTTCAAGTATGGATAAATTCAATTTTCCAAGTACTTGAAGTTGCTTGAACTTCAAGTAGGCATTAGAATAAAATTTTTAAAAAAAAGATATAAAGAAAACAAAATTAAACAAAAAATTATGGGCAATATTAAATTAGTGAAAATAAAGATATAAAATAACTAAGTAATGCGTTGTTTCAATTATAGACACATTGATTCACATTTTTCCTTTTTACCCTATATAAAATTCCTTTTCTATGTGTTTATCCCACATTTATGAAATATACAGAAAAGTGGTATCGCAAAAATGCTTTTTGACATAATCAGTAGGTCTTGTCAAAGCTCATTACCCTACCTTCTTATTGTATCATGGTGCGAATGTTCAAGTACGGGAACAGACCTAGTATTGCCATGACAAGTGAGAATACGTAGTATATTCTGTGAAATCATTGTCGGCAGCTAATGTCGATTGTGACGTAGTTGGCCTGACAAAAGCATGGTAATAGCATGACAATGAATGTTATTTCTTTAAATTAATAATTTTTCTGTGTCGCTGTAACCATCTCTAACCTAAAATAATTGAAGATGAATGAAAACTCAAATTTTTTCTTTTTTTTTTTGTGCACCAACCACTATTATTTACGTCAATTTCAATACAAACGTCAAATTATTGGCAATGTTATTGCCAGCCTATTGTCATGCTGAGAACTGCCTGGCAATAGATTAGTAATTGCCAAAGCTTGCTATTATTGGTGAAAAAGTGTGAGTGTATTGTTATTGTCATGAAAAAATTATCACGTGTGGCCTCCGGGTTACAAACAGCTGTTTTTGACAAGAGATGTTTTCTTGTAGAAGAGAAAATAAACAGTTGTCAATGCTACCTTGTATTATTATACCATGGTTCAGTATTTGTTTACCAGCCATCAATAGTGAACGCTCTCGTTGAATTAGTAAACATGGAAGAAATTGGAAAATACTTTCATTTGAAAGTTCTCAGTCCAACCAATATCGAAGCGGAGTTAGATTCTCTTCAGAGAAGAAGAAGTCTACTTCTTCGTTTACATCAGTAAAATATTGGATGACAGAGTTTAAACGTGGCCGTACAAGCTACCAAAACGAACATCGCAGTGGTAGACCAAAGTGATCGAGACCACCCCGGAAATGGTGAAGACAATCTACAAGAATGTATTGGATGACCGTCAACTGAAAGTGCGCGAGATAGCAGACATGAAAGGCATTTCAAAAAGTGCTTTATGTCACATATTGACTGAAAATTTGGGCATGGGAAAGCTGTCCGTAAGATGGGTGCCGCGATTTATCAAAATGGAACAAAAAAAGCGTCGTTAGGATATTTCAATTGAGTATTTGTTGAAGTTGCACAGCAATTAAGCAGAGTTTTGCATCGATTGTTAACCATAGATGAAGCATAAGTCCATCACTTCACACCTGAGATGAAAGAACAGTCAAAACAATGAACTGAAAGGCGTGATTCGGCTTTAAAGTAGTCGAAGACAGTTCTATCTGCAGACAAGGTCATGGCGTTGGTTTTTTTGGGATGCGCGTGGGAATATTTTCATTATTAATCTTCAGAAGGAAAAAAACAATCAACGACGAGTATTATGCAAACATTTGCAGTGTTTGAGTGATGAAGTCAAGAAAAGACGACCGTATTTGGCGTAAAATAAAGTTTTGTTTCATCAAGATAATGCCCCAATTCACACATCCATTTTCGCGATGACCACAATTAATGAATTTAAGTTAGAATTGCTTGCTCACGCACTCTATTCGCCAGATTTCGCTCCCACGGTTTATTTTCAGTTACGAAACTTGAAAAAATGCCTCCGTAGTAAAAGATTTGCCAACAATGAAGAGATGTAGTCTAAGTATTTCTTTCAGCAAAAAAGTATTTTATTTTTTAACATAGTCTCCTTTTAGATGGATACATTTAGTCCCGGATTTATTCAACTTTTTTATTCCCTCTATATGATAGGTTTTATCTATATGATAGGTATTGATGAACTTTTGATTCATCCCAAATCTCTTTCATCCAAGCCTTTTTTTCAGGTTTGAAAATAGAAAATAGTCGCCGAGGATTAAGTCTGGAGAATATGATGGATGGGATAGCAGTTCGTAACCCAATTTATGGAGTTTTGCCATGACGACGACAGATGTGTGTGCCGGTATGTTGTCATGGTGGACGAGCACTTTTTCTTCTCCTAATGCGGTCGTTTTTGTTCGGTCGTTTATGTCAGCTATGAATAATATTCGCCAATAATCTATTTACCGCCAATGATGACCATGTTGGTCGACAAACCTACGTTGGCCTTCTTTGGTACATTTAACCCGGCGAAGTACATTTTTTTTACTGTTTCTTGGTCTCTGGGTTATTGTGATCTATTCATGTTTTATCTGTGCTTAAAAAATGGCACAAAAACTAATTCCAATTGTGGTTAAACATAGGCCTACACTCCTTTAAAGTGGTCACACGGCTCCGCTTATGGTCGAGTCTGAGCAATTCCGGCACCCATCGTACATGTCCAAATATACATGTGAAATGTGATGTAGCCGCTCAGTTTAGATGCCTACAGCCTTAACCACCTCACTCACTTTCATTTTCCGATCGTTCAATATTATTTTATGGATTTTATCGTCTATTTTTGGCGTGAAAACGTCTGGGCGAACTAAACGTTCAGCGTCACTTGAACAATAATAGTACGACCATAACGCAATTAAGTAAAGCACTTCTTTACCATTGAAATTGATGGTGCAGATTCCCCATAATATTTATCAAGTCTTTCCTTGATTCGGTGATGTTTTTTTTTACGCAAGAAATTATTGCCTTTTAAGTACACGAAAATCACTTTTCTCCATTAGTGTTGAAATTTACGAGGTTGTCTGCTAGCAATGGCTGTCAATTACAAACTTTATAATGCATTTTGCTCAAAATTTGACAGTAGGCTATTAGATAGTAGTTGACAGTGTTGCATTTAAAGTTACTACTTGGTTAATTCAAAAAGTAACTGATTTCCAAAATTGTCCTCATATTCATTAAGAATGCAGGCTTCTAGTAATACTACATTAAAGAGTTATATAAACACAGTTGTAATTAAGTCAATTGTATACAAAAACAATACATTATATGAGTAGCAATCTTTGGTTTTAAAAGCCTTATTTGATTAACTTTTTTAACCCCGATTCCCCCTTCCCCCATCTTAAACAGTCAAGGTATTACAATAGTTAACAATTTACCATTCAATTCCCATATCTTATTTAATAAAACTTGACAATTCAGATAAATAGAAATTAATTTTTAATTACGCAACCTGGCAACCCTTTTGCTATGAGAACTCTTTGCATTCACTCATAATTTTCGTCACCTCATTCATGCTCTCATGCTACCTTCTCTATTTTTGGCTAAGTTTGAGGCCAACAATCTTTTCATAGATTTGTGCGGTTGATTTAATTTTTGCTTCAAAATATTATTGAATCTCTTTTTTTTATGTTTAACATCATATTGAAAAAAAAAAAATTTTGTTGTTTTTTTTTTCTTTTCAACAAAAATCCGGCAATAGCAGCAGCACCTCGCCATGTCAAGTCCACTTTTTTTTATTTTTTATATATACATTTTTTTTTGTGTGGATTGCATCCTACGCACATTTTTCGGCTTTTCGTTTAAATTTTAAATTCCAAGTGCACTGAAAATTTCTTGATTACTTAATAAGAACTTTTTATTTTTATTTACTCAAATTTAAAATTAAAGATATAAATTATTTTCAAGGAATGTCCCTGCAGATTTTCAATGGAGATCAGGCTCTTGTTTAATATTTTAAAGTGCGAACCAAGAATCATTTAACACGTGGTATGCAAAATTTGCTTTCTGATCGCATGATAACTCAATTTGCACTCATCAAAATTAACCTAAAATTTTTATATTTATGTGATTAAGAGATACTACATAGGTTGCTACATATATTTTGTGGAATATATACGTAGTACTCTCATATGTTTTGGTACACTACTGAATGTACTCACTGTAAGTGAACTACCGAACGCACTCGCTTCGTTTTGACACCTATTAGACACTTAGCATTTATGCTTCTTTTTAGCGAAAAAGTTTTCGCCTGCAGTTGTTTATAATCATGGAATGAGGCTCGCTCGAAAATCGTGTTGGTCTAAAAAAATGTGGCATGGAAAGAGGCGATATCTTTTGGAACTTGCGACCACTCGGAGTCACTCGTAATTTTGTGTATCGTACTGTAGAGTTGTTTGAGGATACTGGTGAAATAATCGGCCGTCCAAAATTCGTACATGTGCATGTTGTAAGAACACCACGAGCCATCAAGGCGGTGAAGTCTCGATTCAAGCGAAAACCGCTGCGAAAACAGAAAATCTTGTCGTGGGAAATGAATATATCAGCGCAATCGATCTCTCGCATTCTTAAATATGACTTGGGGCTCAGAGCACACAAAAGACACAACGGGCACCTCCTCACGGTAGAGTTAAAGGAACGATGTAAGCGAAAATCGAAAGCGTAATTTCTCAAGCGTTACTTCTCATCCCCACAGAAGAATTCTATTTACTGACGAAAAAAATTTCACCGTAGAGGAATCGTTCAATAAACAGAAGGAAAGAGTGTATGCTCTGTCATCACGACATGCAGTAGAACTCGTTCCGAAAGTTCAAAGAGGTCACCACCCAGCTTCTGTGATGGTTTGATGGGGTCACCAACTCAGATGAATCTACACCGTTCATATCGGCAGGAGCTAAGGCACAATTCATTCGCTTGTAAGTTAGCAGGCAACACCGGTTCTTGCTAGCATTAAACCCAATTCTATTAGCAAGCCCCACTCGGGGATTTTTTCAAGTCATTAGGCAGCGTGTCATTCATAGTTTACCTCTTTCTCTCAATCTTCAAAGAGCTCGGGCGTTTATTGAAAGAATATGAATGACAAATGCTGCTGTTGTCCGCAAACAAATGTATTGGGTTACAAGTCAATAACAGAAGGTCATTGATAAAAATCAGAAAAAAATTTGGCTATAGGACCGAACCCTTCGGTACTCCAGCACCGATGGCATGTTAACTGGACAAAATTGTGTCCACGAAGACACAAATCGTTCTGTCCTTAAGAAAACACGTGATCTATAGCACAAAGTGACAGCAAAAACAAGAGAGCCTTATGCCACACTCGGACAAACGCCTTAGAAATATCCAGAGCAACAACTACGTTTCACTGAAGAAGTGAACGCAATGGTTCCATTTCTCTGTGAGGAACGCCAAGAGGACATAAGTAGAGCGAGCCTTACGGAAGGCAATTTGAAGGTCACTAAGCAATTCTATGCACTGTAGATAATTCATAAGGTGGAAGTTTATTACACTGTCCATAACTTTGGAGAGCATAGAGCATATCGCAATTGGTCGGTAATTATAATTCTCAGGGTTCGTGATACTTTTGAAACAACACGTTGGAAACAACACGTAGTTTCTTCAACACGACAACGCATTGTGTCACACATCTCATCTTGTAAGCGACTATTTGACTTAAAACAAAGTTCATACCTTTCCGCAAGCTCCATATTCACTCGACATGGCTCTCTGTAACTTTTAACTATTCCCACGACTTAGAAATTTTAAAAGTGTTTTACGTAGACACCGGCTAAACCACAGCTACTACGATACTTCCCGTAGGTCGATCACAGTAAGTCAGCCTGACATAAGCCAAGTCCCATGACGCAAGTTATTAATTCGCGGAAAGTGACCTCAGAAGATTGAGGCGATAAAGGAGAATTCGCCAAAGAAGTTGAAGGCGATTCTAAAATCAACCCATCAAAAATATTTTTCATAAAGGGCGTGTATTTTCCAATAAGAAAAATTACACGGCAAAGAGTTAAGGGGGACTATATACACAGAGGCCGAAAAAAATGTCATCTTTGTGAATTTTTTTAAGGAAATCTACGAGATATTTTTAAATGAGTGTTTTTATACCTAAAAATATACACATTCAAGAGCTTGGTTTTTTTTTTTTTATTAAAAAAAATTTAATATTAAGGTAGATACAGCGTTTTTATGGCGTCCGTGGCGTAGTTGGTTAAAGCACGTGGCCGCTATGTCAACGAACCTGGAGACCCGGGTTCGAACCACAGCAGCGACAGAAAATTATTTGAATTAAAATAATTTTTCTGTACGGCTGCCACCTCTCTGCAGACAGTGGCAAACCTCAGAGAGTAATCAAAATGCCATGTAAAGCTTCTTGATAATAAGAACATTACGTTCATCGCCGTTCGGAGTCGGCGTTAAACCTTTAGGTCCATTTCTCGGTCAATTGTGTACAAACTTAATAACACGCACAACACAATTGATCATAAGAAGCTAGGTCAAGGGCTGAAATGACCAGTTATTTATTTTTTTTTACGGCGTTTTTATAGAGCGCTCTGAAAAAAATTCATCTGAAACAAAAAAATTAAAAATATTATTAAACTAGATACTTAAAACTCATACTTGTCATAGGCGATTTTGAAAATATTGATTTTTCACAAAATGGCGGACTTCCGAATGTAAAGTTACGATTTTCGACCAAAAATTCGAAACTGTCGATAAATAGGTAACAAACTTAAGCAAACAAAAACATCAAATGTTGGCTTTTTATTTCATGTAATTGTGTAAAATTTATATAAGTTAGAGAGTTCAAACATGAATTTTTCTCCCAGTGAGGATCAAGCAGACCAACAAGTGCTAACATCAATATTGTACGATCAGTACTTTAGGCACACCAAAGGCTCAAATTGTGATATAAATACCGACACCTGATCACTATCAACCACCCTACTTACCTCCGAGAATGACGTATTCTACGTCAACAAATAATCCTACGTACTTCCATACACAATATATTTTTCAAGATATATGTATTCAAAGCTTTAAAGGAATCGGTTAAAAATTGTCTGAGTTATGTTTCCGGCAGAATTTAAAAAATGAAGTTTTGAAATAAACTTGTTTGAAGTTTTGAGTAGTAGTACCAGGCGGCCATAATCGGCAAAATTTTTCCTGGCTATAATCTTTTGAGACATCATATTTGAGGTCATGAAGACCATTTAAAAAAACACATTTTTTATGTTTTGAAAATTATATAGTGGCCTAACCCCTTAATAAAAACGTACGCCGATTGCTGTATCTCGCAGAGCCATTCGCTTTATTTTCTCCTTTGAATGCTTCTTCATTTCTAAAAAAACTAATAAAATCGAACTCATTTCGAATTGAAATTGAATCAATCAATTTTTTGTATTAAATGTTCTTAAAAAAAGTTGTGACTTGTCTCACCAGAGTTCGAAAATATTTTTACAAAATAGCAAAACAGCTGATTTTGACAGCTACATAGTATGAAGCTAGTTATTTCGAAGTTTTTATAGTTATTTCGAACTTGGCATTTCCGATGGGAATGGAGAATACCTTCTCAAATTCGAAATGCACTTCCGATTTTATCGCAAATCCAACTCAGAATTAAGAACCTGGCAGATTAAGAATAAATGTTAATGCATAATGGGGAAATGCTTTGTAATTCTAGGTAATTCTCTTAAGGTTTTTTTAATACACTTTTCGTTTAAAAACATAATTCGGTGAGCGATTACTTTTTGGAGTCACAGTATACTTTTGTTGAATAAAAAAGAACAATTCTGTTGCATTTTTGTTGCACTTTACTGTGTAAAGTCTTTAATTTTTCTATTTATATTAAAGCCGGATCAATATGGGTGAGTTTGATGAGACGTTGCTGGTTAAAACAGTTGGTTTGGATCTTGGCTAAGATATTGCTTTGGATTGATGCATTTTTATTGCACTTTACTGTTTAAAGTCTTGAATTTTTCTATTTATATTAAAGCCGGATCAATATAGGTGAGTTTGATGAGGCGTTGGTGGTTAAAACGTTTGGTTTGGATCTTGGCTAAGATCTTACTTTGGTTTCGATAAGAATTTAAATTTAAGAATATTGCAAATTGCAAGAAGTATATGAAAGAAATTTAAAAAAAAAAATTGTGCTGAACGTCATTGATTGCTAGGAAATCGCACAAAAACACCCTGTAATTCGACAAGATTTCCATTCTACAAAAATAACAACGACAACAACAACAAAATAGCACAATCAAAAAATAAAACAAATTTAAGAAACAACGAAAAATGCGCTAAAAATAAAACTTATTTAAAGAAATGAAGCCATGAACAATTTTCAAGAAAAGCCACAAAAAGAAAATCACAGATAAATTGGAAATAGCAACAACGCTGAGTGAAAAAAAATGAAAAAAAAACTGAAAAAAAATTGAAATCATTAAAAGAAAAATATTTTAATTTTACCTTTTTGTATTTTTGTTTTTGTTTTTATTTAAATAATTTGATAATGTGCGTTGTTGTTGTAGCGGCAAAAATTAAGTGTGTGTGTGTGTGTGGAAAAAAGTTCGTGATGCAGCGCAACGTAAAATTGTTGCACTTCCAAAACCGAACGATTCAAGCAGCGGGTTATCAGCGTGTTGTTTTTTGTTGTTGTTGCTGTTGTTGTTGTTGTTGTTGGTGTTGTTGTTCTTGTTGTTGTTGTTGCAGAATATTCAATGAGATGCAACAATCGCGCACATATGTTTGTTGAACTTGTTGACGTTGTTGTAATTTTTAGTTCACAAAAAAGTATTTTTTTTATTCGCTGATGACAGATACGGCTAGACAAGAACGTGTTTTATTTGCTCTTCGGTGCTAGTTACGCGTTTTGTTGTTATTATTGTTGTTGTGTTGTTGTTGTTGTTGTTGCTGCTGTTGTTGTTGTAAGCTTTTGTTTGTTTTTGTTTCGCTCTATTTTTACTTTATGACGAGATGATGTTTTATAAAGATGCTAAAACTGAAGTTTTTATTATTTTTTTTTATTTTTATTTCGTGTGGTTTTGTTTACTTTGCTTGAGTTTTAAATTCAATTGAACTGAATAAAATTTTTTAATTTATGTAAATAATAAGTTAAACAATTAATATATGACGATATGCTTGTGAGTACAAGTGAAAATGAAGAAGAAAATTACAATTATTTAAATAAATTTCTCGTCGCTCTAGCAGCTCGTTAAGATCTTTCTTTTTTTTTCCTAATTTTTTTTTTTCTTTTGTGCTTCACTGTATTTATTTTTTAATTTTTTTTCGCTTATTTTTTGCTTTACCACCAAAATCAGTTGAATCGCGATTTAAGGTAGTTGGCGGCGTTGCGGTCTGAGGTGTGGAGCATCGGCTGCGGCGTTACGTAGCGATCTTCTACTTCTACTGACGTGCGATCACTTCGCGACTACTTCTCTACTGACGTGCGACGCGATCGTGTCTTGTATGAACAGCGATTGAATTAAAACTGAAAATGTTGTTGTTAGCTTTTCGCACGAAAGCGAAGAAAAATTGTTGCTTTTTTTCACAAAATACAATCGGTCGTTTACCAAAATAAATGTTGTGTACAAATAGCAACAACAATTTTGCTAAAATCTTGTTTTTTTTTTTTTTGTTTTGCATTGAGTGCGTCATTTTTGTGGTTTGCCATTCGATTGGGTTGTTTTTTTCTTTTACTTTGAGCGAGCTTTTTCCCATGCTGAAGGTAATATTTTTAATTTTTTTTTTTTTTTTGTTTCTCGCCAAATGGTTTTTGCAGCAATACTCAATAATGAGTAAATCAGCTTAAAGCTTTTTTGGCCTAATAAAAGCAAGCGTTAAGCACAAAAGTTCTGTTAGAAAAGTACTTTAAGCTTAATTACGATCAGCCTAAAAATATGCTTACTAAACAGGGAAGAATTTGTTTTCTTATCAGAATTTCAAATATAATAACTCGATCCAGAATTAATGTTACTCATACGACATGCTGTCCAAAAGAACAATTATGTTTACGATTATAATTTATTTATATTTGCACTGGTCAAAAAAGTAGGTAGTGTTCCTTATAGGTTACCATCCAAGAATATAACTTCTATGCTATGTGTACCCAGATAATAAAGTTTGTTTTAACCGGAATACGAGGGTTGCTACATACATATATTTCCGGAATAAATATCAAGACTGCATTTTTTTTTCATTGAAAATAGCTTTATTGTTTCTACATGCGCTCGAAGCATGGTGTAATTTAGAAGGTGATCGTGAATTTTTAGCATCTCTCAAGAAAATTTTACCTACCCTTGTCAAAAACAGCTGATGGTAAATTCTAAGCAAAAGTTCCAAAACAATCTATTATAATTTTTTATTGAGTGCAAGCGATTTGACACTTTTCCGCAGTTTTTCTGTTTTTTTCTTACTTTCTCAAAATTTTTTGACAACCATAGGGAAATTAGTAAACGTCACATTCACCTTGTTAATTACACCATGGCTCAAAGCATTTTTCATAAAATATATCCCATTGCACATGAGACACCTCCAAAACATAGTTTGTGAAGTATCAACTGCAGTTTTTGAACGGCTTCTTCTGGTTTAGAAAATCGTTGTCCACTCAGTTTGTCCTTGATGTGCGGGAACAAAAATAAGTCATTGGTTGCTAAATCAGGACTGTATGGTGGATGACTTAATAACCAACTCTGCCTTTGCTCAAATTAAGAAAATATTTTCCTGATTCAAATCTGTTTCCAGGTTCTAGAATCAAGTATTTTATTCTTGTTTCAACCAATCATTTATTTTACTCAATTTTAGAAATAAATGTTCATTATAAAAATTTTTTTTCTTAATTTAAGGTTGTAATGCTTGATTTGAGCTTATGAAGTTTAATTTTAAATTTCTAAAATAAAGTAAAATATTTGCTTAAATAAGGATATCATTTCTATCCGTGTATACAAAAAGAAGTATACTTAATCTATTATTTACGTACATTTTTTCGAATTTTTATTACTTAGTTATTTCCGAATGTCTCCGAATTTAAGCCGATGTCCTCAAATTTTTGGCCAAATGTCACTGAATGTCGCAGAAGTGAGATGATCATACTACGGATGACCCATTAATTCCATGTTTTGAGCGCTCAAAAACGCCTCAAGTTCGCCGTGTCTTGAAAAAGAATAATTTTTCCAGTTGTAACTATACGCTTAAGCAACTGGAATAATCTGTCACAATTCTGGATATGTTTTATAAGTTTATATAAAACCATTCAAAATTCTTCTTTATCGTCCATTTTGCCTTAAAATTGTCTTAATTACATTGGTTTATAAATTTATTTCAACGACACTCTTCTGTGATTTTTAATTTTGATAAGATTTCTATTTTCAACGACATTTTCAACGTTGAAACCTTTTTTAACTGACAGAAATCGTACTAAAAAATTTGACGAGTGTTCACATTATCAAATTTTACATCAAATCGTTGGAGAATCTTCAGAAAAATGGAAATGGGAAAGGGTTTTCCATTAAGGACTTGACAACTTTTTTTTTAAATAAAACGCAAACCATTTGAAATATTTCAAAAACATTATTATCGGCTTGAAGTACAATCAAAACATTTATGAATGGAACTGCACTTCGTTCATATGGCCACTGCGGGCACGTATGCAGCGGTCGATTCGTTGGACCCAATTTTCGATGACCACACATTTCGGCCGAAACGGCCGCTATTTCGCGTTCAATGTTGGCTCTGAACTCTTCCAACGCCATCGGCTAGTTGGCATAGACCAATGACTTGACATAGCCTCAAAGAAAATAGTCTAGAGGCGTTAAATCGCACGAACGAGGCGGCCAATCGACTGGCCCATTCCTTGAGATAACACACTCATCAAACTTACTCTTCAATAAATTGATTATAACGTGTGCTGTGTGGCACCGTCCTGTTGGAACCACATGTCGTCCATGTCTTCCAATTCGGGCCAAAAATAACCGTCGACATGCAAACCGCACCAAACAGTTATTTTTGTGGATGAAATGGTGATTCATGAAGCACATGTGGATTTTCACCCGACCAATAACGCATATTTTGCATATTGACGAACCCATCGAACCAAAAATGAGCTTCACTTCGTCACTGAAGATGATTTTGCGATGAAATTTATGCGATTGAAATTTTTATAATTTGCAGACGTTGTTCGTTCGTGTACTTTACCATGATAAAAATGTTGAGTTTACTGAATAAATTGACAGTGACAGTTCGATGATTAGTGAAAGGGTGCGTTCAGAAATTTGATTCAAAGTTGTCAAGTCTCTATAGGAGAACCCTGTATTTATAGATGTTCAGAGCTTTCTGTCTGAAAGTATTCTAAAGGAATAATTCCCATATTGTATCCAAATTGCAAGAGTTTCTTCCAATTTTACATCGTTTATATTTCGTGCGCAATCCATTTTCTTTGATGGAGTTGTGGAGCAACTTTGAGCATTTGCTTTGATATCGTGAAGAAAGAATGTGTTAACAAATCTACACTTTATTTTTAAATCTTAGTCTTTTTTATAAAAATTAAGAAACAATTTTTACCTTTTATATCCGTTAATATAGTTTCTATCAGCTCTGTTGTCTGAACTGAACGTCTATGAATATGGATAATCTGCGCTGTGATTCAGATTCTTTAAACTTTATATCTTGAATTAAAAAGGTATCTTAAATAAAAAATGATTCCATTTTATTGGTAATAATTTCCATTTCAATGAAGCACTTGTTAAAACTTAAATTTACAATTCAACTATGAATTCAAGTTTTTTCGTACATATACGAATATTTACTTTAAATGTCAAGACTACAACACAAATCAATAATTCACAATGGGATGTGGGAGGATGGGGAAAAATTGAAAATATTCTAGTGTCATACTTGAATGAGTTAAGAAAAAAAAATAAGATATTAAGTAAAAATACTAAAACTATTTACAGACTACGGATTTAAAACAGAATTAAAAAAGCGATATATATTTTTAAATCCATTCCACAAAGTGGCAGCAATCAATTTGTTTCTTGATAACGTGTTTTCATCATTCGTTTCATATACGTCTTATAATTATCGCCGGGTGGTATACCGCCCGAACGATTACCTAAGCCAGCTGTGGTTGAGCGCGCATCGGCCTGGATTAAAATAAAAAAGTGAAATTTTTTCGTGTGAATTTATTAAATCTGCAATGATTGAGATAGTAATGCACCTCAATGATGTTGGTGCGCCCCTGATTTTTGCGTCCCAAACCCTGTCCTTCGGACCAGCCCATTTTCTGCAACAACCGATTACCAACATTGTTGGAGCCAATAGGCAAAGCAGGCGCCTCATTTTTAGCCCCCGATGAGACAAGATTTTTAATTTCTTTTTCGAAACGTTCACGACTGCGATTTGGTGGTGGTTGATCGCATTCGCCATATTTGAGACGACGCTCTTTGGCACGATCGCGATATCTAGTTCGAGGAAATGATGAAAATTATTATATATTAAAACATTTAAAAATTTATTGAACTTACGATAGAGCAGAACTACCCTGACCATCGGAATCTGTATTAGACGGTACCGAATCACGTCCTAAGTTGAACTTTTTTAGATTTTCCTTGTGGAGGTTGGACATTTTTAAATGCTTTGTCAATATTTCCAAAGATTGAAAGGCGCGTTTACATAACAAACAGGTAAGCTTCTGGAAATCAACATAATCTTTCTCATTAGGTTCACCTTGGCCTTGACTTTGTACGGATGTGGGACCAGCAGCAGGTTTTGATGGTCCGGCAGTGTGTTCTTCGTCAGAATCAGAGCCATAAGCAGACACCAGTTTGCTTGAGGGTGTGGGCGCCGTTGTTAAATAATCCGTAAGTTTGGGACGTTCTTTCTTTTCGAGTATAGAAAAACATACATCAGCGTAGCCACTGGAGGAAGGTGTACTGGCAGAAACTTTATTCGGGAATACCACATCGCTTGAAGGCAATAAAGGTTGTGGTGTAGCCACAACTGTATAGTCTTTCTTTTGATTTAATTGTTTGGCCCATTTCTCCATATCCTTGACAATTTTCTTTGCAACTTTCACCTTATTATGTTTGCCTTCTTTACGGCCACCCTCTTTCTTGGCATCATCATCAGCGGAAGCGGATTTATTCATGTTTTCACCTGTTTCAGCTTTGACAACATCCTGTACAGTGGCGGCAGCTGCAGCTGGCGTTGCCAGCACATAGGTGCTTTTACGTTGATCCCAGTAAAGATAAGCACCAGTCTCATTGTTGTAGTAATACTGTGAATGTGCATCATAGTATAACCCAGTTGCGGGATCATAGTAATAGCCGGAGGTCTGGTCATATTGATAGAGCGAAACATCAGGTGAAGCTGTAAAAATTTTTTTATTTTTATTGAATTTTCATTTTTTAAATGAAAAAATTACTTACGATACGTCTTCCCATCATTTCCTCGAGGTGCGACAACTGTCGACGCGGCTGGAATTGACGCTTTCGCGGCTGCCGCTTGAGTAGCCGATGTTTCAGGGCCATTCTTTTTCTTTTGCTTTCGTTGTATTGCAGAAAGTGCTACCGCTGCTCCTGAATTAGCTGAAGTTTCAACTAATTGAGATTTACTAGGCAAATTATTAAACTGGCCCTTTTTTATCTCCCCAATATAGTAGTCGGTGTAGTATTTTAAGAAATACGCTTGCTCTTCCGGTGTTGTAGCATACATAGCAGCGCTATATTCGGCCAAACGTGGCACATCTTCGAGAGTATATTGCGGCACAGCACCTCCAGGTGCTGTGGCACCAGTCACAGCAGCCATTTCAGCAGCCGTCAATGGACCTACTGTAACTGAGGGCGCAGCATTTAATTCGCTACTCGATTTTGTTGAAGATTTTGGAACAATCTCGCGATTTTCATGATCGATGCAATAGGTCACAATCACTGGAAAGATATATTCGAGATAGGCTTTTATAAATATTTTGATGCATACACTTTAAATGAAAAAGTCTGAAGTCTAAAATAAAGTTGAGATTATATTAAAAATCCAAAATTAAAGTTCTTTAACTTTGCTTTTCAAATTTGAAAAAAAATTTTTCAAACAAATACAATTAAGAATCTCTCTTCTTGCATTATAACTTACCCTCTCGATTATCAATTTTTAAAGGTGGCTCTATTCCAGACAAAGCATTGTGTACATTCATCGAATCCACCAGAGTATCGAAATTTAAATAGCACACACCACGAGAAGTTTGCGTTAGTGGATCGCGGCTTACGAGTATTTTTGAAATACACTTGACCAAATCGGGAACGTGCTGCTGCATAGCGGTAAGAACTCCCTCCTCGTTGGTCAACACATCCAAATTGCGCAACATGATTTCTGCATTAGCATTTCAGTTAAGTAATTAATAAATTTTGTAATCAAATTGAACTGATCATAAATTGCAAATCGCAAATAACAATAACAAGATTTGCAACAATATTTGTACTAATTTTGCTTTGTATACTTTTCGTTAGAATGTTGCTCTTTTCATCGCAGCCCTGGTCACCTTTCTCACTTTCCTCGCGGGATGCATAACATTGGAAGCACTTGCTACGACGTTTGAAATTGAATTTGCCGCACTGCAAGTGAATAGAAATTTTTATTGAATTTTCATAAAAGAGCGTTAGTAATTGACTACTCACTTTGCCACAATACCAGTCAGTTTGAGAGACTGGTCGAGCTTTGGACGCATCTTTGGAATAGCACAAGTTAACACGTGATTTATCCGGTAGAACAAGTTTTCTCTAAGATAGAAATAGAGGAAAAAGGAAAGGATTACTTTTTGAATTTTGGTAAGTTTCCAGATTACAGAATTGTCACCGCCAAGCCAAGGCTTTTCAATAGTTTTCTCTGCTGCAACTGCATGCAGCGTTCTTTTTTGCCATCCTAATTTCTAAAATATCCAAAGTCAGTTTTGTGAATTGTTCACATTGCGAATGGATCACATTGCGAATAGCGTTTGTTTTTGTTTGTCTTTTGAGGAGCTTAAAAAATGTTGCTTCTTTGTTTTTTGTATTTTTTTTTTTTTTTTTTTTTTTTTGTCAAAAAGAAGTCATCAGGAATGCAGTGAGTACAAGTCGACAATAAAGATATTGGCATTTTTTTTTCAAATTTAAAATTTAAGTTTAGCTTGATTTAATTGAACAGCATATATTTAAATTAAGTCAAGGTTTTCTTCAGTGGATGAAGGAATTGAAATTAAAATATTTAACCTCTAGCTTAATGCAAATTTATTTAAGCTGCTTCGGATGTGTTTGAATTCATGAATACCCAATCCATAGTTCTCTGATCTGAACCCTTAAGGTATTCGTTTTGGGATAGAAAATAAATATCTTACAGCTGTATTCATAAAAAATATCGAAAAATATTATTCATAAAGTTCAATACCAATAAAAACTCTCTCTTTTAAAGGCTTCATAAATTAGATAAATTTAAAAATTATTGAAAGCCTGTTTAAATCCTTGATAAAGCAATTTAAAAATGTATTATTCTCATTCGAACAATGTTAAAATTATTTGAAATGAGATTCACAATTACGAGGTAGGCTTATATATCTTAGCTTACTCACAAGTCTCAAAAAAACTGCAACAAAAAGGTGCCACCGCTGTCAAAATGACAAAGTGGATAGGAAGGTCGAACATTTTTTTTAAATCTATTTGTCACCTCTTTCATTCAGGCTAGTCTTGTGCTTAAATATTAAACTGCTCTTGCTTTTGTGGTACTAATTAAGAACAACAAATTTTCTTTAATGATTTTTCACAAGCTGATATCGAACACAAAAATTTAAAGCGAGAAAACTCACGTATAACAGTTTATTTTCTACATTTAGTTCACTTTTTCTTCAATGAGCCAACCGTGTTATTCTACTGAAAAGTATTATAAGCCTTTTATGAAGCGGTTTTAAAATTTTAACCCTCATTCGAGTGCAAACATTTGGGCCTATTTTGTTCGATCTGCTATTTTATTATCATGACATTTTGTTATGAATCTCCCTCATATGCAAGTTCGAAGTGTCAAGAAATCTTTTATAAAATAAGTAAAAATAAATTGGCCACTTCAGCCCTTGGAAGTACTTTGACCGAACTTCTTATGAGCAAATTGTGTTGTGAGTCGTGTTATTAAATGTTTGTACAAAAATGATCGAGAGCGGTACCTACTAGTTTTATGACGACTTAAGATGCTTTACATGGCAATTTTTACTCTCTGAAGTTTGTAATTGTCTAAAGAAAGGTAAAAGGTGGCTGTGAAGAACCTATATAAAAACAGATTGCTTGCCTGCAATCTGCATCTGTAATACTGCATTTTTTTGATAAAAATAAGTCAACTGCGTTTTCTAAACCGTTATTTAACAGCAATTGCATAGTTGTAACGCAATATAAAACTAAAATAGTTTTATAGCACAATTTTAAGTCTATTCTTAACACATATGCACATTTAACTATCGAATAGTTTATTGCAAATTATTTATTTTATGATAAGACATCAATAATTATCTGTCACATAGCGCACCGGCATATTTAATAATCTCACAAATCAGCTGGCACTCAAGCTTGACCAGTTATCCTGACACAATCAAATGAGGTCGGATGCATGCATTCAATAAGGAGCTGATATTTGTGATATTAATCTAAGCATCTCGCGCTCCGAAGTTCTTCAGGGAGAGAGGTGGGGTATTTTTCACAGTTATGGCTTTAATTTCTAACTGGCTGCAAAAGTAACTAATACTGCTCAGTGGGTGGCAAAATCGAATTATCTGCTTGCTACTGGTGAACCGGTGAGAATTCGGCCATAAAGCATTTTTTTTTTTATGATTCATATCGCACTCCATCCTCAAAACAGGCACAACACAAAATCTTGCAAACACAAATGCTTCTGCTGAAAATTTTGGAATTTCGAGTGTTTTGAAGATGGAGTGCGATATCAAACTGTGATTAATAGCAAAAATTTAAATCACGGAAACCGATTTGTAAGAGATATTTTATGAGCAGTATCTTTAACGAATCGTTACAGAATATCTTAATCTTAATATTTGAATACGACCTTTTCATTATTTATTTAAATTTGAGCTTTAGGCCAAGTATGTTGACAACAAGACAACATACAGACAAAGAAGGCAACAAAAAACAGCAACAACGGCTCTGTATAGAGCACATCACACAGCTTGACTATACAGACTGTTTCGTTGTCCGCTACACCAACTCATCAGTAGTCTTTGCATGACTTTTCACTGTGATCCACTCAAGCTACTTAGGCTCTACTTATACTGCCAATTATGCCGAGAAAGTTACCCGGAATTTATTTTGACAGAGAGAACGCTTAAGTTATTTTCTACTTCGATGCACCGTGTATCAAGGTTAACCTAGACCGTATCATACTTTTAGACATAGCCTTAACTCATATGAATCTTCGAAATTCGATCACAGCGGTTTACCGCTATCAGAGCATATGGAAGTTGTGTTATTTTACTGTTAGCTCCTCCCTTTTTCCACACTTCCATTTTTAGGGTTCAGTTAATTTAACTGATGGTACACCCAAGATGGTGTGGAGACCATTTTGTTATGAAAGACTTTGTTTTTTTTTCTGTGATAAGCACACAACTAATAATAATTTTTCTTAACATTTTTATGGGCTCTATACAGAGCCGTTGTTGTTGTTGTTATTGGTTGTTGCCTTCTTTGTCTTCACGTTGTCTTGTTACCAACATACTTGGCCTAAAGCTCAAATTTGTTTCAGTTATAGAATATCCATAACAGAGTAACAGATCTGACAAAATAAACAGACTTGTCAAAAATAATTAAAAGTAGGTCTGTTGCCGTACTTTTAGGACTAAAAATCGTAAAACTGGCAAAAAAGTGAAAGTAAGAAAAAAATCTCTCATAAATTTGAGAAAAACACAAAAAAGTGCGGGAACGCTTTTCGGACTGAAATTGTGTAAAATGTCAAATAAAAACGTTTGTTTTATGTGGAGCATCGGAAATGCAGGCGACATGCTAATGATTTTTCACAATATTGAAATGAATCTCAATTTAACATTAATACTTGACTAAAACTTGCAACTTTTGACAGCGAGGAGAAATTTATTACTCTCTCGATTGCACTCCCTTTTACCATTTTTTCGAGTACGGGAACGGTTCTCGGACTAAAACTTGCAAAACTGGTAAATTGGACTAAAACTTTAGAGTACAGGAACAGACCTAATATTTCAGAACAACTGAAACATATGTCAAAACATTTCAAAATACATATTTACAACAAAGAAAATTAAAATAATAAAACATGTTAAAATATTTGAAAATATTTACAAAAAATATAACAAAATGACAGTTACTTCAAAGATGAGCTTAAAAAACGTATGAATGTTTTAAAATCAAAATTATAACGAAATTGAGATAAATAAACAAAAAATCTTTGTATTTACAAATTCACAAACGATTACTTATAGTGCAGTGTACATAAATGTATAAAATACTTTAATTTATTTTACTTTACATTTATGATTTTGAATTTTAAAAATGTTGTTAAAAAAAATATTGTACTTCAAAAATGTTCATTTAAAAATCTCTTTAATACATAAGTTACGTTGTTATAAAAATAAAATTAATAATGAAAATTAAATATTGTTATTGATATTGATATTGTTGTGTCCACCAAAGATAGATACTCTATCTAATTTAAATTTAATGTATTCCTATTTTAACTGCAAAGAAGCTACAACATGTTTATGAATAACAAAATTTCAAGACATTTTAATATTAAAAAGGTTTCTAACTATTGAACGTTTTAAATAATATATGAAATATTTTTATGAATACGGCTATTAAGTTATTGAAATAAAAACATAGATTCTATGATTAACGCTTCAAAAGTAACCCCATTTAAAATTAAACAAAAAATATTAAATGCATGTTCGATCACTGGAAGTTGTCAAAGAATTGATTTTGCTAGTAGAAGAATGACTAGAAGATATCAAAGACAGGATTTGCTATTTCTTCTTTTCTCTCTCAATCTCACTCTCTCTCTCTTTCTCTCTCAAGAGAGGACGTCTTTCCAATGCAAAAATTAATTTTGTATGTATATTTAAGTTATAACGTACGTCACCATGATTTTTTTATTTTATTTTTGTATACAACAAGTGTGATACCTGGGTTAAATCCATCCAATGTTCAGCTTCTTCAACGGTATTAAACTCGACGAATGCGAAACCTCGTGATGCACCTAAATTTTAGATAGAAGCAAACACAAAATTTTTGTCAAAAAATAATGTTTCTTTTTTGTGTTTTTTTTTTTTGTGATTTAATTTTTTTTATTTATTAAATTGGAAGTAGCTAAACAAGTGAAATGCTTTAATTTCTTGTTGATGCAAAATTCTTTCAAATGTAGGCCAACCAAAGACTTCGATAAGTAATTAAAATCTTTCATTTCGGGATACTTACGTGTTTTATTTGTTTAATAACTTAACAACTAAGAGAAAAGTAAAAAAGTTTTCAGTTAGATGATGCCTACCTGTTGTACTGTTGCGTATCAGACGTATGGAGGATGCCACCAATCCATATTTTATTAGGGCGCTCGTAAGCTAGGAGAGGAATGTTTAATATATTGAATATTATTATATTAATTAAAAAACAAAAATTATAAAAAAGTAAAGAAAATGTTTTTTTTACTCACATCTGCTCCCGTTATGTGTGGCTTAAGCCCAAATGCAATTAATGTGGAACTAGGTTTATTGCTGTTGTTGTTGTGAGAGGAAATATCACTATCATCACTGTGATCATTTCTTTCTCGTTCATGGTGAGCATTAGCATGGCGGTTATGATTGCGATAGTCTCTGCAAAACGAAACAAAGTCTGAATTAGTTTTAAACAGGCAATGGACTTCGATTCAGCTTTTCAGTTATTTGGTTATAAATTGTATTATGATTATTGACATAAATTTTCACACACTTCAATCAACGTCGCCCTCATAGCCGTGTCCGTAACAAGGCGACTATCATTTCCCCCAACTTGTATTCAAGTTTGTTCCCAATAGCCGCATTTTCAAGATTTTATTTAGTCATAAATTCTTATGCGAAATATTTATTATGGCTTGGTATAGCCACCGGCTTGGCTGGCTCTTTTATTTTATTTTAATATAAAATGCATTTCATTGCAAAACCTTTTCCCTACTCTAACCTTCTATCTTTGTTGTCTCTTTTGAAATCTCTATCTCTGTTATCACGTTCATAATCTCGTCCGCGAGAGTCACGCATACGTTCATTCCACAAATATTCACGTTCCTCATTGAAGTCATCTTCATGTCTGCGGCCACCGGCGTTGCCATGATTACCACCATCATAAAAATGCATATCCTTTTGATAGTCATCGTTAATAATATCACGATATAAATCGTGTTCATCGCCACCACCATGCCGATTTTGCATGGCACGCTCGCAACTGCGAGAACGTCGACGATATTCACGTTCATGACTACGATTTCTGAAAATTACCAAAAAAGCCAACATTTTGAAATGGTTCATTGAAAAATGCAGTGAACAAACTAACCTTGAACGTGAACGCGATCTACTGTTCCGCTGGTAATCACGACGCGAACCTCTGCCTCCTCCACCACCGCCTCCAGGGCAATTATCCATCATGCCGTTTCGATGTCGTCGTGGTGATTCTATGTTACGGGACCGAGAATCATCAAAATTGTACACTTATTAGATGCACAAAAAGTTTTCATTAGTATTTTTGTAATAATCAATTATTTCAGAATCAGAAGCAACAAATTAAAACGCAAGCAAGTCTGCGTAGAAACCGAACGAGCCACTTACTGCGGTCCATGTTGATTTCGATGTTGTGGAATTTATTTTAGTTTTTTCAATAACTTTAACACTTTTTACACTATATAATCGAAAATTTATATACTTTTTCTATGTATATACATATACTACAAGTCAAAAACAAATTTAATATTTTTACGCTATTCTTTTCAATCAATGGGTTTAGAGATGGCGTGATATCAACGAGTTATGGTAAATATTTATCGATTCTGGAGATAGCAGCGAGTTAAAATGAAGTAAAGCAACGAGTGTGAATTCTAAAAAAGCTATGTGCTAATTTACAAAAAGCGACATTGCGCCGATTTTATCACGATTTTTATCACCGATTTTTTGTTTATAGGTAAAGGAGGATATAAAACGTTAATATTGAGCGCTAAATGCGCTCAAGAATAATATTAAGTTGTTAACACCCATAAGTAGGCGTGGTAGGTATAACAAAGTATATGAACACGTTGACTGCCAACAACGAGAAATCATGTACTAAAGATAACCCAGCTAGACACCTAACTGTTAGATATGCCATATATATGGCATATACCTAACGCCTTGTACGTTAGGTTCATATAAAATTCTTCATACAAAGCACGTTAGGTTTGTTCTAGCGTTTTGAAAAATCTAACGCCTTTTGCCTATCCGTGTGATGTGGCCTCTCTGTCTGCCTCATATGATTTTTCATTAAAAAAAGCATTAGCTGCTCTGTTCACACCAATTACAAATTCCATAAAGAATTTAATAACAAGCTCAGCTGTTAACACAAGTACGCAGTTAGCGTCTCGCAAAATCTTCCTACCATAGTGTAGCGGCTAGCGCCCTGACCTTTAACGCAAACATGCGCGGGTTCAAACCCTTTACCAAATTAAGCCAAATTTTTTTCTTGTTATTTTGTTAAGAAATGTTTTTTTTTTCTATTTTTATTAATGAATAGATTTACAAAAGATAAATTTAAGTAAAACATTTAAAGAAAATAAAAAAACAAAGCTCTGAAATAATGATGTTGTTACTCTAGCAAGGAAAATTTTCTTTTATTTTGAAAGAAGGTATTTGTTTTTTCTTTAGAAAGAAGGTATTTGTTAATTTGTCTAATTTTAATCACTTTTGAACTTTATTTTGATAATTTAAACAACAACACATTGAAAATCTTTATATCTCATACGATATTTGAACCACGGTCCTCTGTCATATAAGTTCCATATACTACCCACTGCGCCACGGCCATCATCATGTAGGGTGATTATTTTAGGATATTATTTATTGCGTGACTTACACTTGCACCGCTTAAAGTTTTTTTTTCACACCCCCAGCTTGTTTGCTGCGTAAAAGAGCAAGCTATTTAAACACATACAACTTTCCTTGTTTAACATGACAACAAAATGTAAGAGTGTGTTAGTGAACACCAAATTTTGTTTCATTGTGTTTGTAACTACGTTAGAGCTGTCTAGCTGGGAACAAGATAGGAAACTTCTGTGGGGAATCTGAAATTCCAAAAAGTAAACACACATACGAGAGAAATCCGTTCACCACAAATAGTGAGGTGAATATGTCAAATGCGCGTTATGCTATTTAACCCTTTCAACACATTTCTTATTGATTTGATTTATAACGAAAACAAAAATATGTAAAGTGCTCTAAATATTCTTATGTATGGTAAAATTTGTATACTTCAGCTTCATGTTCAATAAGATTTTATACATAAAAAAACCACATTATTTCCTTACGAAAAGAAAAAAATCTGTGCATGTAATGTAAAGGTTAATAATATCAGCTGGGTAAATTTATGAATGAAAAGTTGTTTTTCCCATGATAAATACAATAAGAAGATAGAGTAAGGAGATTTGACAAGACTTACTGCTAATGTCAAAACTATTAAATACAGTGCTGCCATATCTTAAAAAACCCCTATAACAAATCCATGTTTCATGGTTTCAGTAGGTAAACGTTTTATTTATAATACATTGCTGAAAATAATGATAAACTAGGAATTTTAAAAATAGTTTGATTCATGTTCAACAGTTCCACTGTCAGAAGACTTAAAAAAGTTTTTTATAAGATATCGTACACACATTAGAATACATTTTCAAACAAGAAATTAAGAATACAAAAAATAAATAAACCATGATGGGCAACATTAAACTAGTGAAAATAAAACTATAAAATAACTAAAAAAATCGTTGCTTAAATTATAGACACATTAGCTGCATTCCCGTGGTCGTTGATCTAGAGCGCGGTTCTATTTTATTCACAAAGCAAAAACAAAAATTAGAACCAGCTCTTTTCCTGGCTCTATTTCTGATCTGAAAATGCTGCCAGGTTTAAAGCATTTTTTGTTAAAAACGAAAATAGTTGGCAAATCTAAACTGTGCTGTTTTGTATTGATCAAAGAAATAAAATATAAGGAAATGGTGTTAGCCACACACACAGTGTACATGAACTGTGGTATGATTTCTGAATTGAGCGAGCTAGATAGAGAGTGTTTTTGACATTTCTGAGATCACTTGAATATAATTGAAAGTTTGTGCAGTGAAATAATTAAATTAAAAGCGTTTTTCACTGCTGAAAACGATGTCATTTTAAAGAAAAATATGACCAAAAATAATTATAACATGCGTTGTATGGTTAGAATTTGCTACAATGCAAATTAGAGCCAGTTGATTTCGCACCAATTTGCACTCACAATGGTGCACCCACATCTGTCAAAATGCTTCAGGGGCGCATCAGTTTTTCACAGCTGAATACATTTTTGGGGCGCTTCTGTGTTCAGCATAGTTAATCAGATGTAATACATGAATATTAGTAAAAATCCCATCCTACGACAGGTTGTACCCAAAAGTAATAAATACAAGATTATGCCATGCGCATGTCTGCCTACGTCATGATCGACACATTGTCAAAATCAGCTGTTTTGAAAAATAAATCGCAGAGAACAGAAAATCAGTGAGAAGAACAGAGAAAGAATTAAAAACATTATTCATAAACGTTATTAAACGAAAAATCACTATATTTTTATGAATACGGTCTATGAGTAAGAATTTTTATGAATAAGATATTGTTATGAATACGGCTGTAGGTCAAACTTTTACTAATAACGTATTACTCTAAACACCGGTTTTATATGTAATTCTAACAAGCACACTTTGAGCCTTTTTTTTCGACGTAACTGAATACGGCCCTTCGTGAATGTTTATGTATTTGTGTCAACCAACACGAATAAGAAAAATACCACACTTTTGTGCAATAACATCACTTCCTTATATCTTAGTTCTTTGGTATTGATTTCTATTGTTATCAAACAGCTGTTTCAAGACAGTGGTGCCAAATTGTTATAAAGTTGAACTAAAGTTGTTCCACTGAGATTTGATCTGATCCAATCTCACGGGAATGCAGCTATTAGCTGCATTCCCGTGGTTGTTGATCTAGAGCGCGACTCTATTTTATTCACAAAGCAATAACAAAAATTAGAACTATCTCTTTTCCTGGCTCTATTTCTGGTCTAAAAATGCTGCCAGGTTTAAAGCATTTTTTGTTAAATAGGAGCATAGTTGGCAAAACTAAGTTGTGCTGTTTTGTATTGTTATTAGGTCTGTTTCCGTACTTTACACTGTGTAAGATTTGTGTAAAATGTGTGCAAGAGAGTAAAAACGAAATGTGAGAATAGTTGCAAAAGTACGGAAACAGCTTCTAGTAAGTTTCAAGCACAAAACAGCTGATTTTGACTGCAGACGGCAGCACAAAATTTAAAACACTTTCACTCAAATTATTAAAAGCCGTTTTTAATGCAAAACTGAACAATTACTTAATTTTTACTTATTATTATTAATTTGTTGTACTTAAATTTCCTTTTAGGCACACAATTTGTGCATTTATTTATCGCAAAACATAAACAATTATGAAATGTAATTTGACATTTGCTTCTTCTTATTGATGCTTATTCTTCTTGATGCTTGTTCTTACTTTACTCGAAGTCTCGAGTTCTAGCACTCTCTGTGCACTTTGTGTGCTCGAGAGAGCGATTTTATGCTTGTTCTTCTTCTCCCATTTTAAGCACAGAAAGTACGGAAACATAAAATAGTGTCCCACAAGTTACACAGTGTGCGTACGGAAACAGACCTATTGTTGTTTAAACAGCTGTTTCAAGACAGTGGTGCCAAATTGATTTAAAGTTGAACTGAAGTTGTTCCACTGAAATTTGATCTGATCCAATGACACGGAAATGCAGCTATTAATTCCTATTTTTCTGATTTACCTTCTATACAATTCCATTTCGAAGTGTTTGTCCCACATTTATGAAAAATACAGTAAAGTGGCATCGCTAAAATGCTTTTTGACATAAACAGTAGGTCTTGTCAAAGCTCCTTACCTTACCTTCTTATTTTATCATGTCACTCAGCTACAATTTTTTTATTACAGTTGAAAAACGGATTTTTTAAATAACATAAATACGGAGTGATTTAGATTTATTTACTTTACAAGTTAGTGAAGCAGCAGAACTATGTATATAAGAATGGAATAATATTCATGAATAGAATTCATACAAAAGTTTTACAGAGAGCGATAGTCCAAGAGGGCAATAAAGGAAATCGTTCGTACTGGACAGAGACGAGTCTGCAGTTGAATTGCGGAAAGAGACCCTGAAGCACATAAAAACTATTTTTATATGTCAAACAAGCAATTTAATAGTATATATTCTGAAACTAGTTAAAGACGATATTAAAAAATTTACACAAATATGAGAAAAGCAGTGAGCAGCTTATGGCTAAAATATTTAACAACTGAAAAATCATACACTTATTTAGTAAAGTGTATTCCAAAAGTTTCAACAGCAATGAAAAATCTATATTTAAAGGTATGTTGTTAATAAATCAAAGGTTTTATTGAATTTAAAGTTTAAATTATTTAATTTAAAAAGTAATTCGAGGGTACTTCACATTGGTTTATTTCAACTCCATGCATTGCTTGACTTAGCAAATCAGTGCTGGTAAGAGGTCTGTTTGAAACCTCCTTGTCTCTTTTTTTTCCTTCACGGAGCGCATTTTGTAGAATTTCAATTGTGTCGTCGGCAACGTCTTCATTATTGAAAGTGTTGAGAGTCTCAACCATCTGCTTCCCAAACCACTCATACCGTCGGGGCTTGGAGGTGGTGCTGAGGAGTTGCACTAGATCCTGCATACTTTGCCTTAATGCTTCTGTAGCTTTTCGTTTTCTAGCTCCTTTGCTTGTGTAACTCTAAAAATATAAATAGTTGAATATAAATATATATATATATAAGTTTATAATAAGCAAACTACTACTTATAAATTCACTTTGGAATTGATATAAATAATACATTTCCAAAATGGGTTCTCTTAGTTTCCAGATTCTCTTATGGAATGGTAAAAAATCAGCCTATATTCTGCAATCAAAGGGAATTTCTCTCTCTGCCTGGGTGATTTAGATGGAAAGCATATTAATGTTTACGCTTCAGAAGAACATGGTCCTTTTTCATAATTACAAGGGCATAGATAGCACATTGCTACTTGCACTTGTCTATGCGAACTGCAAGTTCATATATGCTGATATTGCTATCAATCAATCATTTTAGAACAATTATTTTTTATCGTCATTTTTTCGATCAGAAATAAAAATTATTTTTTATCATTATTTTTTTCAATCAGAAATTTGATTTGATTTTTGATTATTTTTTTTCGATTAGAAACAAAAATAGTTTTGTGATCGTTATTACTTCGATTAAAAATAAAGTTACTTTTAATCGATATTTTTTCAAGCAAAAATAAGTTATTTTTATCGATATTTTTGCGATCAGCAATAAAAATTATTGAAAATTAATTGTTGAGCTTAAGGCCAAGTATGTTAATGAAAAAATAACTGAAAACAACAGCGGCTCTATATAGAGCAAATTCATGATACAATTACAAGGTAGGCTCATATTGGATAGCAGGGTGCGCTAGTTGTCAAAATCAGCAGGTAATTTTGAGATTTTCTAATTGTTGATGTTGCTTTTGTCGTTTGATATTTGTAGCTCCTACAGCTTTGTTGTTGCAAAATTTCACATTTGAGCAGCCATTTTAAAATGAGCCTACCTTGTAATTGTATCATGGAGCAAATCATACAGCAGACTAGACAGACTGTTTCGTTGGCCGCTACACCAACTCATCAGTAGTTTTGCATGACTTTGACTGTGACCCACTCAGTTACTAGGGTTTGCTAGAGCTCAACTAGTGTCGAGAAAATTACTAGCTAGTTATATATGATCAAAAAAATGTATCACAAGTAATTGATTGAAGTTTATTTCTATCTTAAAAATCATGAAAAAATAAATCGTACCAAAAACGTAATCTCTAACTCACTACCTTCATATTGCAACATTTAAAATTATTCTACACATTTTTAAATATGATCCTTTGATGAAAAAAATTAAAAAATATCATTATTTTTCATCCCTGTGTTATTGGGGGCAATGAATGAGCGAACGACGGACGTCTATTAATCCCAGTCTTCATTTCATCAAATTATTGACAATATAATTGAATATTTTCGTACGGACAAAATTATTGACAACAGAAGATCACTTCCAATGCTATAGTGCATTTGACCTTCAACCGGACAAGAGATGAGGTTACAATCATTTTCAGTAAACAGCACTCATGTCCAAGGCCAGTTATAGAAAGATATTTTATATTTTGTCGGGAAGATTTAAAATACTTAAGAAACCAATAAATTTGCCAAAACTGCAGAGTATTAAAAATATAGTACTGTCACGTTGTGTACCTCACAATTTCCTGACGAATCAGTTCATGAAATGCCAAACTACGATTCTACAACTGAAGCACAGAACAACAACTAGCAAATTAGCCGCACTATATTTATAGAGAACTTCAACCAGGAAGGAAAGTTAAATTGGCTTAATCCCCAATAACACAGACCTACAAAAATGACAACCAAATAAAAATCCTATTTCGATTGGATGTTGGCAAAAACTCGACTAATAATAATAAAAAGCAATAACTCACACAAGTAGACTCGTTTAGGTCATCACCGCCTTCTTCAGCCTCCTGTAAGTACAAAGGGTCATTGTTCTAAAAGAAGCACCAAGTTAGTTAAGAAAGTATAATAATTTAATACAATACTTACAAGCGTTACATTATTTCTTGAAGGGGAATTTTTCAATACAGATCTTTCCCGCTGTATCTCTACAAAAGGCTTCAAAAATTCCATTTGGTCATAAAACCAAAGAGTTGGTTTTTTGACCTCATCATCACCAGCGCCAGAGCGTTTACTCTTCTCAATTTGTCGCAATTCCTTCCGAAACTGACCTCTCAAGGTCTGAATTTTGTTCCGAACGTCTTTTATAGATCTAAGCTTGGCGTTCGGAACATGCACCTTGAGGTCTTCCAGAATGGAGTGGAGCGCACTCACCTTCTTGATCCGATCTTGGTAGTTTGGATTGCACACATCCCACAGCTCAGGCTTTGCTTCCAACAAAAAAATAAGTGTCTCAATTTCCACTTTTGTGCACGCAGCCATTGTACTCCCGTCTATATTAAAATTCATGAGTGTTTAAGTTTATTAAGTTTATTTAATGCTTACCAAGTTTTATTTTAATTTTTGTTGCAGCGAGTATACAATTGTTTGTTAAATTTGTTTAAATGTTCTGTCAAGAACAAGGGTTTCCTATAGCTATTTTCTTCATTCCTTTATAGTACAATAGTAATTGCTTTCCTCAAAAAAGGTACTTTTTCACCACCCAACACACTGTTTTGCACGGTGAACTCTGTACTCATGATACAATTATACAGGTAGCATTGACAAGTATAGATTTTCTCAGCAACAAGGCAACGACCATTTGTCAAAAACAGTTGTTCGTGCAACAAGAATTAAACGAATGTAAAAATAAATAAATTCCGCAAAATATGTGCGTTAAATACACAATTATAATAATGAAAGTTGTGAAAAAATTATGTGTGATATGTGTTTAACGTTTTCCAGCCGTGGTGTTTTAATAATAATTGGAAACTTCTTTAATTTCGTCCATATGCATCTGCAGCTGCTGAGGTTGCTACATTTGAACGTTTTCAACATTTTTTTCTTATGTTTGCACTTAATAACACAAAGTTCACAAGTTATCTTCGTTGTAGTAATAATAATTCACTATTGATTAATTAAAATAAGCAATATTTTGTAAGAAAATGTTTGGTTATTTGCAAGCGCTGAAACATAAACAATGGCGAAAACATAAGAAATAATTGAACGCTCTCTTTCTAGACATTTTTTTTGACAGATGGTCGATGCCCAAGCAACTGTCAATACTACCTTATATTATTATACCATGCTCTGTACTCTTGATAGAATAAACAAGGTAGACTCCCCGCTGTGAGCCAAGAATCAAAATTGTCAACAAACTCTGAACAACGCACAGAAAAAAGAAGAGAAAAATTATTTGTATTGAATTTGACAGTTTCCACTCAGAGCAAGAGGATTTTCAGCTGCGAGACTAACTTCTTTATTCTATCATGACCGACAACGTGCAAAAACGAATTGAAAGCAATAACAAAATCGTGTGAACGCAGATCAAACCATGGTAGAAACCCATGGTATAATAATACAAGGTAGCATTGACAACTGCTTATTTTCTCTTCTACAAGAAAACATCTCCTGTCAAAAACAGATTTTTGTGGAAATACATCTGCAGCTGATGTGGTTGTTGTTTTTTTCACTTCAACGTTTTCAACATTGTTTGTGTTTTCAATGGCGGATTGTGAGCGCTCTATTTTTGAGTATATTATTTGACAGGAGATGGTTTTCCAAGCAACTGTCAATGCTACCTTGTATTATTATACCATGGTATAAACCATGATACAATTACAAGGTAAGCTCATATTGGAGAGCAGGGTGCACTAGTTGTCAAAATCAGCTGGTAATTTTTAGTTTTTCTAATTGTTGTTGTTGCTTTTGTCGTTTGTAGCTCATACAGCTTTGTTGTTCTCAATTAAGCAGCCATCTAAAAATGAGCCTGCCTTGTAATTGTATCATGTTTAGAAACAAGGCATGGTATAATAATTGGCATTGACAGTTGCTTGGGAAACCATCTTTTGTCAAAAACATACTCAAAAAGAGAGCGCTCACATTCCGCCATTGAAAATACAAGCAATGTTGAAAACGTTGAAGTGAAAAAAAAAACAATAACCTCAACAGCTGCAGATGCAGTTTTACAAACAGCTGTTTTTGACAGGAGATGTTTTCCCAAGCAGAAGAGAAAATAAGCAGTTGTCAATGCTACCTTGTGTTATTATACCATCGAAACAAGGTAAAGTGCGGCTAAGAGCCAAGCGAGACCGAAATGTCAAGCGGTTTTTGGCAACTAGCATTCTTTAAATGCTAGTGAACGACGGATTCACTCGTCCAAAAATCGTCACAACGACTCGCAATAGCATCATTTGGAAGAGTAAAATAAAATTCTACTTAAGAATCGATTAAAAAAAGAATGATCGCGCTCGTCATACAATCATCCAAATGCTAGCTGGGAGTATCACTTCCTTATATCTTACGTTCTTTGTTTTTGGGCCGGTGGCATCATTAGATCTTTCTTTTTTAAAAATAATTTTTGCAAATTTTGTTTTTCTTTTTAATTTTCAAAAACAAAACGCTTAAAAAATCGGCCTTTATTATTTATATAAACTAATAGAAGCATAGCAAATTTTCAATTTTACTCTGGATTTATTTACCTAAGTGAACATCTACATATGTTGATGGATAATCAGTTCTGATTTTTTTAAATATTTTCAACTGCTGAAATGAGCAGGTTTTCTTAAGCTTCCAATAAGTTGATACTTTTTTCACTTGAATAAAACTCATGGCAAAGAGTTCATTTACAATTCAATTATGTATATTTTTTTCGTACATGTACGAATATTTACTTTAAATGTCAAACTTACAACAAATATCAATAATCAACATTAGGATGTTGAACAAATTGAACATTTTCTAGTGTCATACTTGAATGAGTTTCTATGTGAATACAAAGTAAAAATGTTAAAACTAATTACAATTAATGTTTTTTAAATTAAAATTTAATCTTAAAATCCATTCTACAACGTGAAAGCAATCAGACTGATTCGTAACGCGCTTTCATCATTCTCTTGATATAAGTTTTATAATCATCGCCGGGTGGAATGCCGGTTGAACGATTGCCCAAGCCAGCTGTGGTTGAGCGCGCATCGGCCTGCATTAAAATAAAAAATTTATTGTTGTATGAATTTATAAAATATGCAGTGATCGGATAATAACGTACCTCAATGATGTTGGTCCGCCCCTGATTTTTGCGTCCCAAGCCCTGTCCTTCGGACCAGCCCATTTTCTGTAACAGCCGATTGCCAACATTGTTAGAGCCAATTGGCATAGCAGGTGCTTCATTTTTACGCCCCGATGAGGCAAGATTTTTAATTTCTTTTTCGAAACGTTCACGACTGCGATTTGGTGGTGGTGGATCACATTCGCCGTATTTGAGACGACGCTCTTTGGCGCGATCGCGATACCTATTTTGAGATGATAACAGTTATATATTTCAAAATAAACATTTATTTGACTTACGATAGAGCAGAACTACCCTGACCATCGGAATCTGTATTAGTCGGCGCCGAAGCACGTCCTAAATTGTACTTTTGTAAATTTTCCTTGTGGAGGTTGGACATTTTTAAATGCTTTGTCAATATTTCCAAAGATTGAAATGCGCGTTTACATAACAAACAGGTAAGCTTCTGGAAATCAACATAATCTTTTTCACTAGCTTCACCTTGGCCTTGACTTTGTACTGATGTGAGACCAGCAGCAGGTTTTGATGGACCGGCAAAGTGTTCCTCGTCGGAATCAGAACCATAAGCAGACACTAGTTTGCTTGAGGGTGTAGGCGCCGTTGTTAAAAAATCCGTAAGTTTGGGACGTTCTTTCTTTTCGAGTATAGAAAAACATACATCAGCGTAGCCACTGGAAGGTGCACTGGCGGAAGGTTTATTCGGGAATATCACATCGCTTGATGGTAATAAAGGTTGTGGTGTAGCCACAGCTGTGTAATCTTTCTTTTGATTTAATTGTTTAGCCCATTTCTCCATGTCCTTAACAATTTTTTTTGCAACTTTCACCTTATCATGCTTGCCTTCTTTTCGGCCACCTTCTTTCTTGGTATCTTCATCAGCGGAAGCGGCTTTATTGGAGTCTTCGCCTGTTTCAGCTTTGACAACATCCTGTACAGTGGCGGCAGCTGCAGCTGGCGTTGCCAGCACATAAGTGCTTTTACGTTGATCCCAGTAAAGATAAGCGCCAGTCTCATTGTTGTAGTAATACTGTGAATGTGCATCATAGTATAACCCAGTTGCGGGATCATAGTAATAGCCAGAGGTTTCATCATATTGATACAGCGAAACATCAGGTGGAGCTGAAACAATTTTATTTTTTAATGTTTTTTTTTAATGTTCTGTTTTTAATATTTGTTATTTTTTTTAAATATTTTTTATTATTTTTTTTTGCATTTTTTGTTTTTTTTTTTTTTTTTTTTTGTAAAATTTTTATTTTTATTTTTTTTGGGTTTTTTTATTTTTTTTTTAATCATTTTTAATTTGTTTTTTTATTAATTTTTGTTTTATTTTTTAAACTAAGTACTTACGATACGTTCTCCCGTCGTTTCCTCGGGGCGTAACAACAGCTGTTAATGCGGCTTTGACGGCTGCCGCCGCGGCTGCTGCAGCAGCTGCTGCTTGCGTTGCCGTTGTTTCAATGCCACTCATTTTCTTTTGCTTTCGTTGTATAGCAGAAAGTGCTACAGCTGCTCCTGAATTTGCTGAAGTTTCTATTATTTGAGATTTGCTGGGCAAATTGTTGTACTGTCCCTTTGTTATCTCCCCTATATAGTATTCAGTGTAGTATTTTAAGAAATACGCTTGCTCTTCCGGTGTTGTGGCATACATAGCAGCGCTATATTCGGCCAAGCGTGGCACATCTTCGAGAGTATATTGCGTTGCAACACCTACAGATGCTGTGGCACCAGTCACAGCAGCCATTTCAGCAGCGGTCAATGGACCCACCGCAACTGAAGGAGTACCAGAAACTTCAATGCTCGATTTTGTGGAAGATTTTGGAACAATTTCGCGATTTTCATGATCAATGCAATAAGTCACAATCACTGAAAAAAAAATATTCGAGAAGAATTAAAACTTAACTTTCCCGATATGGAATTGAGTTGGTGAATTTAAGCTTTATAACGATGATAAGAATTTAGAATTGATATAAAATTGGATTTAAGTGTTTAATTAAATTATAAATTAGAAGATTTTTTACAAGAACTTGATGTACCATACAATAAAAAAAAGTATTTTTGTATGAAAGGAATTTTACTAGGAAACTTTAAGACAAGGTAAGGAGACCTTGGAGATTGGGTCTTTTTATAACATTAAATAATAGAATTAACGATATTTTGCAATAAGCTCTTCACTTATTATTACTTACCCTCTCGATTATCAATTTGTAAAGGTGGCTCTATTCCAGACAAAGCATTGTGTACATTCATCGAATCCACCAGTGTATCAAAATTTAAATAGCACACACCACGAGAAGTTTGTGTTAATGGATCACGGCTGACAAGTATTTTCGAAATACGCTTGGCCAAATCGGGAACGTGCTGCTGCATAGCGGTGAGAACTCCCTCCTCATTGGTCAGCACATCCAAATTGCGCAACATGATTTCTGCATTAGCATTTCAGTTAAGTAATTAATAAAATTGGTAATCAAATTGATCTGATCATAAATTGCAAATAGCAAATAACAAGATTTGCAACATTATTTGTACTAATTTTGTTTTGTATACTTTTCGTAAGAATGTTGCTTATTTCATCGCAGCCCTCGCCACCTTTTTCGCTTTCCTCGCGAGATGCAAAACATTTGAAGCAGGTGCCACGCCGTTTGAAATTGAATATACCGCACTGCAAGTGTACATAAAATATAAAGTCTTATAAATTATAATTCATTGAGGAAATGACTTACTTTGCCGCAATACCAGTCAGTTTGTGCAACTGGTTTTGATTTGGCAGAATCCTTAGAATAGCGTAAGTTAACACGTGATTGATCCGGTAGCACAAGTACTCTCTAAGAAATAAATAGAGGAAAAAAGTTAAGAGTTAGTTTTTGAATTTTGGTTAGTTTCCAGAGTACAGAATCGTCACCGCCAAGCCATGGCTTTTCAATCGTTTACTCTGTTGCAACTGCATGCAGCGTTCTTGTTTGGCATCTTAATTGGTAAAATATCCAGTCAGTTTTGTGAATTGTTCACATTGCGAATAGCGTTTGTATGTTTGTCTTATGGGAACTTCAAGAATTTGGTTTCCTTACGTTTTTTTTTTTTTTTGTTTTTCAAAAAGAATTCATCATGAATGCAGTGAATGCAAGTCGGCATAACGAGTTGGGAGCATCTTTGTTTTCAATTTTATATTTAAGTTAAGCTTGATTTGAATTAACAGAAAATATTTTCAATAAAGTCAAGGTCTTTTCATTCGATGATGGGATCAGTTTATTATGCTGGCTAAAAAGTTTCATATTTTTTTTATTCTAGCTTGATGCTAAATTTAGTTAAGATGCTGTGGCTTATCTTGGCTAGTCCTGAATATCATAGATACACAAAGACATAGTTTTTAATCTGACCTTAACACTTAAGGATTTAGATTTGGAAGACAAAATATAAGTATTAGTTATTGAAATAAAAATAGATTGTTTAAGATGAATGCTTCAAAATTAACCCCATTTGAAATTAAAAGAAAAAATTACAAATTTGTATTGAAAGACTAGATATTGACGAAAAATTGATTTTTTGTATAAATTTTAATTTGAATTTCGTTTTCAACTGCCGACTGCAACTGCATGACTTTTTCAGAGGATTTCTCTCTACAGTTTTTCTCTCTCTTTTTATGATGCAACAATAAATTTTGTATGTATAAATAATTAATAACGTTCGTCACCATGTTTTTTTTTTATTTTTGTATACAACAAGTGTGATACCTGGGTTAAATCCATCCAACGTTCAGCTTCTTCAATGGTATTAAACTCGACGAATGCGAAACCTCGTGATGCACCTAAATTTTAGATAGAAGCAAACACAAAATTTTTGTCAAAAAATAATGTTTCTTTTTTGTGTTTTTTTTTTTGTTTTTTGATTTTGATTTGATTGTTATTTTTACTAAATTGGGCATAGTTAAACAAGTAAAATGCTTTAATTTCCTGCTGATGCAAAATTTGTTCAGATGTAGGCCAACCAACGGTTTCGATAAGTAATTTAAATCTTTCATTTCAGGTTACTTACGTGTTTTTATTTGTATGCTTAAGCTTAATAACTCCTATAACTTAACAACTAGGATAAAAGTAAAGAAGTTTTCAGTTGGATGCCTACCTGTTACACTGTTTCGTATTAGACGTATGGAGGTTGCTGCCAATCCATATTGTATTAAGGAGCTCGTTAGCTATGAAACGAATGTTTAGTAAATAAGATGAAGAAAATTCTTTATTTTATTTTTTTTTTACTTACATCTGCTTCCGTTATATGTGGCTGTAGCCCAAATGCAATCAATGTGGAGTTAGGTTTGTTGTTTGAGTAATGAGATGAAATATCACTTTCATCACTGTGATCATCTTGTTCACGTTCATGGTAAGATTTACCATGACGGTTATGATTGCGATAATCTCTGAAAAACGAAGGAACGCAATTAATGTTAAAACATTTTAGTTATCTTTATGCATAAGGCTTTATTGTATAACATGCTATAATGACAATAAATTTTAATTTTATTGTGTTAGGTGATAAATTAATTTTTGTAAACTTGTTTTCAACTTGTTAGCAAGTAAAGTGTTAATAAAGTGTTCCAACAAAAGAAATTAAATTTAAACTAGTAAGAAATGATCTTCTACTGGGTCGAAGTTAATATACCCCCTCAGCCGAACCAAAGTATATTCAAAGTCTTAAGCAATCAATAAAATGTTTATTTGTAAAAACATTTTCGTTTTAATTTTTACAGAAAATATTCGCTTTTGTTTTTTGATAAAGTCACTTCGTATGGGAGGTAGGCGTGGTTTTCACTCGATTTCGTTGAAGTTCATACACAGAGTACATGCTATATATAAAACTTCATATGCAAAATTTCCATATATTCATTTTTGTGGAATTAAAAGAGATTTTACCTTTTTGATAAAGTCACTTTGTATGGGAGGTAGGCGTGGTTTTTATCTGATTTAGCTCATTTTCGAACTTGACCTTTATTTTTTAGATAAAAGCTTAAATATCGAAATTCGTGCTGATAGCTTGAAAATTACGGCTGTAATCGTGATCACAGACAGACGGACATGGTTAAATCGACTCGGCTGGTGATGCTGATTAAGAATATATATACTTTTCTGTACCTACCACGCCTCCTTATGGGAGTTACAAAATTAATATGCCCATTTTACGTTTTTAAACGTCGGGGTATAAAAAGAAGTTGGACACATCCATAGGGTTTACGTGACAAGCAGTGTCGTCAGATGAAATTACTATCAAAATTATCTTTTTCTCACACTTAATTCCCACAAAATACCTCAAAATACAATAAAATACCTCAAATTACCGTAAAATACAACAATACCTCAAATTACCACAAAATCCCTCAAATTTTCATTTGAGGTATTTCGAGGTATTGTGGTATTTTGTGGTAATTTGAGGTATTCTATGGTATTTTATGGTAATATAGGCAACATAGGTGACAACTTTTCTTTATCACTGTTCTTATTCTTGTCCCTATCCTATCCTTGTTCAATTCCATACGCTCGTCCTTGTCCTACCCCTAAAATTAATCCTGCCCCATTTTTGGTCCAAATCCAAATCCTTGTCTTCATCCTTTTTCTAATCCTTGTCCCAATCCTTATACAAAAACTTGCCTTTATACTCGTCGTTAATTTAATTTTCTTTAATATTTATTTTTAAAACATTATATTGCAATACATTGCAATCTTTTGCATTTCATGCATTTAAGGCACATTGATGGATTCGCTGAGAGATCTTATGACGCCATTATTTGTTTACACAATTTTTATCATGTGACCGAAAACCTCAGCTTTACACTCATTCCATAATAATTACAGCTTTTCGATAAAAAGTTATTTTAAAAAGATATTAAGAAGTGACTTTATCAAAAGGAAAAGTTGACGCTAGTCCCCCCGCGTTCACGTTCAAAATTGGGCTTAACGCCTCATACAGATGTATCTCAAGAAAAGGGTCTATGAAGTTTTAATTGGCTGTGTAAGGTACGTCTTCGTTAAACCAAACTAGCTGCGATGCCAGTATGGAAAATTTAAAAAAAAAAAAATAAAAAATATCACATACTTTTAGGCATCACATAGTTAACTTACACTTCTATTATGGATTTTCATACGATATACGATAGACGCATGCAAGCGTATCGTAAAAATCTAGCTTTCGTATTATCGCTTTCATACGACCGATAGATAGACTATTGTGAATTATAGTCATTTTTATTTACATTTTACTGTGATTTAAGGGAAAACAGCTGGAATTCTCAAACTTGAGTTATTTCAATATTAAAAAGTTTAAAAATAAAATATATAAACATGTTTCTGATTATATCCATTGCGTTCTATATTAGTGGAGAAAGCGATGAGACACGCATAGAGCTGTGGAAAGAAGGCAGTTGAGGGATGCTTTCAATCCTTTAGAAATGATCTCGACAATGTAAGTAGCTCATATAGTTTTTCATAATTATTTAATAATTATTATATATTTATTCATAATTATTTAATAATTATTATAAAATAAATAAAAAAAATAAATAACTGGCCATTTCAGCCCTTGAAAGGACCTAGCTTCTTATGATCAATTGTGTTGTGCGTGTTATTAAGTTTGTACACAATTGACCGAGAAATGGACCTACAGGCTTAACGCCGACTCCGAACGGCGATGAACGTAATGTTCTTATTCTCAAGAAGCTTTACATGGCATTTTGATTACTCTCTGAGGTTTGCCATTGTCTGCAGAGAGGTGGCGGCCGTACAGAAAAATTATTTTAATTCAAATAATTTTCTGTCGCTGCTGGGGTTCGAACCTGGGTCTCCAGGTTCTTTGACATAGCGGCCACGCACTTTAACCAACTACGCCACGGACGCCACATAATTATTATATATTTATTAATAATTATTAAATATAGAGTATTTTTGCAAGTTTCATTCTAATTTTCGAAAAAAAAAATTAAAAAATGTATGTATATACAATTTCAACTATCGGCCAAGGAAAGTGAACCGCTTGCAAACGTATGAAATTGAACAGCTAACCCGATACGTATCGTTTCGTAATATCATATATTACGATAAAAGACAAACGCTTACTATCGGATTTAATACGATAAACGCAATTTCATAATACCACACAACAGAATGCAAGCGTTTATCGTGTATCGTATGAATTCATAATAGGGGTGTTACTTTCTATGCAGATGATTGTTTTTCTTTTTTTTCAAGATTAACATTTATTTGAAATTTTTTGCTTTTCTCAACTGCTTTAATTATACAAAAGTATGTATTTAATTAATGTACAAAAGTAGTTATCACATAGATAACTTACACTCTTTGCAGAGGATTGTTTTGCTTTTTTTTTTTCAAGATAACATTTATTTGAACATTTTCGCTTAGCTCAACTGCTTTAATAATGCAAAAGTATTTTGGAAAATTTCAGAAAAATATATCACATACTTTTAGGCATCACATAGATAACTTATTTCTTTGCAGAAGATCGTTTTGCTTTTTTTTATTTAAATACACAATACTTATAAGACCTTATTGCTTATCTGCTGAGCAAGACCTTTCTATTGATACCCCATTTATGAAAATCGCATTTACGGTATAGATTTTACGGAATATAAAATGTTTTTTCAAACATTTCACCGAAATAAGACCTTTGAAATTTTTTGACATTTAAGGGTTTAAATAATGGTTAGTAACCTCGCTTAACTTTGATGCAAAATATTTAAAGGCTATCAATTTATTTGTGAAATATAAGTAGTAAATAAATAAATAATTAATATTTAGACGCTATTGTTATATTTTTAGAGCACTGCGTTTCTAATTCAGTTTTATCATTAATATCCAAATCCTCTTCTATACTAACCTTCTATCTCTGTTGTCTCTTTCGTATTCTCTATCTCTGTGATCACGATCGTAATCTCTTCCACGTGAATCGCGTCCACGTTCATTCCAGAAACGTTCACGATCTTCGTTGAAGTCTTCTTCATGTTTGCGTGCACCACTACCAGGACCAGAACGGTTACTACCATGATAGAAATGCATCTCTTCTTGATAATCATCGTTTATAATATCACGATATAAATCCTTTTCATCGCTCCCACCACGTCTATAATGCATGGCACGCTCGTGACTGCGTGAACGTCTCCGATATTCACGTTCACGACTACGATTTCTGAAAATCATAAAAAAAAACATTTCTAAATTGTTCAAGGATGCATACGGTGGTTAAAATGTCATAAATGTACATTAGGGCCCACGACTAAATATTTTTTGTTCTTATTTTTATATGTATATGCGCCTGCTATAACTATTGGTGCAATATAATTTTTGTTAGCCTCGGATGGTTTAGGGGATAAAAATCTTGAAAGTTTGAAAATTCAGTGGACATTTTTAAGTGCGTGGAAGTTAATTTTACCTTTTACACAATAATACGTGCCATAAATATTGTATATCAAACCTGTTAAAATAAGTTATGCAGCATAGTTTTAATCTATGAAGAAATAATTTATTTTTTAATGAATTTATTTAGAATCAGTGTTTTTGAATATTGTATTGCCGATAAAATATTGGTCTAACCGGATTATAGAGCTCACCGGCAATTAAAAAAATCGGGGAGTTCTTCGACACCCATGACGTAGCACTACTTGTTAAACTCATAGGTTTAAAATTGTATTTCTTTTTGTTCTAATATAAATATTTTATAGCCTATGTTTTGTACATTTAAAGCTAATTTTATAAATTTGTTACTAACATCCTCAGACGGAGTAACCGTTTAACCGAGGTTGATGTTGAATTATGATAAAATTGGCCATTATCGATTTTTACATGTTTTGTTTTCAAATTTCATCAGATGAATCATTCAACTATTCAATAAATGATCTTTTTTGAAATACAGAAATTTTAAATTTTTATGCATTTGAGTTCATTATCAGCAAGTGCAATATTAACTAGTTTTCAATTGATTTATTTTAAATTAAAAAACGAATTTAAATTCAACTAATTTAACAAGTAGTTGAAAATATATGCAGATGGAGGTCAATTCAGAATTTGGAAAAAAGTCAGAATTTGAACCAGTTGTGGTTGACAAAAAACTATTTTTCAACTACTTTTAAATTATTTGATTTTCCTTCAGGGTACTATTCTATTCTTAGATGTTCTAGTCTTCTATATAAAAAATATGATTATTGTATACTATCTCCTAAAACCGTTTGATACCGTCAAAATTGTATTGCTCCAATAGGTTTAGGGGCCCATACATGAATAAAAAAAAAAAAAAGGAATAATTGTACTTTAGAGCCCATGCTTAAATAATTTTTTTCTAATTTTTATAATATGTGTATGCGCCTCCTAAGCCTAATGGTGCAAAAAAAAAAGGTCGGTCTTGAATGGTTTAGGAGATAAAAATCGGGAAAGTTTCAAAATTCAGTGCAAATTGCCAAGTGCGTGGAAGAGGGCCCAAGACCAAATATTTTTTTTCTTATTTTTATTATATGTATCTGGTCTTCCTAAGCCTAATGGTGCAATAAAATTTTGTCGGTTTCGAATGGTTTCGGAGATAAAAATAATAATGTATTATTATGTAAAAGGGCAAATTACCTTCCACGCACTTAGAAATTTGCGGTGAATTTTTAAATTTTCCCGATTTTTATCTCCGAAACCATTAGAGAGCGATAAAATTTTGTTGCACCATTAGGCTTAGGAGCACCATATACATATAATAAAATTAAGAAAAAAATATTTGGGCTTGGGCCCTCTTCCACGCACTTGGAAATTTGCACTGAATTTTGAAACTTTCCCGATTTTTATCTCCTAAACCATTCGAGACCGACCTTTTTTTTTTGCACCATTAGGCTTAGGAGGCGCATATACATATTATAAAAATTAGAAAAAAAATATTTAAGCATGGGCTCTAAACTACAATTATGCCAAAAAAAATATTTATTTAGTCGTGGGCCCTAGAGTACAATTATTCCAAAAAAATTTAACCTTGAACGTGAACGCGATCTACTGTAACGCCGATAATCACGGCGTGAGCCTCCACCGGCTCCTCCACCACCAGGACCGTTATTCATCATACCGTTGCGGTGACGTCGCGGTGATTCCATGCTACGAGATCCTGAATTATCATAATTGTACACTTATTAGATGCACAGAAATTTAAAATAATTAGCTATTGTATATTAAAAGGCAGAATTGGAGCAACAAATTAAAAGCGCAGGCAACTAAAATCTTGAAGAAACCAAAATGGCGACTCACTGCGATCCATGTTGATTCTCACGTTGCACAAGTTGGTTTAGTTTTTGAATAATTTTATAACTTTTACACCATAAAAATAAATGCCGAATCGAATCCTTAAATAAATACTTCAATTTGAGCACGAATTTAATGTTACTGCTCTGTATTTTTTGAAATTATATATGAAATTTTATTAATCAATATGTGTTGGAAGTTCTTTAGAGCTAGAATAAAAAAATTGATTTTTCATTTTGACAACCAAAGAACAACGAGTTGAAAGAAACGAGAACACCAACTAGTAAAGCTGGAAGTTTAAATCCGGAGTAGAATAATCATGGTATAATAATACAAGGTAGCATTGACAGTTGCTTGGGAAACCATATGCTGTCAAAAAATATACTCAAAAAGAGAGCGCTCACAATCCGCCATTGAAAACACAAGCAATGTTAGAAACGTTGAATTAAAAACAAAACAACAACCACAGCAGCTGCTGATGTATTTCCACAAAAAGCTGTTTTTGACAATTTATGGTTTCCTGTTGAAGAGAAAATAAGCAGTTGTCAATGCTACCATGTATTATTATACCATGAGAATAATTGCGTAGCCTATGTTCACACGTCAGTCAAATGATTGAATCAGTCAAAATTTGTTGTTGCTTTCATTTGTAAAAAAAAAATGAACTTTATCTCAGAGCGAAAATGAGCTCCAAATTCTTCTCTCGTCAGTCAAAATTTTGATTGAGCTCTAGACCTGGATCAATCAGTCAAATGGTTGCATTATTTGAATTGTTTGTTGTTTAGTAGGAAATTATGTCAAGAAAAGTAGTTAATTAGTAGTTTTTTGGTAACAAATGTAGTTTTTTGAAGAGAAAAGGATGTAATCTGTAACCCTTGCGAACAAAAGTAAATGCAACACAACTTTTCTATTAAAAAATTTAAAATCGGGTTTTGTTTATTGTGTTGTGTTTACTTTCTGTTTACAGCACAATACGATTCATTAAAATAGTAGGTAGCAGAAAAGTAACAAATGGCGTCGTCAGAGCATCAATCAAAAGATCGTGTGTGAGCAGGCGTCAGTCAAAATTTTCAGAGAGAGTAAAAGAGAGTAAAAAATCGTGATGAACTTCAGTCATTTGACTGACGTGTGAACATAGGCGTATGCGTTGCTCATCCGTTTACTCGCTAGAGCAATTTACGCAAGAAAATTATGGTAGAGTTCAATGATTGCGTTTTACGTTCAGATTAAGCAGGGCTACAATATTATAAAAAATTTGGTATGTTCTTAATGTTGAGTTTTTATTGTATTTACACAAAAATACTTAAATTGTCTTCGTTTATAAGTAAAAAAATCTTAAATCCTGAGTATAAAAAAGTTCTTTTGAGAATTTAATAATGAAAAATATTATAGACATATTTAATTTTTAAGATTTATTTACAAGAGTCATCCCTAAAAGTAATGAGCTGCTGACTCGTTTCTTTTATTTCTTCTCGATGTTCGTTATAAGTAACGAGCTGTCAAAAACGCTAGTTACGCAAGAAAGTTGAAAATACTTCAACTAGCGCTTTGCCAGCGTAACGTTCACAACCATTGAACTCGCTCCCATAAGCTTTCACATACTTCGGTTTTATAACGCCAGCGAGTAAACGGATGAAAAACGCATACGCAATCATTCTACTCCCGGCTTTAAGCCGTAATCGTATGCGCTTGCTTCCGTCTACTCGCTGGAGCAATTTACTCAACCAAATATGTTGGGCGTACAATGAAATATATTATTGCGCTTAGAGCAGGGATACAAAATGATTGAACGTTTTCCTTATTCTTGAAATTAAATTTTACGTGTATTAACGCTAAGATGTTGAAAGTATTTTGATTTTTAGCAATATAAATTACTAACCATAAGCATAAAATAAGGAATGTTAACAAAATTACAAGTAATAACTTATTTAAAGGGTCATCCCTGAAAATTTCAAATAATAAACTCGTTTCTTTTCTTTGTTATCGTTGTTCGCTATTTGTAACGAGCTGTCAAAAAGCGCAATTTACGCAAGAAAAGTTAAAATATTTTCAACTTTTGTTGCGTAAATTGCGATGACAAAATTTGCGCCTGCCAGCATTCTACTCATTACCATAAGCTTTCATGCATTTCGAATCTAATTGCGCCAGCGAGTAGACGGAAGCAAGCGCATACGCAATCATTCTACTCCCGGCTTAAGCGGGAAGTTCATTCACTGCATATGCATATGCGTCCGTCTACTCGCTGGCACAATTTACGCAAGAAAATTATGGTTGAGATCAATGATTGCATTTTACGTTCAGACTAAGCAGGGCTACAAACTTGTAAAATATTTGGCATGTTCTTAATGGGGAATCTTTTATCATATTTACACAAAAATACTTCAAATGTCTTCATTTATTAATAAAAAAAAATCTTAAATCCTGAGAATAAAAAATTTCTTTTAAGAAATTAACTGTGAAAAAATTACAGACATTTTTAATTTTTAAGATTTATTTAGAAGAGCCATACCTAAAAGTAGGTAATGAGTTTCTGACTCGTTTCTTTTATTTCTTCTCTCTGTTCGTTATAAGTAACGAGCTGTCAAAAAACGCAAATTACACAAGAAAAGTTGAAATATTTTCGACTTTGCTTGCGTAGCGAGTAAACGGATGCATATGCAAATGCAGTGAATGAAATTGAACTTCCCGCTTCATTAGGGGCTTTCAGACGGACGTACATGTCAGCCGACATTGTACGACGACAAACTAACGGGAATATTTTGTTGAGCTTTCAAACGATCGGACATGTACGACGACTTCATTTTTTGCAGACTCTCGAGCGTAACACATCGGTAAAAAACCGAAGTAAAAACCTTTTTCGCTTTGCCTAAGCCGATGTTTACTCAATAAAAACTTTATAGAAATGATAAATGCAGCGAGTCGGACCGACATGCTTTCACACGTCCGACATGTCGGACCGACCGGCAGAAAAATCAAAATTTTTTTATTTTCTTCCGACATGTCGTCCGACCGTCTCATTTGCTTTCGAACGATCGTACATGCCCAAGTAGGATGACATGTACGTCCATGTGAAAGCCCCTATTCACTGCATTTGCATATGCGTCCGTCTACTCGCTGGTGTAATTTACGCAAGAAAATTATGGCAGAGTTCAATTACTATGTTTCCATGGTGAGTTAACTCGGGGTTTACTCAGGGTTAACTCGCTATGGAAACGCGAGTTGAGTTGAGTTTCGTTAAATCCACGAAACTCCACGAAACTTGTAAGATTTAACTGGGTTCTATCTGTCAAAGTGAATGCTGCCATTTAGTATCCATTTCGCTAGTAAAACAATAACAAAAATGCAAATGAAATTGACAAGTTCGACTCAACTCGGTGCTGTGCATGGAAACACTATCGAGCTAGCGACGCCATTTTCTTAACTCGACGAAAACCCTAACCCCGAGTTAACTCGCCATGGAAACATAGTAAATGATTGCGTTTTACGTCAGAGCAAGTAGAGCTACAAAATTATAAAACATTTGGTATGTACTTAAGATTGAGTTCTTATCGTATTTACACAAAAATACTGAAAATGTCTTCATTTATAATTAAACAATTTTATATCCAGAGTTATTGAGTTATTTTGAAATATTAACAATGAAAAAACTTATGGACATTTTTCATTTTTAAGATTTATTTACAAGAGCCATCCCAAAAGTAATGAGCTTCTGACTCATTTCTTTTATTTCTTCGATGAAACACAGGGTGACACATTTAAAAAGCAGAATAAAAGTTGCTTTTTTCAATTGGCATTTGTATGGGAAGAAGCTGCTTTGTATGTTGCGTTTAGTTCCTTTTTAAAAAATGCTGCTTTTTGCTCCAGCATGAACACCTTATAACTTTCACTCAATAATGAAAGATATCAATTCAAAATGCATATGAAGGTTTTAATTCTATTGATCACATATACTTTTATTCAACCCAAAATTTTGATTATGAGTGATTAAAATTTATTTATGAAAATAACATAAAACATGCAGGGTTCTAAATGAAAGAACAATTGCAAAATTAATGACAGATCTATAAATCTAAGAGATGCAAAATATTGAAGAATCTATAAATCGATTTTTACGTTGTCAATTTTAACTGGTATTACTAATTTTTAACGAGTGTATTCAATATGTAATACAAAAACATATTACTCAACATCCCTGACAAAAAATTGAACAATATTACCGACAATTAAGTACATCGCAGTTTTAGAATCGCTGCAGAAACTAATGTCATAAAACTGACAGTTCTATTTATTTAGACCAGTTAAACGTTGTTTAAAATATAAACATTTGTTGCATTTTTCTGAAAAATTTATAACATATAAAAGTTATGGGTAATGATAAAAAGAGACGATCGCGTTCACGTGAACGTCTGCCAGATAAAGAACGTGACCGTGCTAGGGAGCAGCGGGATCAACGTGATCCTCGGGAGCAGCGAGATAAGGAGCGCTTGGATCGAGACCGTGAACGCGAAAAGGAGCGTCGCACCAGGCGTTCTCGATCACGTTCTAAAGAACGCAATCCTAGAGTAAACTCGCCAGATCCAAGGGGAGGATCTATGCGTGAGCGTTCAAGATCACGCGAACGCTTGAAGAATCGTGGCGAAATAGATGTGACAGCTGGAAAAACAAACAAAGAACGTGGTAGATATAGCGAGCGTGGACGTGATGAGAAAAAAGCGCTTCACACAAAATTGGAGCAGACAGGACAATTGAAGGCAGAAGAGGAGGAAGAAGAAAAAAAAGCAAAGCCAAAAAAAGTTGAACCGCTCTCGCTAGATGAACTACTGGAAAAGAAGAAGAAAGAGGAGGAAGCACGCAGTAAGCCGATTTTTCTAACCAAGGAGCAACGTGCTGCTGAGGCGCTTAAGCGGCGTCAGGAGGAAGTGGCCGCAATGCGTGCAGCACATAGTGCTACACGTCAAACACATCAGGTGGAGTCACACGCTGGCGGCGCTACAATGCAAGGCGAACGCGACCGTTTACACGAGCGCGATAGAGAACGTGATCGCATGCAGGATCGTAGGGAGCGTGAACGCGAAGTTGAGCAACATCGGCGAGAACGTGGCGAGCGAGGAGATCGTCGCGGTGATGACCGAGACCGTGATAACAAGCGTGCCGAAGATCTTTCGCAAAAGGATAAGGAAAAAGAGCTGGAAGCCATACGTGAACGTTACTTGGGTATTGTAAAAAAGAAGCGACGCGTGCGGCGCCTCAATGATAGAAAATTCGTTTTTGATTGGGATGCCGGGGAGGACACTTCCATAGATTATAACAATCTCTACAAGGAGCGCCATCACGTGCAATTCTTTGGACGTGGAAATGTAGCGGGTAGGAATGAGATGATGCAAGTACATTTTCTTATAGTTCTTGTTAATTTTTTTCTATTCCAGGTATTGACATAAAGGAGCAGAAACGCACGCAGAGTCAGTTCTATGGCGATCTCCTTGAGAAACGTCGTACCGACGCCGAGAAGGAACAAGAGAAGGTACGTCTCAAAAAGGTCAAACGCAAGGAGGATAAACAGAAATGGGATGATCGCCATTGGTCCGAAAAAGATGCAGATGAGATGACGGAGCGCGATTGGCGCATCTTTCGTGAAGACTACAATATAACCATCAAAGGTGGCAAGATACCAAATCCCTTTCGCTGTTGGGGTGAATCAGGTTTTCCCAAAGAAATCATTGAAATTATCGATAGTGTGGGCTACAAGGAACCAACGCCCATTCAACGTCAGGCTATACCAATTGGTCTGCAGAATCGTGATATCATCGGCGTGGCCGAAACTGGCTCTGGCAAAACGCTCGCTTTCCTCATACCACTGCTATCTTGGATTCAATCATTGCCCAAAATAGAGCGTCTCGAAGATGTGGATCAGGGCCCGTACGCTATTATAATGGCTCCAACCCGTGAGTTGGCGCAACAGATCGAGGAGGAGACCATTAAGTTTGGACAACCGCTGGGCATACGCACAGTCGTTGTCGTGGGTGGTTTGTCCAGAGAAGAACAGGGCTTTCGACTTCGTCTGGGTTGTGAAATCGTCATTGCTACGCCTGGTCGTCTTATTGATGTTTTGGAGAATCGCTACTTGGTTTTAAATCAGTGCACCTATATTGTACTGGACGAGGCCGATCGTATGATTGACATGGGTTTCGAGCCAGATGTCCAAAAGATTTTGGAATATATGCCGGTAACTAATCTCAAACCGGACACCGACGAGGCCGAAGATGCAAGCAAACTAATGGAGAACTTCTATTCCAAGAAGAAATATAGGTGAGTGTTCAGAAATCGAACTTATCATTATAAAAAATAATTGATTTCTTCACATACAACAACAGACAAACTGTGATGTTCACCGCTACCATGCCACCGGCCGTTGAACGTTTGGCGCGTTCTTATCTACGACGTCCTGCTACAGTCTACATTGGTTCCATGGGTAAACCTACTGAGCGCACTGAACAAATCGTTTACATGATGGGCGAGAACGACAAACGCAAGAAGCTTATGGAACTTTTATCGCGTGGCATTGAACCACCTGTAATCATTTTCGTCAATCAAAAGAAAGGTGCCGATGTGCTGGCCAAGGGTCTTGAAAAACTTGGCTACAATTCGTGCACGCTTCACGGTGGCAAAGGTCAAGAGCAGCGTGAATATGCTTTGGCATCACTTAAGTCAGGCGCTAAAGATATTCTCGTGGCCACCGATGTTGCTGGACGTGGTATTGATATTAAAGATGTATCTTTGGTCATCAACTATGATATGGCCAAAACAATTGAAGATTATACTCATCGTATTGGACGTACTGGACGTGCGGGCAAAAACGGTGTGGCCATCTCCTTCGTCACTAAGGATGACAGTCAATTGTTCTATGACCTAAAACAAGTTGTGACGGCTAGTCCGGTGTCCAATTGCCCACCCGAACTGATGAATCACCCAGAGGCACAGCACAAGCCAGGCACAGTGGTTACCAAGAAACGCAGAGAGGAGAAGATTTTTGCTTAAGTATAACCCCAAAAATAAAAAATTTATCGAAATGAATAAATTAAAAAATATATATATATATATATTTGAAGAAATAAGTGTCGCTGTTCTGCATATACAATAAATATATACAAGTGGAACAATTTTAATGTTTTTGTGTAATTTTAAACTTATCAGATACAATAAATAAATTAAATAAAGTTACTTCAAATTCATAAAATTTAATTTACATTAATTAAAACTATCTCTATTGGTAACTTCATCATCTCATGAGACGCAAAAAGAATGCATGACGACTATGTTTGGAATTAAGCGGCAAATACTTGTCATAAAAGTCCAGTATAACCTCTTCAATTTTAAAGCCAAATTTCTGGTAGAGAACAACAGCAGGATTCGTGGCAGATACATGCAGCGTTATGTCCTTACTCATACAAGTCTGTAAAAAGTATGTTTTATAAAACAAAAATGTTTGCTAGTTTTCAAACTAACCTGTATTAAATGATAGAGCATAAATGTTGCGATGCCGCTGCGTTGCCAGCCCGGACGCACAGCCATGAAAGATATATAGGCTTCATTGAAACCCACGTCAGGTACGAGAAAGCCACACCCAATAACTAACTTCTTGTATAAAGCCACAACGCTAAAATCCGGATAACTAAGACACTCGGTCACTGGGGAGAAAGCACATAAGTAAATTTAAAGTATTTTATGTTCAGTACCCTTGAGAGAGAAAGAGAAAGAAAACTTACTGTCAATTCCTGGCCAGAAAACTGTTTGTAGCAGCGCGTTGACAGCGGCTATGTGGTTCGGACGCACATAACAGTAATCAATGGAAGCACGTTTGGGAAGCTTATCGTTCACAGCATATTGCAGCTCACACATAAGCTAAGAAAAAAATAAATTTAAACATTATTTGAATTTTTCATTTTTTTTTTTTTTATTTTTGTTTTTTTATATTAATTTTACTTTTTACTTATTTTCATACACGGAGTTTTAAATACTCCGTGTTAATAAAATTAAATTGGAAACTCCCTGAGCCTCTTCCTTACAGTACAAGATGTGCCCTAATCGATATCAGTTCCTTGATTTCCAGACGCCGAATGCATTCTATTATTTTCATTCGTGACCTGGTCCACCATCATATTCAAGACCCTACCCTTCTTGCTATGTTGGACTTTTTTTCACCACCTCGATATCTTCGTAGTCAATTTAGCTTCCGAGCTCCCTTCCATAGATGTTCTTATGCCCAGAATGAACCAATTACTCGTTGCATTACGGAAACAAATCTAGTCTTGCCATTTATTGACATTTTTAACTCGACCACTAGAACTAGTTTTAAAATTAATCTACAACTTCTTCCATTATTTTATACCTGCTCATTTATTCAATCAATCTTGTTAACTAATCATAATGAGATTTTATTCGTGATTTTTGTTTGTTTGCATTTTGCTTCTATGATTTGATGTTATTTAAAATTTATATTTTTTTTATTTAAGAATCATTTTCTTTATGATCGTCTTGTTCTTGTTATTCTGTTATCGGTATCTTTGCTTATGGTAACTTATGCCACTGTTTAATTACTTTTTCTTAAATCTGGTTAGTTTAATTTATCTAAGTATTACATAACTGTTTTTCTCTAATTTATATTTAAGTAGTCAGTAAGAGTATGCTCTGTTTGATGAAATAAATAAATAAATAAAATACATACGTTAATTTGAAAATTTTAAAAACAAATCAACATCAAAATTAAAGAATTCTTAAAAAGCCAGTCAAAAACAAACATGTTTAAATTGTCATAATTTACATTTGTAAATTTTTAAAATTAAGTTTTTTTTCTTCTAAATTTTGTTGTGCTTATTAGTTCTTAGTTTCTTTTCTCTTTATTATTATTTTTTCTTTTAAGTTTTATCTTTTACATTGTAGCTTTTTATATTGGAAATTTAAAAATTCTTTGTTATTATTTTTGCGTTTATTTTTATTTGTTTTAATTATTTTTTTTTAATTTTTTTTTATTATTAATTTTATTTTAAGTTTTTATTATGTTTATTTATTTTTTATTATTTTTTTTATTTCTTTTACTATTGCGCTTGAATTTATTTTTTATCCTTTTTTATTTTATTATTTATAAAAAAAAATAAAATTTAAATTTGTATTGTTTAATTTTTTATCCCTTAAAGATAAAACTTTTATTTTTATTTTTTATACTCTTAATATTTATACTATTTTTCATTATTTGAATACGTACTTTTTAAATTATTTTTTATGATTTTTAGTTATTTTAACTAAGAAAAAAATATTTTTTTATCGTGTTTTAATTTTTAAATTGTTATTCCTTGAATTTTTTTTTTTTTTCTATCTTGATAATTATGTTTTTATTCTCTGATGTTATTGTTTCATTCAATTGGTATGACTATTTAAATTTTTTTTTCAATTATTTATACTTTTATTTTATTTTAATTTATTCAAGATTTTTTGTGTTGTCAATTTTTTAGTTTTTACACTTTACTCTTTTTCCTTCGACTTTTTTTTTATTTAAAAAAAAAACGTATTTTGTGTCGTTTTTTAATTTTTTATTTCTTAAGTTTTTTTTATTCCTTACATTTTTAGTTTTTATTTTTTAGTTTTATTTTTTATTTTTTCATTTTTGAATGTTTTTTTAATACTATTTTATTTTGATACTTATTTTGCTACCCGTTATACTCCTTTTAAATTTATTTTATTATTTTATATTTTATTTCTTTTATCTTTTTATTGACAATTTTTTTTTATTTGTTTTTAACAATTCCCAGATTTTTCTTGTTATTTTTGTAATTTCTTTTAAAATTTAGTATTTTCATTTTCATCACTTTAATTTACTCATTTTCCTATTTTTTACCCGTTTCATTTTAAGGAATGCGTACGAAATAAATAGTGCATACTTTTAGGTTTAAAACTTTTTTGTATCGAATGCATTTAGATGTCATTGACATTTTGACATCTGTCAGTGCCATCAAAAACCATGTGCTTAATATAACGTCAATCGTTCCTTCAGTTCTTTTTTAAATGGCGACCCAACAAAAAGTTCACGAAAATGTAATTAAAATTTTCAACGAAAATGAAAGACGTCCATACAAACAATTGCTAGGAAGGCAGAGGTGTCCCGTAATACAGTTTCTAGAGTTATATAAAAATATAAGTAACTCCTGACGATCGATAGAAAATCTGGGTGCGGCAGAAAAAATGGGTTTGCGGACGTCGTGAAGGCAAATAAAATATTAGACATTCTTCAGAAAAATCCGAACGTATCAGGAAGAAAAGTAGCTCAGAGGACCAATGGCTCGGAGTCTCTGGTAAGAAAAGTTAAAAAAGAGGCAGGACTCAAAACGTACAAAGTTCAAAAAGTGCCCGATAAAAATTCCAAAAATAATTCGGAAGCAATACTGCGAGCTAAAAATTAACTAAGAAATTTCATTCCAAATTATGGTTGCTGTGTAATGAATGATGAAACCTACGTGCTGGCTGACTTTTTACAGCTACCTGGCCAGGAGTTTTATATTGCAGATAATAGAGGAAATGTTGCAGAAGAGTACAGAGTTAAAAAAATTACAAAGTTCCCGAAGAAATTTTTGGTGTGGCAAGCCATTTGCACTTGTGGACAAAGGAGCAGCTCATTCATTACAACTGGCACGATAAATACTGAATACTGAAGTAAATATCAAGGAATGTCTACAAAAACGACTTCTTTCATTTTTAAGAAAGCACGAATATTCTACATTCTTTTGGCCTGATTTCGCGTCTTGTCATTGTAGCAAACGAGCTATTGAGTGGTACCAAAACAATAATGTAGCGTTAGTACCAAAGGAGGCAAATCCACCTAACTGTCCAGAACTCCGTCCGATCGAAAGATATTGGGCCTTAGTTAAGCGGCATTTAAAGGCTACGAAAGGAGCTGCTAATGATGCAAAAGTTTTTAGAAGAAAGTGGGCTACAAGCGCTAAAATGGTACCAGATAGTACGATTAAAGCCCTAATGGAAGGCCTCCCCGAAAAAATAAAAAAATTTATAAATAAAAACTTAATATTTGTAGCCAGTGTAAAAAATGAATTTGAACTTAATTTTTGTTAATAAATAAATAATTGTACAAACAAATTAATCCATGCGTCTTGATTTTTTTACCGAAAATGTGTGCACCATTTATTTCGTACGCATTACTTATAATTTTTTATTTTTTTGTAATTTTTTTTTTTAATTCTATTTTAATTTTTTTATAATTTTTAAACTCTTTATTCTTTAAAAGCTGAAATTTTTTATGTTTTAATTTTTATTTTTTACTATTTTTATGTTTTTAATTACTTTATTTGTTATATTGAAACCAATTTGAGCTACAATGAAGACTATAAAAAAAAAAAAAACGAGCGAGCCTTACAGTAGTCGCATATGATATGTAACATCTGACACCTCACCTCGGTAATGAAAAAAACGCAATGGAAGTTTCAGCCCTTGAAAGGAGTTTGACCGAGATTCTATTCTTATTGTGTTGGGCTTTTTGCGAAATATTTGAACACAAATGATCGAGACCTACAAGCTTTATGCCGACTCCGAACGTCTTATGTTCTCAAGAAGCTTTTCATGGCAGTTTTTGCTCTCAGAGGTTTGTGTAAAAAAACATTTATAGTAATTAAAATCATCTAAAACGTTTTAAAAACATTCCGAAAGTCCCTCTTACGCTGAGTTGAATTATTGTCAATTTTGTTTAGCTTTACCAACTTTACATTTTTCCTCACTTTTTTTTTGCCGGTAATCTCGCATATACTCTGCTCTGGATTTACCCATCTCTGCAAATCACAAAATTATTATAATCAAATTAGATTTATATATATTTAAAATATTAACCGTGTATGCCAAAAACAGCTGTTTGGTCTTGTTATCTTTTACTTTGGATGTTGGAAAAAATAAGATTATTATTTTTCTTTTACATGAAGACTACACAGGTTTGTGTCTAAGCTAAAAAGTAGCATGCGCTGTAGTTAAATAAATTGAAGGGAAATTGTGGCTTCGTTCAGTTTAGTGTGATCTTTGAGTATATACATATAGAGAAATTACTTTGAGTTGTGTCACTCTCGCACTAGATGGCGCCACATACACCACTTTCAGATTTCTACGCTGGTTTGTATATTTTTTTTTTAATATCGACATTGATCAAACATACAAATGAACAGACAGACAGCAATGCACAAACACACACACAGTGTTGTTTTGTTGGTTGAGCTGTCGCATTAGTTGTGTGTGCGGTATGATCCCGTTAAGTTGCGACTTGTTTGTTTGTGTTTTATTGCTGCTGAGGCAAGCGCATGCGTGTAGCATTTAATTCTTATATGAACTTTTATGGAGTTTGGATCTATGTTGCCAGAAAAGCACGATAAATAGTGTTTATGGTATTTTTCAACGATTGTGGGATGTGGGAATTCCCATGGTATTTTGTGGTAAAAATCTCTCGCGTGGGAATAAAAATACCACATGTGGGATATTTACCACGCGTGGGAAAAAAAAATACCTCAAAATACCATAAAATACCTCAAATTACCACAAAATACCATAATACCTCAAAATACCTCAAAATACCACAAAATACCTCAAATTACCACAAAATACCTTTCAAGCATTTTATACGCTAAGAGCTTATCGAAATCAAACTACACAACAGAAGTTCACTTTAATGAAATCTACTATGAACTTTATAATAGCGTAATGTATAAAAATTAATTTATTTAAGCTATGAACATATCAATTTAAAGTAATTTATTACGTGTATATATTTTTATTTAATTAATATTTAGAAAAAGAACTGAATTAATATGCTTATTATGTTTTTAATAAATAAAGAACTGAATAATATTTAAAATCAATTTTTTTTATTGAATATGGTCAATTCTTGGTAATTATGTTATGATGTTGTCAGAATCAATTTAGTTTGCTGCATTTTGGTATGTTTTGGTAATTTGAGGTATTTTGAGGTAATTTGTGGTATTTTGAGGTATTTTGAGGTATTATGGTATTTTGTGGTAATTTTGAGGTATTTTGAGGTATTTTGAGGTATTTTGCGACTGTGGTAATTTATGGGAATTAAGTGTGAGAAAAAGAGAATTTTGGTGGTAATTTCATCTGGCGACATTGGTTTGGATGTGCGACTCATGAGTTCAGTGATGAGGCTCATTTTTGGTTAAATGGCTACGTCAACAAGCAAAATTGCCGCATTTGGAGTGAAGAGAATCCACATGAGATCCTTGAGACGCCATTACATCCACAAAAACTGACTGTTTGGTGTGCTCTATGGGCTGGTGGAGTCATTTGGCCATACTTCTTCCGAAATAATGCTGGAGAGTCAATTACCGTTAATGGAAACCGGTATAGAGCCATGATAACCGACTATTTTGTTCCCGAATTGGATGGCATGAATGTGGATGAGTTGTGGTTCCAACAAGACGGCGCTACATGCCACACAGCGCACGTCACAATCGATTTATTGAAGGAAACATTCGATGAGCGCATAATTTCGCGGAATGGACCTGTCAATTGGCCACCAAGATCGTGTGATTTGACACCATTGGATTATTTTCTTTGGGGATATGTGAAGTCGCTCGTCTACGCCAACAAACCAGAAACGTTAGGGGACTTGGAGGCCAACATTCGTGGCGTTATTGCCGACATACGGCCCCATATGCTTAAAAAAGTGGTTGAAAATTGGATCTGTAGAATTGGCTTTATTCGAGCCAGCCGCGGCGGCCACATGCCCGAAATCATATTTAAACATTAATGGCATAAAATTATCCTTCCAATAAAGCCAAATTGATGGACATTAAAACGATTTTCTTGTGTTTTATTTCAATTCGAAGTTCTATACCTCTAAAAAAAACACCCTGTAGATGGATATCACCAACTTCCAACACATATTGATTTTCATTGTTATATGGCATTTATTTCCAAAGCTATTCGAGATAAAAACTTTAAATTGTATGTTTGGTGCCACGCCCCTTTGTCTAATGCTCATTCAATTTTTCCAGTCAAACAACACGACCAAATAGGAAGTTCCTACCTAGTTTCATTGATTTGTGACTTATAGTTTGAAAGTTATAACAAAAGTTTGGGCTGCTGAAGGTTCCACGCCCCTTTTTTAACGCCCATAAAATGTAACCAGTGAAGTGGTACGTGTGATTTGTGGTCGAATTCCGATTTCGGAAACGGTGTGACCTATAACTCTAAAGCTATTCGATATCGCAAATTTGGGTTGTATGGGATATGCCACGCCCACTATATTTATTCGGTGCACTCCTTCTCCCCACTCTTATTGATTTAAAAAAAAAAATTGTCAAAATCGGTTGAGAAACACGGCAGAAAATGGTTCTTAACTGTTCTGCCTACGCGTATTTATAAATAGATTACGTATATTCATTATAAGTGAGCATAATTTTTTTTATTTTAAAATTTTTTTGCCTTTTCTGTTATTTTATTTAAAATGAGTTGTTTTTATGTTATATTTAATGTTTATCTTTATTAAATAAAAAGCATAAAAATATTCGTTGGAACAAAAGTATGTTGAAAATACATATTTGTTTGGAGAATTCACTGCATTTTAGAAAAAACTGGCAAAATTTATGCTTTTACAATTTCTTAAAAAATCACAAAACTGAAATAAAAATGACCAAAATTAACCGAATGAAAAAAAGAACTTCAAAAGTTGTCGACATGTAGGATTTATCGACATATTATTTTTCAAAATTTTAGATATTTAAATCTAGATCAAGGACTACTTTTTCCTCTCTAAACTCCTGTAAAAAAATAAAATCTTTTCAACAGCAACAGGCTTTGTTAGTTTTGTGCACACATACATACACACAGACATACTTACTCTCCTCGGATGCAGCGCTGGTTATTGCGGGTTCTCCCCCTATAGACCTTCTGGTGAACGAGAACGTGACATACGATTCGCTTCCACTCGAATTGCCTAAATCCTCCAAACGTAGGATAGCGCGAGACCGCAGTGTAGCAGTGTGGCAGACGCGCTGGGAGGCATCACAGAACGGACGATGGACGCACCGCCTAATTCCAAATTTGGAACCGTGGCTTAACAGGAGTCATGGGGAGGTAGATTACTACCTCACCCAAATACTAACTGGTCATGGGTGCTTTAAGTCGTACCTTCATAGATTCAAGCACGACGAAAATCCGTTTTGCAGTTTCTGTGCTGGAAGTGTTATTGAAGACGCCGAACATGTCTTCTTCGTCTGTCCGAAATTTAACGCCGAAAGACTAGAGCTAAGCAATAACCTAGGGAGGTCACCAACAGTGGAAACTCTCGTGGGCATTATGCTTAACTCTGAAGAAAACTGGATCTCAGTAGGCAATATGGCATGCGCCATAACCAAAGAACTGCGTCGTGTAGAAAGACTGCGCAGATCAACTGCAGACTCTATGCTATAGACAAAGTTGGTAGGCCACACCGTGCAGATTTGCTGAAGATCAGAGGTTAGGGGGTGATGAAGCCCTGCGCTCATCTTGGAAGGTATTGCAGTCGATTGTACCTTGCGTCTTCGTCTAGGGATTCATATGCCCGAAGTGATGCCATTCCAAGAAAAGGCCGCTGTCGATAGCACCGTCAGCGTCTTCGTCAAGGGACCATTTCCCGAAGCGGCCTCCCCCCGAAATCCCCTCTCCAAGATGAGACCGCAGTCGTTAGCACCGTCAGCGTCTTCGGCTAGGGACCATTTCCCGAGGCGGTCCCCATCTGATGCATCATCATCACGATGAGCCTACAACGCGTCATTGCATATTAAGCACAGCACATCATCGCTTTGGAATATAAACAAGCATGATCTGCAAAACGTTTCCTTGTTAAGAAGAAGCGTAGAATCGTAGATGAGTAAACATACTCAATCCTGCCCTACGAAGTAATGCCTCGATTGGTGGTTCCGTAGGGTCTTGCAGGAGGAGAGAAAAGTAAGGAGTGGTTTAGTCAGTATACCATACCAGGGACTCTGACACTATTTGGAAGTACGGGCTTCCATTTGTCTATAAAAGATTCCCTCCTGTCGTCTTTAACAAAAAAAAAAAAAAAAAAAAGACATACTTACTCATAAACACTTATGTTTACAAATTTCTTTATGCATCATTTGCCTCAATCATAGTCTGTGTCAGCATCTCAGCGATTGTTGAGTAAGTGCGCCATCTATGCGGCAGAGTTACTCCCTAAATTTGTTTTGCTGAAGTGGTTTCTCTATATATATATACTCAAAGGTGTGATTTAAAACAGATATCAATGTGGTTTGTGTTCAAAACACATGTTTGTGGTTCGTGTAGCAGCTATTCGAGCCTAAAAGTCTGCAATTGTGTGATAAATTAAATGGCGCTTGCTTCCCCGACTTCCTGTTACGGATATCCGTCGCATTTCAAAACATAGCTCCCACATGCTGGAAACCGATCGGAAAGATATTACATATCAAAAACTGAGGTTTGGAAAACCTCAACATACTCTGATAGCAGTAAAATGTTGTGATCGACTTTCGATAGATGCACATGAGTTAAGGCTATGACTAAAAGTACGACACGATTAATGTTAACCTTGACACAAGGTGCATCAAAAGTAGATAAGAACTCAATTACTAATGTAAAATCGTTCTCTTTGCCAAAAAACTTAATAATTGGCAGTATAAGTAGGACCTAAGTAGCTTGAGTGGGTCACAGTGAAAAAGTCATGCAAGACTGCTGATTAGTTGGTATAGCGGCCAACGAAATAGTCTGTCTAATCTGCTGTATAATTTACTCTATAGAGAGTCATTGTTGTTGGTTGTTGCCTTCATTGTCTTCATGTTATCTTGATGTCAACATACTTGGCCTGAAGCTCAAATTTGTTTCAACATAATTTATGAAAAAGGTCAAATTAAATTAAATTCATTTGTTATATTAAATATTTTTAATATTTTCTATATCTCATTCACCATTCTTTTTTTTTGTTTTTTTACGTTTTTTCGTGTTTTTATTCATACCATCATCTGTTTTTCCTTCCGTGTTTTTTTTTTTAAATGCAAAAAAAATATAATTTTATCCATACCTTTAGCCATGGCGGGAAACACTGCGTACTTCTATAGATAAACGGATGTAGTACGCGCTGTGAGTAGGGCGACTCAAAAAGTTCATATTGGAAAGATCCAGCAATACGTGCATAAAATGAGGAACGAGCATCGGTCGAAGATAGTGAAAGTAACTAAAAATAAAATGTGGACAGTATAAATGCTTTGAACTACGCACTTTAGATATGGAATATATATCCTTACTTGATAACGATCTATATGTTGTGTTTTACTATTTTTATCCTGCGTTTTCGTCGCTGATTTTCGCGCTGGATCGCAGAAATCATCTAAATTGAACAACGGCTTCGAATGCTCACGTTTCCATGCACGTACGCACAGTTTCCGATAGAAGCGACGTACATACGATGGTATCTCAATGTTACACTTAGTTTCCATACTGAAAATTTTACGTAGCTTTTGCAACAATTCCTGCTCTTCGTACTCACTCATCATCGTAATGCTGAAAATATAAATTTATCGGTTAAAAGGAAAAAATCTGCAAAATAATTTATATAGTACAACCATTTTCTTGAATTATAAGTTAAATAATAAAATATAAATTTGTTCGCAAGCAATTCAAATGAGCCCTAAAATAATTATTTTGCCAACCTTTCATTTGATCGAATAGTGGTGTCCTCCATTTCAGTGAGCTTTTCCTCTTGCTCTACTAACCAAGGCCAGTTACGTTGTTGTGTGCGTTTCGAAAATAAACTTGGTTTACATGGTTCCAATCTATTTCTGTCTTCGGATGATGATGATGACGCATCATCTACTTGCTGATCCGGCTCATGTTTAATTAAGCCGATGTTAATGCAGTTCTGCCTTTCCATTTCACCATCAGATTGTTCAAGGTCGGAATGGACTTCTTCTTTAATTTTTTCCGACGTTTTTCTCGGACTAGTCGATTTTTTAGGTGAAGTTTCAATTTGTTGAAAATTTGTGACTTGCACAATGCGCGGTTGATATTCTTCATCGTCATCATCATCATCATCATCAACATTATCATCATTATTATTATCATTATCATCATCATCATAATCATCGTCATCGTCGCCATCATTGTTGTTGTCAACATCGTCATCGATATCAGCACGTGTATTGACTCTATTGGACTCATTCGTAGAAATGCTGGACATATTTTCAGACAAGCTGAAAATGTAATTTTAAACATACAAAAATTTTTAAGTATTTTGTTCTAAATTACCAATCATTGTCATTAACATTGGCTGACAGCAAATGCTTCGTTGACTTTTTGTATTTATCATGTTGCTGCTGCAGTTGTTGTTCTTGATATAAATAAAACCTCTTTAATTTATCATCGACATCTGCTGACACTCCAGACGAAGTCATATTAAAGCCATTCGATTCGTTGCTTTCTTGTTTAATGTTGGGTACGTCACATAAATTGCTTTCATGTTTAATGCTGGATACTTCAAAGAAATTATTTTCTATATTTTTGCTATGCGTTGTTTCGCTACTTTCGCGTATTAATTGCAGCAGATCATCGTCATTTTTGCCCAAACTCACAATAGGCTCTGGCACAATATTTGGCAAATCCTGAAACATTAAATCTTCACTTGCTAAATTTTCTGCCAGAAAGTCCATTAAACTAGATTGCACAGTATTGAGCACTGGTTGTTGATCTTGTGGCTGTTGTTTAAGGTTTTTATTGCTATCGACATCGATGATATTTAACTGTTTGGCAACTTTGGGCTTACGCCCCATATAAGGTCTGAAGAAGATCGAATAAATAATATAATATTTTTAATATCTTCAACTTAATTAAGAAAAAAAAAATTAATATTAATATAGATATATATGTGCACTTAAAATTACTACTCAGTTTATCTAAAAAATTAATAAAAAAGTTAGTGTAAAATTTCAGAGTTTCGTAAATTTTTGGTGAATTGGAAAAAGATAAAAATTGATAGTGAATCAATTCGTCGCATGGATATAAAGTAAAGTGAATAAAAATTATTTTGTTTATATTTGTATAAGTAAGCAATCAAATGAAATTGCTATACAAAGAACTGTTAACTTATTTTATGGGCTAAAAGAAGTCTATTTAACATACTAATCATTTAAGACTTGTTTTTTACACTCTTAAAGAAGTTATTATATATAAGAAACATAATTAGAAGTGTATTTTATTCACTAGAAGGTGTGCATTTGATACACCTGAAGGAGTGTATTCGACATACCAAGAAGTAGTGCATAATTTGCTGTAAATGTATACATATAATTAATAAAATGTCCCAAGAGTTATTAAATGCTAGTAAATATTAGCAGTTTGTTGGTAGAGATATCACTTAATGCAATTCATGTTTTTTTTTTTTTAACTTACATTGTACGACTGCAAGAATCCGGTGTTATTGCAGATTCTTCTTCAGAGTCTACATGACGTATACGTTTTGGAGCTACTTCGGTTTTGATTATTTCAGTGGTGTAGTCTTTTTTTTCATCCAAAAGACGTTTATCGTTACGACCTTGTTGACGTTTAAGAGATTGTTTTTCGTCTGAAAATTCAAGATTTAAAAATAACAAAACATGTATGTATAAAGTAAATTGTAAGTTACTTTTTTGAATTGATGATACCGAATCAAATTGTATTCAAAATATTGCAGACTTACACAATTTAAAAATATTTTTTGGCGTTAGATTCGAATGAGTTAATTTCCACCATCCCGACTCTTGGAATACTTCTTGCCCAGACAAGAAAAACTCTGGGTTATTATGCGACAAGGCTCCCGACACTGAACCGATCCATTTCTTACGACGACGTCTAAAAAAGAAATCAGATAAGACGTTTAATTGTTACGAGTTTTCTTGAAACTAAAATAAAACAATTAAGTTCTCACTATTGAAAATTTCGTATTCTTATAAAATTCTTCTGGTACTAATTGCTTGTATAAAAAAGTTAAGTCAGAAAAGTTAGAGTTATTTAAGGTTTTAGGAGTACAAGAACAAATTTACAACAATGGCATCCAACAAACATATCGTCACTGAGCTTAAAAAATTAATTATAGATTTTTTTTATTCCATAATTGAGTAGCCCTATTTAATGTCCATATACACGGCATATTTGATGTTGAAGGTATATCTTGACTGCGCCTCAAAAAGTAGTTATGTGATCATTTTCAAACTGTTTTTTTTTAAGTGAAAACTTAAAAGGCGTGTTGACAAATTTTTGGTAGGGACTTATGGACTCGTGTCACCATTGTAACGGTATGTTAACAATGTTGTTAATGTCTGCATTTCAGATTTAACTACCAGGCAAACAGAAAACATAGTAAGTTTGTTTGTTTTCTTATGTCGATTTGTTTCATCCTCTCTGCCGCTACTCAACCAAAAAATAATGAAAGCCTAAAGAACACTCTTTAGTTCGCATAGACTTAATCACAACATGTTATATTAAAGCTTAGAGTTATAAATATATTAGTTGTGTGTGCGGCACGAAGGTGAGGGAGATACCAGACAAATACAATAAATAATGTTACAATATGCATTGTAAATTTTATAATAGAGCAATGGAAAAAATTACTTTTAATATCAGACGGGATACTTTCAAGTAGCTTAGCAAACCTTTCCGTCACAATGAACAACGAAATTGAGCAAATTATTTTGGAAAAAGGTCATACTACGCTTGAGGTAGACAGCGTCCACTCAACTTAGAAAATCTGTTTAAGACTTCGATTAAAAATTGGAAAACTCAGCTTTTTGCTCGAAAATATAGTTCATAGCATAAACAAAATGCTCCTAAAAATTGAGTTATGTGTCTTAAATGAGAGAATTTATCATCACTTCGTTCCGGAGTAAGAAGTTGGATTTTTCTTTTTTACATATTTACAACTCATGACATTTCAATAATTTTGCACATGCACAGAATAAATCATTACTGATTTCTGAGGTGCATTTAAACATCTATATCTGACGAGTCTTATTGTACGGCTGCAAAACTTAGATGATGTCAGACAGACTAGTAAATATGTGGCCTAATACAATTCGAAACTCCGAGCTATGGGTAGCCAACAGACGACCATATACCAGGAAGTATGTAAAATGAAATGGAGTTTGAAATGACATTATCTACGCAAGCAGCCTAATGAGATCTGTGGCAAGCTCTGAAGTGGAATCCGCAGGGTAGCAGAAGACGGGGAAGGCCAAAACTCACCTATAACCGCAAATAGAAAAAGAAATAGAGTCTAAAGGAGTCAAATCATACAATGAAATAAAAACATTAGCAAAAGATCGCAATCGATGGAAAAGCTTTACCTCGTCCCAAAGCTCCACAAGGACAACATGTTCTATAAAGTGATTTTGGATCCACTGACTAGTGTATTCTTTATGAAAGCCACCAAAACCTAACTTTTTTAAAGGGGGAAATAGGTTTTACATTAAAGTATTTTTAAAATATCAAAATATTTTAAGAAATTGGCAAAAAAGTATACTTTTTGTTTAAAAAAATAAAAAAAAATTAAATAAATAACAGCCATTTCAGCCCTTGAAAGGACTTTGTCTTACCTTCTTATGATCAATCGTGTTGTGCGTGTTTTATTAAGTTTGTACACAATTGACCGAGAACCGGACCTACAGGTTTAACGCCGACTCCGAACAACGATAAACGGAATGTTCTTGTTCTCAAGAAGCTTTACATGGCATTTTGAATACTCACTGAGGTTTGGGTTTGCCATTGTCTGTAGAGAGGTGGCGGCCGTACAGAAAAATTATTTTATTTAAATAATTTTCTATCGCTGCTGAGGTTCGAACCTGGGTCTCCAGGTTCGTTGACATAGCGGCCACGCACTTTAACCAACTACGCCACGGACGCAACCAACTTTTTTGTTTAAATACCTTTAAAAATTGCTGTGTTCAATTTTCATGGTAAGTATGGTTGATAAGGAAGAAAGACATCTAGAGTATATTTTATCCTTACAGTAAATTAAAACCTTATTGATTTCAGATGAAAACTTTGACCCTGCAAAATATACACAAACAGCTTAGTCTGATGATGATCTATAATGCGTGGCAGCTGATATCCAAGTTATTTAAAAAAAAAAAAATATCTACAAATTTTATTATAAATCATGCTAAAAGTTAAGCTCTTAAATATTTAACTTTTAAATTTCCAAAATAGGTTAACAGTTTTTTTCTAAACTAGATACATACGTGGTTGGATCAAAAAGGTAGTCCCAGTTCTTATCAATAAAGCTGACAATGTGCGTGCGCCAATGGAAATAACCATGATGGCTGAGTCCCTTCGACTTCACCGATAAATTATACAGCGTCAGCGTTATGACCATGAGCCAAGGTAGACGCTGTCTCACTAACTTCTCACGTGGTGCTGTGCTACTGCTGGAGGTGGAAGGACCATCAAATTGCAGAGTCACATCATCGTTACACTTGCAGCAGGTGAAATCGAAGAAGACATCGCCAAGCAGATCACCGGGAGTGCTAGCATGTCGCAAACACTTAATATGTACATTACCTTGACATTGTTGGCATGTCAAGAAGTCGTTGTCGTTATTGATGGAACGCGCACAGTAGGAACAGCGCAGTGTATTGGTTGTTGTGCTGTTGTTGCTATCGCTGGTTGATAGATGGCCATGGCCACTCATTTTGTTATACACTAATTTTATATGTAGCAATGATGAGATTCTTGTAATATTATTTGTTAAAACTTGGTAATGCTTTTGTTTAGAATTAAAGCATAGAAAAATACGCAAGAAACAAGAAGAAAAGATAAATCCACAATCGAAACACGCGTGTCACCAATGTCAAAATAAAAATAGAAAAGTACTCGTTGTAGATGTTGCATGCATGCATTAATGAACCTGCTTATCGACATTTAACAAACAGCTGTTTGTTATCAATTGTTATTGCAATTTTAAGGAACAAATTGAAGAAACTTTTAATATATAAATTTTAGGGCTATTTGTTGAAAATGGGAGGCAAAAGTTATTTCTGCGATTACTGCAAGTGTTACATGAAGAACGACATCAAAGTGCGTAAAGTACACAACTCGGGCATATCACATAAAGTAGCCAAGACCAATTATTTATGGCGTTACTCAAGTAACTTATTCTCAAAGATTTCTAATAAATTAAATATCATTAAATATATACACTTTCAGATCCACATCAGCTTCTAACAGAAGAAATATCAAAAGCTCCTTGCACGCGCTTTCACTACAAAGGATATTGCAAATTTGAGCTTTATTGTCAATACTCGCATTATTCACCCAAGCAGCTGGAACAGCTACGAAATCTTGGTATATTGTTTATTAATAGAATCGAATACTTACATTTAAATTTTATCTTTGTCTTTCAAAAGTGAATAAATTGGAACAAAAGAAACGCAAGCGCGTGCTGCACACGGTTTCGGACTGGAGACGCATACTGCCCTGGAATGTTGGTAGCAGCGACAAAGTTAAACGGAAGCGCAAGATCAAGCTGCCCAGAAATTTACCACAATCTTTGAAGCCTATAAAGTTTAACAAATTAACTGATGAATGTTTAAACTCCGAATGGGGTTAATATACTAACGACAAATTGTGTAGTATTATCTTGTTTAAAATGTATCATTTAGGTAAAACACGATACATTTTTCAAAGGTTCTAGGACACTTAATACAAATATCAAGACATTCAGGAGTGTCATATTGTTTTTCTGTGGTGAATATGGCCCTTTAAGTTAATGATGTTTAAAACTTTAATGAAAAAAGTGGTTGGAAAGTTAAAATAATTTTAATATTTAAATTCCAAGTAATGCTTTAATATATAAGTAAATAGTTGTGGTTAAACGCTTTGTCATATCACTTCGTCATCGTAACATAAATGCCTTTCACTTGAAGATTCTTTGAAATGAAGATTTTTCATTTAATTATATTCTGAAAGTTCCCTATTATTTTAAAAGACACAACGGGCCTGCACTGGCCTAAGTGTACGAGTCGTCTGCCGGCTCAGTCATCAAAACCTAACCTAACATCAACGACAAACAATTTATGTAAAAACTTGATTTTTGTTTCATGCTTTATATCGACTCATAACCGCCAAAATATCTTAAGCGACATAATATCCGATTTATGTTTTTTGATGAAAATCGATAATTTGCGATGGTTTACATCGTCTGTCAAAATTTCATAGGTGTACGAAATTAGATTATGAATTTAAACCAAAAGCAATTTTAGCTTAAGTACACACTACATGTTTGTTTACATTTTTCATGACAGCAAAGTGTCGCTTAAGATGAAATTCTCTAAAAGAAATTAATCAATATAAGAGATAAAATTATTAAAATTTGCGTGTTGACAAATTTTTGGTAGGGACTTATGGACTCGTGTCACCATTGTAACGGTATGTTAACAATGTTGTTAATGTCTGCATTTCAGATTTAACTACCAGGCAAACAGAAAACATAGTAAGTTTGTTTGTTTTCTTATGTCGATTTGTTTCATCCTCTCTGCCGCTACTCAACCAAAAAATAATGAAAGCCTAAAGAACACTCTTTAGTTCGCATAGACTTAATCACAACATGTTATATTAAAGCTTAGAGTTATAAATATATTAGTTGTGTGTGCGGCACGAAGGTGAGGGAGATACCAGACAAATACAATAAATAATGTTACAATATGCATTGTAAATTTTATAATAGAGCAATGGAAAAAATTACTTTTAATATCAGACGGGATACTTTCAAGTAGCTTAGCAAACCTTTCCGTCACAATGAACAACGAAATTGAGCAAATTATTTTGGAAAAAGGTCATACTACGCTTGAGGTAGACAGCGTCCACTCAACTTAGAAAATCTGTTTAAGACTTCGATTAAAAATTGGAAAACTCAGCTTTTTGCTCGAAAATATAGTTCATAGCATAAACAAAATGCTCCTAAAAATTGAGTTATGTGTCTTAAATGAGAGAATTTATCATCACTTCGTTCCGGAGTAAGAAGTTGGATTTTTCTTTTTTACATATTTACAACTCATGACATTTCAATAATTTTGCACATGCACAGAATAAATCATTACTGATTTCTGAGGTGCATTTAAACATCTATATCTGACGAGTCTTATTGTACGGCTGCAAAACTTAGATGATGTCAGACAGACTAGTAAATATGTGGCCTAATACAATTCGAAACTCCGAGCTATGGGTAGCCAACAGACGACCATATACCAGGAAGTATGTAAAATGAAATGGAGTTTGAAATGACATTATCTACGCAAGCAGCCTAATGAGATCTGTGGCAAGCTCTGAAGTGGAATCCGCAGGGTAGCAGAAGACGGGGAAGGCCAAAACTCACCTATAACCGCAAATAGAAAAAGAAATAGAGTCTAAAGGAGTCAAATCATACAATGAAATAAAAACATTAGCAAAAGATCGCAATCGATGGAAAAGCTTTACCTCGTCCCAAAGCTCCACAAGGACAACATGTTCTATAAAGTGATTTTGGATCCACTGACTAGTGTATTCTTTATGAAAGCCACCAAAACCTAACTTTTTTAAAGGGGGAAATAGGTTTTACATTAAAGTATTTTTAAAATATCAAAATATTTTAAGAAATTGGCAAAAAAGTATACTTTTTGTTTAAAAAAATAAAAAAAAATTAAATAAATAACAGCCATTTCAGCCCTTGAAAGGACTTTGTCTTACCTTCTTATGATCAATCGTGTTGTGCGTGTTTTATTAAGTTTGTACACAATTGACCGAGAACCGGACCTACAGGTTTAACGCCGACTCCGAACAACGATAAACGGAATGTTCTTGTTCTCAAGAAGCTTTACATGGCATTTTGAATACTCACTGAGGTTTGGGTTTGCCATTGTCTGTAGAGAGGTGGCGGCCGTACAGAAAAATTATTTTATTTAAATAATTTTCTATCGCTGCTGAGGTTCGAACCTGGGTCTCCAGGTTCGTTGACATAGCGGCCACGCACTTTAACCAACTACGCCACGGACGCAACCAACTTTTTTGTTTAAATACCTTTAAAAATTGCTGTGTTCAATTTTCATGGTAAGTATGGTTGATAAGGAAGAAAGACATCTAGAGTATATTTTATCCTTACAGTAAATTAAAACCTTATTGATTTCAGATGAAAACTTTGACCCTGCAAAATATACACAAACAGCTTAGTCTGATGATGATCTATAATGCGTGGCAGCTGATATCCAAGTTATTTAAAAAAAAAAAAATATCTACAAATTTTATTATAAATCATGCTAAAAGTTAAGCTCTTAAATATTTAACTTTTAAATTTCCAAAATAGGTTAACAGTTTTTTTCTAAACTAGATACATACGTGGTTGGATCAAAAAGGTAGTCCCAGTTCTTATCAATAAAGCTGACAATGTGCGTGCGCCAATGGAAATAACCATGATGGCTGAGTCCCTTCGACTTCACCGATAAATTATACAGCGTCAGCGTTATGACCATGAGCCAAGGTAGACGCTGTCTCACTAACTTCTCACGTGGTGCTGTGCTACTGCTGGAGGTGGAAGGACCATCAAATTGCAGAGTCACATCATCGTTACACTTGCAGCAGGTGAAATCGAAGAAGACATCGCCAAGCAGATCACCGGGAGTGCTAGCATGTCGCAAACACTTAATATGTACATTACCTTGACATTGTTGGCATGTCAAGAAGTCGTTGTCGTTATTGATGGAACGCGCACAGTAGGAACAGCGCAGTGTATTGGTTGTTGTGCTGTTGTTGCTATCGCTGGTTGATAGATGGCCATGGCCACTCATTTTGTTATACACTAATTTTATATGTAGCAATGATGAGATTCTTGTAATATTATTTGTTAAAACTTGGTAATGCTTTTGTTTAGAATTAAAGCATAGAAAAATACGCAAGAAACAAGAAGAAAAGATAAATCCACAATCGAAACACGCGTGTCACCAATGTCAAAATAAAAATAGAAAAGTACTCGTTGTAGATGTTGCATGCATGCATTAATGAACCTGCTTATCGACATTTAACAAACAGCTGTTTGTTATCAATTGTTATTGCAATTTTAAGGAACAAATTGAAGAAACTTTTAATATATAAATTTTAGGGCTATTTGTTGAAAATGGGAGGCAAAAGTTATTTCTGCGATTACTGCAAGTGTTACATGAAGAACGACATCAAAGTGCGTAAAGTACACAACTCGGGCATATCACATAAAGTAGCCAAGACCAATTATTTATGGCGTTACTCAAGTAACTTATTCTCAAAGATTTCTAATAAATTAAATATCATTAAATATATACACTTTCAGATCCACATCAGCTTCTAACAGAAGAAATATCAAAAGCTCCTTGCACGCGCTTTCACTACAAAGGATATTGCAAATTTGAGCTTTATTGTCAATACTCGCATTATTCACCCAAGCAGCTGGAACAGCTACGAAATCTTGGTATATTGTTTATTAATAGAATCGAATACTTACATTTAAATTTTATCTTTGTCTTTCAAAAGTGAATAAATTGGAACAAAAGAAACGCAAGCGCGTGCTGCACACGGTTTCGGACTGGAGACGCATACTGCCCTGGAATGTTGGTAGCAGCGACAAAGTTAAACGGAAGCGCAAGATCAAGCTGCCCAGAAATTTACCACAATCTTTGAAGCCTATAAAGTTTAACAAATTAACTGATGAATGTTTAAACTCCGAATGGGGTTAATATACTAACGACAAATTGTGTAGTATTATCTTGTTTAAAATGTATCATTTAGGTAAAACACGATACATTTTTCAAAGGTTCTAGGACACTTAATACAAATATCAAGACATTCAGGAGTGTCATATTGTTTTTCTGTGGTGAATATGGCCCTTTAAGTTAATGATGTTTAAAACTTTAATGAAAAAAGTGGTTGGAAAGTTAAAATAATTTTAATATTTAAATTCCAAGTAATGCTTTAATATATAAGTAAATAGTTGTGGTTAAACGCTTTGTCATATCACTTCGTCATCGTAACATAAATGCCTTTCACTTGAAGATTCTTTGAAATGAAGATTTTTCATTTAATTATATTCTGAAAGTTCCCTATTATTTTAAAAGACACAACGGGCCTGCACTGGCCTAAGTGTACGAGTCGTCTGCCGGCTCAGTCATCAAAACCTAACCTAACATCAACGACAAACAATTTATGTAAAAACTTGATTTTTGTTTCATGCTTTATATCGACTCATAACCGCCAAAATATCTTAAGCGACATAATATCCGATTTATGTTTTTTGATGAAAATCGATAATTTGCGATGGTTTACATCGTCTGTCAAAATTTCATAGGTGTACGAAATTAGATTATGAATTTAAACCAAAAGCAATTTTAGCTTAAGTACACACTACATGTTTGTTTACATTTTTCATGACAGCAAAGTGTCGCTTAAGATGAAATTCTCTAAAAGAAATTAATCAATATAAGAGATAAAATTATTAAAATAAAATTAATAGCAAAGAGATAAGAGATAAAAGATAAAATTAATAGCAAAGATAATTAAAAAAACCTTCTCCTGTAAAATTTTCTTTTTGGCGCTTAAGATATTTTGGCGGTTATGAGTCGATATAATTTATTATATTTTTAATTGAAAAAAATCTCACTTTCAGTATGGTTTAGTATTTAAACATTGTATTTGGATGTAATTGAAATTAAAACCAAGTCTTAATTTAAGTTTTCGAATTAAATAAAATTAAAATAAATATTAATTTAGTCTTTTTATCCTTGTGAAAGGCGTACAGCGTCAGTTTAAGCATCAAAATTGAAAAAAGTTAAAGAAAAATTGTCACTGCTTCAGTAATTTGCCTATTACAGCTTTGCATACTTTATAAATTCTTTTGGCATGTGTTTTATATTTTTCTTTTACTCTCAGAATGCAGGGAGTTATTTTTATCATATTAACTCATTCGCCATAGACTTAACAAACTTAAAATTTAACAAAAATCTATCTTTACATGTCTAAGAAGTCTCTAATACTTTGCATGTAATACTTTTAAAAAGTCGAAATATTAAAAATATTCACTGTTCCAGTTCAAGTTCCTTCAATGTTGTTACAACATTTTCCAAATTCTTATCAATTTTAATATTTAATTTATAGCTGCGTCCATATTCATTATAATAGGTTCTAGCATCTTGGCCGCTATAGTTTTTCACCATTGGATTAGCCAAGTGAGCCAAAAGCAAATGAATAAAATGATCTAAAGGCGAAACAGCGAAATATGCAAAAGTTAAATAAAATTAAATGAAAAACAAAAATTATACAGCTTACCCAACTTCTGCTCTATGGCATAGAGTAGCATTGTATTTCCGCTTTTTGGATCACATTCATTCAATATTGATTGTTTCCTTCGAAGTTCTGCACTCTGGAACCTCATATCAGAGTAAAAACTTTGAATATTTTCGCACTGGTTCGCATAAAATAGTGTAAATCCTTTGAGTGATCTTTTTTCAGAGATAATTATGGTTTTTTCTCTTTTATATTTCTTGAGATTCAAGCGTTCGTCTATAACTTGTAGAATGGCTTCAAAATATAGATAACTATTTTGTCGTAGGGCTTGAAATAAAGGCGTATGACCAGCATCATTCTTTTTTTGCAGTAAACTCAAATCTACTCTCTGTGCTAAGCATACAACTGTTTCCAAAGCAACTTCATTATAAATAGCCATATGTAGAACATTCCAGGAACTTTCATAAACGGAGCTAATATCGTATCCAGTATTCAAAATCATTTCAACGACTTTTGTTTCGCTGTTATGACAGAGCGCTACTTCCATGCAATCCTGACAATTAGTAATGGACACAAAATTAAAGCAATATCAGACAAATGCTGAAAATAGGCAGAAGTTACCTCATCATATTGAGTTAGAACATAATTTAATTCAGTTCTTTTTAATCTTGTCCAAACGTAGATCTGTCTGCGCAGGCGGTCCAAATCGTTGTTGCATATAGCTTTATGTATGGGCCTGAGATAAATAGATCAGTATTAACGTCCCTTACATCCTTTCATCAACTTACAAAAATCCTTCAATTTCGTCCATATTTTCTGATTCATAGAACTCCTTTTCCATTATAGCGTAAACTTTATGTAGAAGACCCTCTTGAGATTGTTTTTGATGCTTCTCCAAATTCATATAATCAAGCCATGCACCAAATTGCGATATATTCGAGTCGGAGTCAACATCAATTAATATCGCATTTATAGAATCACAACGCTGACGTTTAACAATAGAAACATCATCATTCTCGATTACAGGATATAATGTTGCAGTCGTACACTCCTTAAATAAAATATCTAATATTATTATGTATTTTTAAGGATCAAAAATAATAACGTACAATATCCTTGGATGCCATAGAGGCGATACTTTTGTTTAATTGTGGTTGTTCCTTTTTATACTGTTGTGCATGCGACTGCTTCATAACGCGCGGTAAGCCATTTTTTCGCTTGCGTTTTTTTCGTTTTGGTTCCAATGACGTTGGTTCCTTCGTTTCGTCAAGAGAAATGCAACTTTTTTCGTTCGAGTCCAACCAGCACGAATTTTCTGGCGAAGGAGCCTCAGTATTTCCATTACATTTTTCATCATCATAACAACCATCAGTTGGCTCTGTAACTGTCTGAGTTGCACTGTGAACGGTTTCCGGCTTTACCTTAACGCGTTTCATGCACTCAGCACATACTTCGGGTGAACTAGTCGTCACCCCATTGATTGCATCCAACACACGCTCTTGTACCTGCTTGTCTGGTATTTTGAAAAGTGCTCTAAAGAGTTCTTCATAGCAAGTCTTCATTGCTTTGCGTTGTTTGAAAACTTCTATGCTACGCGGACTTTTGGAGTCTTGAGATGTTGGTGATCGTTGTACCGATACTGATATAATTGCATTCGAAAATGTTGATTTTGTTGTACTTTGTGTTGGATTTGTGTTTAAATTTTTTGTCTTTGTTAACATTACTTTTTTCATTTTCTTTTTCTACTGCTGTTTATGTTTAATTCAACTTTTAATTGAATATTTTAATGATTTGTTTTGATTTAAATATACAAATTGTTAATAGAACAAATTGAGGGAAATCCCCAGATAAATAAACATATTGAGCTTACGTCGTAATCAGCTGTTATTAAGCAAAACAGTTCAAGGAGCGCTGCATATTTGATATTGCCATCTTTTAAAAATCCAAGAGGCTGTCCTTTATTATCGACACTAGCTGCTATTTTATCACAGAAGCTATTAAGGCCGTGTGCGAATTGATCTAAATTGACTGACTTTTCTAAATTATTGGAAGTTTGTCGGTAATGCAGTGCTTGTCTAAAATTTTGTACATTTTCGAGTAGACTTTTCATGACTCATAGTTGCATAGTTGAATAATAAGGTTGTCTCGTTGCTGATCGTACTCTCTTCTCAGTACCCATAATTGTCAAAATCAATGAAAAGTAACAACAACAACTTCAAGGGCTTTTCATGTTATTAATTTTCATTTTCAGATTTTGTATGAGCTGTCAACTTTGATTTGACATTTATGGGAACTCGCTCTCACCCATGCGACAACCTTATTTATTCAACCATGCATAGTTGAATAAATAAGGTTGTCTCGTGGCTGATCGTACTCTCTTTTCAGTACCCATAATTGTCAAAATCAATGAAAAGCAACAACAACAACTTCAACGGCTTTTCATGTTATTAATTTTCGTTTTCAGATTTTGTATGAGATGTCAACTTCGATTTGACATTTATGGGAACTCGCTCTCACCCATGCGACAACCTTAGAGCCCGAACAGAATCAAATGTCGTTGCGATTTGCGATATCGCAAAGCAATAGAATGCATGCAAATGTATGAACACGTCCAGAATGAAATCGCAGGTCAGCAGCCGCAACGATATATCGCACAATTAGAATCTATTCTATTTTTTCTCTTGCGACCGACGATTCTCTCTCTGAGTGCCATTAGTGTTGCCATATTTTTGCTAAGAATTCGCTGTGTTTCATGAAATTTGCTTGGTTTTTTGTTATCTTCTGACATTTCTTGTTTGTGTGTGTTGTATTCACACAATTGAAGCGACAATTGTGTACATTGAAATGAAATAGAAAAAATAAATAAAAAAATACTAAATAAAAGCAACTTTGAGTCGTCAGTCGCAATCGCATCATTCTGGACGTGTTCTCTGCTATCGACGACCAGAGAGGATCGGCGGTCGCAACGATATTTGATTCTGTTCGGGCTCTTATTTATTCAACCATGTCATGACTAAATTGAAAGTTACCATATTTTTGTGTCTGATCTTTTTGGGAAACTAAGTGGGAATTTTGAATTGAACAAAAGGGAAAAAAGCATCCAAATTGACGAATGAATTCTTACAGGTTAATTTTTTTTAATTATAATTTTATATATTGCTTGTTTAACAATATTTTCTTTGTAGATTTCATCCGAATTAAGAAAACATAAGCTCTTAATTGCCACAAAAAACCTACGTTATGCTTTATGTATTATTGCATGCTCGCCAGTATGAAGAAAAGAGATAGCAATAGGTGCTACAATAGGTTCTTAAATTTAGTTGTCAAATGTTATTTCGCACAGTTAGGACAGCTTTTTTGCTAAATGTTTGCAGGGCTGAAAATTTCCATTGAATAGAAAAGTCATTTCCTAAATTTTAGTCTAATTCGCACACAGCCTAAAAGCCATTTTTAATGCAAAACTGAACAATTGCTTAATTTTTATTTATTATTATTTATTTATTGTACGTAAATTTCTTTTTAGGCACACAATTTGTGAATTTATTTATCGCAAAACATAAACAATTATGAAATGTAATTTGACATTTGCTTCTTCTTATTGATGCTTATTCTTCTTGATGCTTGCTCTTACTTATTCGAAGTCTCGAGTTCTAGCACTCTCTGTGCACTTTGTGTGCTCGAGAGAGCGATTTTATGCTTGTTCTTCTCCCATTTTAAGCACAGAAAGTACGGAAACAGAAAATAGTGTCCCACAAGTTACACAGTGTGCGTACGGAAACAGAACTATTACTATACCATGCTAAGTACTTAGGCCATGTGCGAATTGATCTAAATTGACTGACTTTTTTAAATTATTGGAAGTTTGTCGGTAGTGCAGTGTATGTCTAAAATCAAGTAAATTTCCTAGTAGACCCTACAAGAAGACTATCGGTTATTTAACTAAAAAAAGATGGTTTTTCTTAACTGAAATTTCGGTTACCTCTTCATGCAAAGTTTCGGTTATGCTTAGAAGAGCCTCGGGAAGAAAGTAACCGAAACTCATGTATACGTGTGATCTGGCATCCCTTTCTCACAGGTTGTTTTTTGTTTAAATTTATAATACTATCGAAATATAGCCTTCTCGCTCTCTCTCGTTACTGTTACCATAAATACAGGTTATAGGTAACCAAATCTCACCAGATAAGTCTAACCAAAAATCAGTTATATGTAACCGTGAAATATAACGTATATTTCAGATTTATCTAATGCTCTTCTTTAAAAATAACAATAGATGTATTTGTTGTTGTCTTAAAACATATGTTTTAAATTTACTATATAATTTTTTTCCATAAACTTAAGTTTTACATTTCATTTGTTTTTATTTATAGATATATCTACATAACAAAAATAATAACAATGCACTTATGTAATATATATGTATATAAGAATTAAAAAAAAGGTTTTAATTATATAAGAATTAATATAACTTTCACATTCACTATTATTATATTCCGGAGCACTTAAAGGATGGTCCAGTCGTCAAAATTTTAAATTTTTAATTCTAAGCTCATTTTATTTGCAAAAGTTTTTTTATTCATGTTTCCTTTTAATATTTTTTATTGAAATTTTATGTTTTATTATATGTTTTCTGTTATTTTTTTAATTTTATATGCACGAAACACTTTAATTCTGATTATATTTTAATTTTTAACTATTGAAGCTCTGAAACTATCTTGTTGATTTGAAAATAATAATGAAACACAATGGCAGACAGGCAAAAATTTGACATTCTTTTCAATGATGATATCTTTTCCCTTTCTCATCATGCATTAGCTAAAATATTCATACTTTTTTCCTTGTTTCACACATTTTGATACTGAAACGAGTATGAGAATGTGGTTGTAAAGAGACAAATTAATATGATTGTGTTAGAGTTTCGGTTACCCATTTCTTGTAGGGGACTTATCGTGACTAAATTGAAAGTTGCCATATTTTGGAGAATGGTATCTGTGGGAAATAATGTGGGAATTTCAAATTGGGCAAAAGTGAAAAACGTTAAAATTTTCGAATAAATTCGAACAGGTCGATTTTTTTAAAATGCAAATTTTATATATTGCTTTTTTAGCAGATTTTTTTGTAGATTTGTACTTCTTTTTGGAAAAAATAATCTCGTAATTACCACAAAAAACCCTACATTGTCCAGTCGATCATCTGGCAGCGTTGAGCTTTTATATATTATTAGGGGGTTTCAGACAATACTACATGTCCGATGGACATTGCGTGTCCGATGACATGTCCGATGTGCGAAAGCTAAAACTCCGATGTCCGATGGACATGTAGTACGAAAATCAAATGATTTTGATTTTTTTGCCGGTCCATCCGACATGAAGTATTGTTTGAACGCACGTTCATCGGACTCGTTGCATTTTTCATTCTGCAAAAATCGTCGAGGAGTGAACAGCTACGCAAAGCAAACAAAAAAAATGTATTTGAATAAATTAGCGTTTCTTTTCTCCACTCCTTAACCCAAATCCACCTTTTTTCCTTTTTTTTAGTGTTTTCATCTCTTCCTCTTCGTTCAAAACTTCATCAATAATTAGAGCAGGAAGAAATTGTTTTGCCATCGTAATGATGTGTTCGCTTTGAGAGCTGCAAAATAATGATGTCTATCCAACATGTAGTAAGTCTGAACGCTCGTCAAAAAAATGCCGTTCTTTTGCAGAACTACATGTCCGATAGACATGTAGTATTGTCTGAAACCCACTATTGTAAGCTCGACAATGTGAAGAAACGAGATAGTAATAGGCGCTACAACAGATTCTTAAATTTTGTTGTCAAATGTTGTTTCGCACAGAAATATCCAATGAAAAGAAGTCATTTCCTAAATTTTAGTCCAATTCGCACCCAGCCTTATACCTGCGACACATTGGTCCATTTAAACTCGTTTAAGTGTTTTTTCTCGTTTAAATATCTGCTAAACTATGTTTAAAATTCGGTCAGTCAAAACCAGTTTCCGAAACTCGTTTATCGCAGTTAAACGAGTTATAGCAGCTGATTTTGACATTCCTCTTCCTATACTTTCGTTGAGAACAATAGCGCTCTCACTCGAGCAAACGCTCTGAAATTTACAATTATAGTGTTTTACGCTTATCCATATTTCTCGTTATTTTTATAAACTAGTAAACAAAAATATTGAGTGTGTCATCCCAATGGTTATATTTTAAACTACAAAAGATAATCAAGGTTTCCTATGCCAATGTGTCGCAGGTATTATCTAAAAATGTATTTGAAATGGACACATCAAATAATAAACCATTAAATGCATAGTAGAATAAACAAAGTAGATGCAAGGTCGCTTGTCAACCGTAATTGTCAAAATAGCGAAGTAAAGCACAAGATACAAAAAATATAAATAGTTCCGATTTGACAGTACTGAATCCAAGCTCTCTCCCTTGCATCTACCTTCTTTATTCGATCATGATTAAATCATTCAGTTATTAATTCCTTAGTTTATACGAGAAGTTATCATCGAGAAAAAAAACCATTTGTCATATATGACGTTCATGTATAAACACCAATTTTATTCCTTATATTATTGTTATAATTCCAAAATTTTCTATGACAGAGATCTTACTCGTTCTTGCAGTTCCCTTATCTCCTTTTCGCTATTTACCGACTTCTGTTTTTTGTGTTGTAAACAGTGACAGCAGCCAGATGATTCATTTACCTCCAAGCATGAACCTCCAAGTTCATGCTCCAAGTATTCGAATATTTATTTGCTCAAGTTTAGTTTAAAATTGGTGATTGACTCCCACTGCGGTATCCACATTAAATCGAACGGGTTGTCTGCTGTTTATTGCAGTGTTTTTTTAAAGTGCTAATTTTGACATCATCGACTGGAGTGAGAAAAACGAGACAATCGAAAAAAGCAAATAAAAAAACAAACAATACATTTTCCCCAAACAAAAGAAGCTCCTTAAATAAAAACAAACGAATATCAAATAGATTTTCGTTAGTTGCAGCTGATTAACTACAACAGATAAAATACGTCTGGCTAAACTTTCTCTAATTGTGTACTTCCATTGCTTGTGTTGTAAGCGCTGAACTTCATCGAAATAGTGGGCGTCTTTTACGCACTACTTTTTGCAGTAGCAAGCTACAAACAGCTGTTGATGGTGACAAACACCAACAAAATTTCAATCTACCAAGCGCAGGCTACGTTAAACTAGTCCCAAAAAATGATCTCTCAAAATGTAGACGCACGCAATACAAACGGAGACATGATTGGCGATGAGACTGCCCCAATTGCTATTTCACGCGGTGGTGGTGCCTCATCAATGTTTCGCTCTTTTGGTACTTTATTCGGTTCTAATAACGATCCGAATGGCGCCATACGTCGACCAAGTACCCCACAATCTGCACACGGTTACGTTGAGTTTGGAATGCAGGATCAGGAACGTAGCGGGCGCACACTGGGCACCTTTGCAGGCGTTTTTAGTCCAGTAGCGCTTTCTATGTTCAGTGCTTTGGTGTTTATACGTGTTGGTAAGTGGAGCAAATTAGATTTTAATATTTTTCACGGTTTTTGAGGATTTTTCATTAAAGCCGAGTTATGAGTTAGTGGCTTTCCGGTCTTGCATTTTGACGACCCAATGAAGTCCTGAGTCACTTTTATTATTAAGTTAGCTAACTAATACACGGAGATATTTTCATAATAATTTTTTTATTAACAATCTTCAATGAATCATCGAAAAGTCGTTGAAGTTTGGTTCATCCTTCCTGAAAATTATTCAAAAATAATAAAGTGCTTAAACAAGTGGCATATTTAGTCTTAATAATATACGCTCAGAGATCTCGGAGACTAAAAATCTTATAAAAACAAAAAACCAAAAAATCTACAATAACCAGTTTTTAAAATCAATTCCAAACTCAGTTTTCTGGTATTTTTATTTGGGTATTTTTAAATATGAGTAATCCGCGATATGGCCTCTTATTTATATAATTTTGAAAATATCAAATGGACAATTTCAATGAACACATTGGCGTGAGTGCACTGTTCGCCTATTTAAGGAATCAGGAAATCCTGGATTCAAATCCCATATGACAGGAAATTTTCTGATCGGCCTTCAACTCTCTGCAAACAATGGCAAGCCTCAAAGAGTAAATAATATCATGTTAATTAATGGCTTCTCGATAACATAAACATTGGTCTCTCGGAGTCTATATATAAACTATTAGGTTAAAAATAAATTCTTAACGAACCTTAACTAGTTATTCATGGAAGGATTTTTGACAATATAAAAAAATTTGAATTCTTTTTTTTCAACTAAATTTCAAATTTTTCTTAATTTTTTGGTAAAACTTAAATAACTCATGAAGTCCATTTTTAACGCATATGGAAATTAAACAAAATTAACCAATTTAAAAAATTATAAAATGGGAACAATCTAATAAAAAAAAAAAGTAAAAGCATTTTCCAAGTGTTAAATTTGGTTAAAAATACTGAATTATTTTAAAATACAATTAATTTTAAGGTTGTATTTCTTTCTTTAATCTTAAGATTTTAGAGATCTAGAGATTGCTTCAATATTTTCGCAGAGATTTTTGAAGCATTTAATATAATAAATTTATTGGGGCTTATATCGAAATTAAAGTTTGAAACTTATTATTGATTACAGTTGCGGACATTAAAAAAGGGCCAATAGAAATATTTTCCGTTTTTATCATAGGACGCAAATATTGATTGGAAAATGAATTATCAAAATATGTTTTTGTTTATTATTTCATCATAGAATTGCAATTTCGTTAGCTTTAACATTAATGCTTTAAAATAATAGATGAAAAATAAAGAATTTATTCATACATAAAATATATAATGGACAATAAAATAGGGTCGCTGTTAAAAATTTATAAAAATTATTTACACTGTATTTACATGTAAACGCTAATACTTAGTTGCTTATTATTAAAAAAAAGCTCGAAATCTGCTTTTTTAATAGTGCTTTTCGGTATAGCATACCAAGCCTATTGAACTTTTCCCACCACTCTGTTTTTTTTTTTTTTTTTTTTTGTTAGCCGAATATTGGGCTAATCTTTCGCTATCTTTCACAAATGTATCAACGTCTACTCCCGTGTGAACGTTCAATCCCGTGTCAACGTTCACTCTTGTCCGAAAACCACTTTTTTGCTAGACCCAAAGTGTGTTTCGGTTCGTTTTCCTGTTGGAATTGACATTGCAATGTCAAATCCCATTTGGCATGCGGAGGCATGACTTGCTTTAAAATCCGGAAGTAAAAACGCTAGTCCATATTTTGCTGTACACAATCCACAGGCTGGCTCTACGCCATGATATGCAAAGCAACCCCCATTGCCAACCCGCGTAACTTTGGTGGTATTACCCAAGTTTTTTCTTTAATTTCCAATTATATTCATTTTTGTTTCATCCGACCAAAATATTATTATTATTATTGAGGATATATTTAATAAATATAAATTATTATAAATTATATAATTATAAATTATAATTTATATTATTAAATAAATATAAATTATATATTATAAATTATTTTGCGCCTTTTTAACCGTGTACTGGGCCGTCCCAATCCGTGTGGGATATCACATTAGTCAATTGGTTTTTCTTGTCTCTCGTGATGAGTTTCCAAACAGATGTTTTCCACCAATCGACACCTAACAATCCGGGTAGAAATCTTGAAATCTGGATTGCTGTGGCAGAGTTGAATGGATGATAACTTGAAACCAACTTGATATTATTGTCATCGCTTGCAGTTGTTTTACGCGGCTTGTCTCTTTTTCAGTTTAGTTTTAATGATAGTAAAGCATTATGGAAAAATTTGGTATGTTCCACTGCCTTGACTATCTGACGTAGACTTTGGCCCTCACCCCGTAGCTTCTTTATAATAGAACGCTCCTTCTCCGAACAATGCTTTGCACGGCCCATTTTTTCCTAGGGAGTTTCCGTTTTTAAGATAAAGCAAGAAAACTTTTTGGAAATTTTTAATGCAAATTTGTTCATCAACCAATAATATTCATCAACCATCATGAGTGTTAAATAAAAAATGTAAAGTCTTTATCTGCTATCTTAAAAGTGGAAAATCCCTTTTACAATTATCTAAATTATTTTTTGTAATTATTTATCTTAATTTAAGATCAAATAAAAAAGATAGCCTTTTTTTTTTGTACACCATAAGTTTAAGTTTTACCTTTTTATTTCGGGAAGTTCCCATATTTAATTTAAAATGACGCCAGACTTCCATTTCTGTAATACTTAATGGAAACGCGTATTTTTGGAAAGAGGTCCGAAATAGTACATTCCAAAAAAACCTTGAAGGGTTTATTGAAAACAAGAAATTTTTGTTTTTTGCAATATCTCAAGTTTTGTTTATAATTGGAAAATATGAACTGCGTTTCATAATCTCACTTTTATTAAATTATTTAAAACTATTCATTATTTATTTCTTTTTTTTTTTGTTTCATCAATCTATTGCCTCTGATTGATGAAACACTCTTAAAAACTACTCTTAAAGATTAAGATTACTCTTAAATTGCAAATTAAATTGAGAATTGTAACTTTACAATTCATTTAATTTATGCATTCTCATTACATCATTCTCATTTAATTTATGCACAAATATATAAATTGCAAATATATATACATAAAATTATTAATATCACATAATTATTTTATAAAGCAATGTGACTAAAGGAACTTAGAAGAAAATATAAAATAGAAATTTTGCATCTATGGAGAGCATTTGAACCCGGAAAACCCTTACATCGGCTACGGCATGGCTTGATATTTTTTTTAGCTTGTTTATATAGAACATTTATATAAAAAAGGTAAAAAAAGTGAGGAATCGAATGCTAATTTTGAGAGTACATTTTAGTACTACTAATATTGCATGATACAAAAACTGTTTTTATTAATTTTAAACCCTTCCTTCTTTTAACTTCTTTTCTTTGACCTTTCTTTTAAGTTTATTTAAACTTTAAAATTCTTAAACTATTACACTCTGACATTCTAAGAAATATCGCTGAACATTGGCTTATCAAATAAATTTCATGCATTTTTCTTGCAGGTTTTATCGTGGGTAACGCTGGGCTGTATATCACGCTGCTGCAATTTGTGATTGCATATTTGATTTTGCTTTTCACCGTAGCCTCCGTTTGTGCCATTTCAACAAATGGCGCCGTTGAAGGTGGCGGCGTCTATTGTAAGTTAAAAAAAAAAGACAACTTGCCGATAGAAAAAGAGCTAAAATATAAAATTTTTTATCTTTTTCTACTTTAAGTTATGATAAGCCGCACACTTGGCATTGAATTTGGTGGCTCCATTGGTACACTTTTCTTTCTGGCCAATGTTGTTGGCTCTGCTATGGCTATTTCTGGTTGTACTGAAGGTATCATGGAGAATTTTGGACCAGGCGGCTATTTTTCGAAAGATGGTGGTCATCTACCCGATGGTTTCTGGTGGCGTTTTCTCTTTTGTACTCTTATCAATACGGCAATGTTGGTAGTGTGTCTGATTGGAGCGGCTTTATTTGCAAAAACATCAGTGATCATTTTGGGAATTGTAACTGTGTGTTTGTTATCAACATACATAAGCTTTTTAGCCGAAGGTGCAAAGGATGTAAGTGTTTAATGTGAATTTTGAAAACTAATTTCTTTAACAACATAAAAGTGATGAATAACTTACACATATATAGAACCAATCACTCACTTTTTAATGCCTTAAGCTTATGGATAAAAATACAGTTAATTTGTAGCAACTACGGCAAGGGCAATGAAGTCATCATAACTGTTGTTTGACATCGCATAAAAATGACGAACACATTCAATATGTTATCTTTAATGGGTTTCCCCCCTTCTTTGTGTGCTAAAGAGAAAATCCTATATTTTGGTTCTTCTTAAACCACACTCTTGAAAATGTTTGTTATATAAATGGCACGCTACACGCTATGGAAAGTGAAAAATTTATAAATAAAACAAGAAAAAATATTCAATGTTTGAGTAAATTCAACAAATCCAAACAATTTAAGTTTTTAATATGTTTGCCTATTTGTAATAATTGCATAATTAGAAAATTATTAATGTGAACGTACAAATACAAAGGCTATCACAATATTATAATGAAATTTAAAACACTAGCTTACCGCAGCTAGCTTTAAATATGAGCGTTAATTAAGAGCGATAAAAAAATTACTATAAATATTCAATTGTTGTACGAACTTTTAAAATTTTCCTAAATTCTAATTTTGTTGAATAATTTATATTTTATAATTTTGTTTGTAAATAAAAAGTCAATGTTCCGAAAAATTAAAAATAAAGGTCAACGTAAATGTTTGTGTGTTTGTAGCTCCTTCCGCTACACAACAAATTATTTTCGTTCGATTGTTGTGTGCAATTATTTACTTAAAATACAACGTAAATAATGCTCTACCAAGCCTTTATATATTTTTTTAAACGCTAATTGTTATCTATGAGTATGCCTCGTAATAGCTCATTTTCGGCGGATTAGAGTGTAGGTTTTTTTTTCTTTTTTGATAAGAATTCAGAAAATAACTAGCAAACTGCAGTTTTATAACTGCAATATTTTGTTGATAAGTACACATTTAAATAAACATAAACACAAGTTGCTTTGTGACGAATTTCCATAACGTCACAATGGTTTGCCTAGAAAATTGAAAATTTGAATTTGTAAATGTTATAATGAAAAAAAAATATGTTATTGCCATCTCAGTCCTACGTGAGAGGACCATAGCTAAGATAAGGGTTGAAAGTTCCCGTAATTGGAAGATCTCTATTTTTTGGATTTCTGAATGTAAAGTGAGGGCAACGGGCGGGTCGTTTTTGTAAAAAGTGTTGATTTGTTTTATGGAATTAAAAGTTTATTTGTGTAAGTAGTTTATATGTGGTCGCATCGAACAATAATTATATAGAAAATAATTGACAAAAATGTGTCACTCTGTTATTATCTCCACCAAAAATTTGACAGAACTTGTGGTCTTTGTCACATGTATTTTAACTAAACTAAACTTAATATAAACTTGTTTTGATATAGAAAGTTTCCGTTAAATATTTAAGGTTAGCTCATTAAGTCCCATGGACTGCAAAATCTGATTGAGCCATTCGACTGTGTGAAAAAAAATCATAATAAGATTACTATTTCATATTTTATTTTTTTATCAAATTTACATGTTTTTAAGTTTAAGGCCCAGTTTCAATTTTTTGAGTAAAAAACGGGCTTGTTTGAATGCCTGTATTTTTTTTTATTTTATTATTTATTATATAAAAACAATTTTTTTTGTTTTTATTTCAGTCTTAGATTAACAATTTTTTTTTTGTTGTTTTTTTTTGCAGCCCTATTTACGGTTACACAGCGCGTAAAGTTGAGGTCGCGAACAAGAGGCCTCTTGCGGCTTGCACGATATCACCTCTTCAGGTGGTTGGATAAAAAAAAACAAAAAACCAAAATTGTATGACAGTTTTGTCTTGTGCGTGAACCAACAAAAAGTGTAAAATTAAAAAAAATAAATAAATGCCGCATAAAAGAAAAAAATTCCATTTTTCATACACGAAATTGGACCTTATAAATGAAATAAAAAGCAAAAAAAAAAATATTTTTTATTTGATTTTGTTGGTTCACGCACTGCGTATTCAATTATTTTACAAAATGAAAAAAGATTTAAGTTAATCAAACACATACTTTAGAGTGCAAGCCGTTTAAAAAATGTCATTTCGAGAAAAACGCGTTTAAAGTTTAAATGAGAGCCAATATCAAGCTGTCTGATAGAACTGCAACAAGGTGTATGTCTTAAATGGCTTTGAATTTTATTCTGAAATTTTTTTTACACATTCTTAGGATGTTTTTGAAAATAATAAAATAAAAATAAAAAATTAGAAAATTTATCAAAAAAAAAAAAAAATTGAAACTGGGCCTTAAAGCTTTACAAGCTTTAACAACCTTTTACATTTTAAATTCAACTTTTTCCAAATCAAAATCAGCTTTAAATTTTCTCTTGAATTTAATTTGTTCCTCTCTTTGAATTTAATTTTATGCAAGTGATTTAGAAACATTTCTCATCGTATCCTTTGAAGTTTTAAATTGATATTGTTTCCAAACCGCTTTCCTAAGAGTGTATGTGGAAACAGTATCATTAGATGTGATGGGAAAACTTCCTCATCGTATCTTTTGAAAACTGTTGGGTAGTTTTAAATTGGTGTTGTTTTCAAACCGCTTCTTAAGGAATGCAGATGAAAAATTTTGCTTGTTTTAGGGCAATATCAATTTAGTAGTCGAGTAGTAAGTATGCTTGACTGCCACCCCAGAGGCCTCGGGTTCGAATCCCGGCCAGGCTAACCATTTCTAGTTGTTATTTATTTGTTGTAGTTTCCACATTAAGTATTGGAGAGGAATGTTTCCACATTCATTTTTAACACAGCGGAGACGAATGTTTCCCTCCAATAACATAGGTTTATAAAATGAAATGGCGTATCTAACAAAAGGGAATGCTTCCTACATTCTATGGAATGTTTCCTGCTTATATCCGGCAATGTTTCCATTTCCCAGAGAGATTAGTATTTTGATGGCTTAATATTGAAAAGGCGTAACTTGATTTTTTGTTACTTTGAGAAGAAAAGAACTGAATAAAATCTGGAAAACTTTGGATATAAAAGGCAACAACAACAACAAAAAAGTGCATTGATTTTGTTAAGGGAGGTGTATTTGAGAGTGGTTTACCAGAATATATTAAAAACGTTATTTCGAAAAATACGAAGTTACGCCTTTTCTATATTAAGTCATCGATTTATAAGTAACGCTTATCAGCCTTTTATAACAAAAAAACTACTTTGAAATATGAAAAACTTAAACTTAATCGCTTAAAACAAAACTTTATTTTCATTTCAGGTCCCTATACCCGAGGATAATCATTTGATTTCCGAAAATATAACGGTTTTAAAATACACTGGTCTCAGCCTTGAAACACTTTCAAACAATCTTGGCAGTCACTATCGTCCCGACTATACATCTAATGGCAAAGTTGCTGACTTTGCTACCACATTCGGCGTTCTCTTTGCTGGTGTTACTGGCATAATGGCTGGTGCCAATATGTCCGGTGAATTGAAGAATCCTTCGAAAAGCATACCGGCTGGAACACTCTCGGCTGTTGCCTTTACATTCGTTGCTTATATAATACTTTCGTTTTTAATGTCATTTACCACACCGTTTGAGACAATGCAAAATAACTATCTATTTTTGATGCCAGTGAATTTTTGGCCACCATTTACGGCTATTGGCATTTTGACCGCTACATTCTCAACAGGCTTAAGTAATCTAATTGGTTCAAGTCGTATTCTGGAGGCATTGTCAAAGGATCAAGTTTTTGGACCAGCCTTAAACTTTGTGGTGCGTGGCACCTGGAAAGGAAATCCCGTTGCAGCGGTTTTCTCAAGCTGGGTTTTGGTGGAGGCAATTCTATTAATAGGTTCATTGAATATGATTGCGCAAATAAATTCAGTACTCTTTATGCTATCCTATTTGGCTACGAATCTGGCTTGTCTGGGAATTGAGTTGACGGGTGCGCCAAACTTCAGACCACTCTTTAAGTTCTTCACTTGGCACACGTGTTTAATTGGTTTGCTCGGCACTTTAGTGATGATGTTTGTTATCAACCCCATTTATGCTTCCTCAAGTATTATTTTGTGCTTAATTTTGGTCATTGCGCTGCATCTTTTCTCGCCGGCCACACAAGCCGCACAGTGGGGATCCATTTCTCAGGCACTAATGTTCCATCAAGTGAGTATTGGTGGAATTTTATCTTGTTGTTAATTGAAATCAATATATTTGTTTTTTAATTCCCAAAGGTGCGTAAATATCTGCTGATGCTGGATCCACGTAAAGATCACGTGAAATTCTGGCGTCCACAAATGTTACTCTTAGTTTCATCTCCCCGTTCAAGCTGTCCATTGGTTGACTTTGTCAATGACATGAAAAAGGGTGGCCTCTATGTTATTGGACACGTTAAAGTTGGCAACTATGCCAGTGCACAAGATCCCACCGTTGAGGAGAATTCCCAGTGGCTTTCGTTCTTAGATCATATGAAAGTAAAGGCCTTTGCTGAGGTTACATTGGCTAATTCGATACGTGAAGGTGTGCAGCATTTAATACGTTTGTCTGGTATTGGCGCCATGAAACCGAATACAATTATATTGGGCTTCTATGACAATGAAGCGCCCAATGATTTCTTTCAAAAGTGAGTTATTTTATTTATAAAAAAAAAACCAGATTTTAAAAAAAGGCTAACAATAAAATGTAAATTACTAACCCTATTTATGAATTGATTTTTTCAGTGGCTTGTCACCCTATAAAACTGATGGTTTCAATGAGGGTGATATTCAAAATTTCCCGATACGCAGCACTAATGATGAAAAACAAATCGATAGTAAAGAATATGTTGCTATAATCTGTGATATTTTACGCATGAAAAAAAATCTGTGCTTGTGTCGTCACTTTCATCGCTTGGATAAGCACTTCATAGCTAAGTAAATAATCCTAATCTTGTCTTTTACTACTTATATCTCATCAATATGTTACTTTTTCAGGAGTAAGCACATGAAGTACATCGACGTTTGGCCTATTAATGTTTTCAATCCAAAAATGGAGGATCCCTTCGATGTTGTCTCATTGTTTATGATGCAATTGGCTTGCATTATTAATATGCTAGCAAAATGGAAGCATCTGCGCTTGCGTGTCTTTCTTTGCGAAACAAATAATAGCGAAACAAGCAACATAAGGTTGGCAGCCAATATATGCACAAATCATGAATCAGTTTAACATTTATGTTTTTTTTTATTTATTGTTATAATTGCAGCGCTTTTGACACACAAGCACCACAAATGGATATTTTCTCAAAATTCAAACTGGAACAGTCACTGAAACAACTGCGTATCAATGCAAATATTTTTGAGGTAACTTATATATTGAATATATTTATTTTTTATTTTTAGTTATGTGTTTCTTTTTTATCTATTATTTATAATTAAATATTTTTTTTTATAGATACAAGAATGGAGTCACGATACTGAGTTCACACGTAACTCAAAATTACTTAAACAGTTTACTAGACACTCTGAAACTAATGTCGAAACATTGACAGAGGAAAATCTTAATCGCTCGATATTATATATGAGAAGGTGAGTTTTTAAATATAACTTTCATGGAGTTTGCTCTAAGTAGAAAAAGAAAAATCAAAAAAGTATGCTTAGATGTATCTAAAATGCCACTTCAAAACATACCACATCTCTACTTTGTATTTACCTTCCTTCAAGATACCTTCAAGTTCCAAATATCATCCCTTTCTTTCGATGTTCGATTATGCCTAGGAGTTTTGAGGAGGTTATTTAATTTGTGTGAAATATCTTTTCAGGATATATTTCTTGGGTTTTTTAGTGTTTTTTTTTTTAATGTATTTATTATTTTAATTGGGCTCATTGCCTTCAACCGACTCTGGACTCTGAGAAAGCCAATCTTAAGTTTGTCTTTGTGTTTAAACGAGTTTTTCCCTGAACTGTCTTTTCGTTTACAAACAATTTTTTTTATCTTTTTTCAGAGCTAATGAAATCATACGCGAACGCTCAGACCAAACTGCAGTGTCCTTCATTTATTTAGCAGCGCCGCCAAAAACCGATGCACCTGACTTTGAGCAGCGCAGTGGACACTATATGGATTTGCTGACAGAGCTGACAAATGATTTGCCACCGACCATTCTAGTGCACGGTGTCAGTACAGTGACATCAACGACACTTTAAATCTGTTGCATTAATAGGAAATATGTTGCTTACCGCAAACCATATGGAGTGGATTAGCCAATCCTAGCATTTGAAATTAAAATTCAACAATTTGGTGATTAATGCATTAATGTGGATGCTTGAAAAATATTTTTCTTTTAAAATTTATATTTTCTAAAAATATATTTTGTGTAATTTTTGTGTTTTTGCACTGATGAATTGTTAAAAAATTATTCCATTATTTTTATTTAAGAACATTTTGTTTGTTATAATAATGTTAAAAAAAACATGTTGTTGTAAAGATATAAAAAATCCAAGGTATTTCAAATCATGATCAACTATTTTAGACTTAATTTTTTGTAGTTATTTTTCTGCAACCATTATTATATTCTTCAATGAAAATAAGAAATATTTTTTATATTTGGTGCTTATTTTAGAATCAACAAACCATTGTTGTCTCCATTACTAAACAATTTAAGCATATCACAGAAAAAAACTGAAAATAAAATTTTTTAAAAAAGATACTCTTATACACAAAAAAAAAAAAAAAAAATAAATATACTAAGTGATATACAACCACTGTACCGGCTCTATAAGGTAGGCAGCAACTAGCATAATCATTGTAAAAGAAGCTCTCAGCAATTTAATTAGTAACATCTAGTTAAAAAATCCTACAAAAGAAAAACTTAATTTAATATTTTTAGTTTCTATGTTAATGTCTACAAGTATTATGTTTCCATATCACTTAATCAAATAACACAAATAGTACCTAAATAATAAGCTTTTAAATAAAAATGAACAAAATATATAAAAGTGATCTAAAGTTTTGATTTTAATTGTTAAATAGTGCTAAAAAAGCAAAATTATAACGACCAAAGCTTCTCAATGAACGAATGAAAAAAACTAATGCGTGCTCATCAGTGTTTCACCAGGACGCGCAGCCTTCTATTCATCCTTTGTTTTTCTAAACTAATGAATCGTTATGTTCTGCTTAGATAAGCCGATGAAGTCATAAATGTCAAATAGAATTGCTCAATCGCATTGACAATATTTATGTGATGTCCAATAATGATATGAAGTCTAAGGTGACAGTTTTTGAGTTACAATTGATTTTTTTTACCTGCATCATTATGTTGCACGGCAGCAAACAGCAGGACAATAAATGTATGTCCTTTTTGTCTTGTGCACTCTTAACTTTCCTTTCCTGCCAATGTTTTACTATTTCTAAGGTTGTCAATGTCAATAAATTCTCATAAAATTTACAATTAAGGCAACACCAAGGCTTTGATTGGAAATCTTACGGCCATTAGTGCTCAAAACCATTGTCTACTGATATGACAAGGCGTTAGTTTATGACATGGAATGTGCTAAAGAGCTCGTGTATGTTTGGCGTGATGTCACTTTGGGTCACACTTTTGTTTCGTTTCGGTTTATCCCTTTATTTTCCCTGAATGGCGTTGTTACTGTTTTTTAGGGTTTTTTTATATTATACTCGTATTTAATTCTTAGAACAGTTATACTTGATTAGTTAATTAGTTTGTAGATATATGAGGATAGTCCTGTCAATGATTTCTTTACAACAAAAAAATAAATTTAATTATTGTTAAAATACAGTCTTTTAATTAGAAATAATATTCTTTAATTTAACTTAATTCCATAATTAATTTAATTCTCATGGTATTGTAGCATGAATAAATTTGAAGTCACCGTGTGTTTCGCCTAGAAGGAAGAAATCTACAAAACTGTCTCTTGTCATGATCACTTGCTTTAATCATACGTATTATTTTCATTGCTTATACGTTAATTTAACGCGGTTATGTTTTACCGCGCAGGTTTTCAAAAAAATTAAAAAAAGGCATTTTTCTAAAATGCATCGGCGCTCGATGGAATTGTTTCTTAATGAGTATAGGTGTTATGATAAAAGTAATGAAATGACAGAATTTATGACAAAATAAAAAAAAAATAACAATTTAATTAAAAACCAATTTTTAATATACCACTTTTTTAAAACGAACTAAAAAATAAAAAAAAATTTCTCCTAGAGTGGGGCTTTTAGTTCTCATAAAAACGTGGGGCGCATGCCATAGAGAATAGTAAGGAGTGTTATTGACTATTCGAGAAATAATGGGAAACAAGGTGAACAAGAATTAGGAATGAGATCCGAACAAGGATAAGGTTAGGAATTTGGGCATGGATTAAAACAAGAGTTTGGGTAAGGAGTAGGACATTTATTAAGACAAATATAAGAACAATGACAAGGATAAGGAAAAGGATATAGATACGCAGTCAAGTCAAAACCTACGGGTGTGTCAGCGAAACAGCCAACTTATGTTTCAATGAGTACCAAGTTTATTACTAGTATTTTAGTTTAAATAAACAAAATAAAATGAATGGACATTCGTGGTACCTCTTAATAGTTCCTAGAATAAGATTGACAAAACAGGCTACAATATTTTTAGCTTAAGAAGAAACATGGACCTAAATTCATAACTTTATCTTACAGGCTAATGGAACGATGTACGAAGTCGTGTTTATTTTGAGATATTAACAAATTAGAGGACAAATTCTGAAAGTTCTGAATAAAAAACTATCCAGAAAAGAGAGTGATCTTCTTGAGTGACATACACCTACTTTTCCGCAAATGCCCACCATTTTCAAAAAATTCGTTGGTTATATCTGTATATATCTTGAGACATGTTTTTGGTACTGTTGATTCGGATGTTATATTTGCGAATTTAATTTCACGGTTTTTGCGAAAATGTACTAGTATATTGACGGCTGAAGCCTTTGGTTTAATCCACCGAAATAAGTGATGATTTTTTTTTAGAATTTTAAATAAGGAATAGTTTTTAACGCAATCTACCCCTAATCGTGTGCAAATGACCAATCTATCCAAATAAAATATAAAATATGAAAAATTATTTTTTATGATTTTATAAGCTTTGTTCTAAAAAGTTGAGGAAGGTATTGTGCCGAAAATGCAACGGCGTTGCATGGAATTATTGCTTGCATAGAATATGAGCTACGAAAAAAATTATGATAAGGGCAAATGTTATAAATGTAAATGTTTCTACAAATATAAAAAACTTACTTATGACATCGTTAGGTCGCACAGGTAGCAGCTTATTATACTTATGTCAAGAATTATTCAAACTCGCTTAGTTAGATGCTACTGAAAATTTTATTTTACTTCAATAAATGTTGTTTTTTTGTTTTTTGCCTAGAAAAGACAATAAAAAGTTATGACTTCACAAGGCCGCATAGGCATAGGCTTAAGCATCGTAAGTGCAACAAAAAATTCAACAGCGTTGCATGGAATAATTGGGTCCTACGGTTTCTTTTATGATACGATAGTAAATATGATTTTTTTTTCTTCAAATGACAAAAATATATAAAATATTAATGGCATCATCAAGATTCTGAGTGAGCTGCTTAATGTTACGAAAATGTATCATCGTTGCATAGAATTATTGCATGGTGCTAAGGTAGTTGTTAATGTACAAGTTTCGTAAAAGGATTCGTAAGCGTCGTAGAAAATAAAAAAAAAAGAAACAGAAACAAACACAAAAATTAAAACAGAAATAAAACTAAGGATTAGGACAAGGTTGAGCACAGGGTTAAGGATGATAATAAGGTAAAGTGTTGGCACAATTTTAGGGACAAAGATAAGAACAAGGCTTAGACAAAGATAAGCATTAGGTAAAGGGTATGGACAAGGGTTAAAAGAAGGATAAGGACAAGGTGTAAAAAAGGCTTAGGACTATATTTTCACAATAGGATAAGGAATAGGACAAGCGCAGATCATGGATTAGGACAATGGGTGGAATTAGAACTACAAGGATTAAGACAAGGATTATTTCAAGGAATTGAAATAAGCAGTACAAAGGTAAGGAACAGAATAGGGACAAGGTCTAGGACTAAGACAAGGTTTTGAAAAAGGATTCGTACAAAAATTAGGAGGAAGGAATATTCATCTTTGAGTTTGTGAAAAGTATTTTCTAACAAGTACTAAGTTACTGCAAAAAAAAATTATTAAAAAAATGATTTACTTAAAAAATAAATATTGAGCCCTAGAATAACAAAATTGACCAGATTTCTAATGAAATTTTGGTTTTTTTTTTATATTGTTAAAAAACTTATGAGACCTTTAGTGCATGTTTACGCTCAACGTTTTTCAGAAGCGTTTATTTTGTGATATTAAATGATTCCTAGATTCGTGATTTGTTGATATATTGCGTTTGCATGCCACAGTACCTCAATGAAATATCGCCCAAAAATTAAAAAAAAAAACATTAAATATCAGAAGTTTTCTTTTGATATAAAAAAGAAATTAAAAATGGAATACTACAAATATCTGTTTTTAAGAACTATAAAAATAGAAATTGTTCATTATTAAAAGAACTGCCTTTACTTGAATACCGTTATCTCTAAGAACTGGTTGACGTTTCTTGTCAAATATCGAAAACAAAAAATCACCCAAAAACAGAAAGTGAAATTTCACCCAAAATATTAGGTACACCCAAATAAAAAAACAAAACGAAATTTCACCCAACAGAAATGCAAAATCCCCAATTCATATGAAAAATCAGCCAAATTAGTATGGAAAGAAAGCTTGAATCACTGAATTTGAAGATTTGAAACACTGAAGAAATAAGGAGTAAAATATTTATGCGATTGATTTAATAATGCAGACATAAAAACTGATCGAAGTGAAACAGAATAAAAAATTTTCGATCAGAAGAAACTTGGTCAATGACTTTCAAGGGCTTAAATGCCCATTTGTTTTTTTTTGTGTTAACTGGGAATCTCCAGACCTCTTTTTGAAACTCTTTTAGAAACTTTTTAATTACTAGGACTTATTTTTTAAAGAAACTAGTTTGTACATTCTGTCGAATATTCGACAACACTTAACTAAATGGATGTGCAGATTTTTTTATAGAATGTCTAGTCTTTTTTCCACTTCCACAGACATCATGTCTGACAGTTCCAATGTTGGACCATCTGGATGTTTTAAGGCTAATTCACTAAATAATGAGTGAGAGTAAATAAAAGAAAAATTCGAAGAAGTCCTCACAGTAAAATCCCTAAATGACATCATAAGCCCGAAAATATAAAATAATCAATATGATCCATTAACTGCTTATTTGGCTAAGCCTTTGTTTATTTGCAAATATGAAAGAGCGTGCAAAATTCCGTCAAGGATTTAAAAATGTTTTATACCTATTTCAAAACAAAGCCAAAAATAAAAGAAAAAATAAACGGAAGAAAGGGAAAAAAAACAGATCGAAAAACAAGTGTAAGAGTGAGCCTTCTATTGAATACTTAAACGAAGTTCTATTGAATACTTAAACAATATAATAGAAAAAAAGATACTTTTGTTCTTTGCTGTTGGGCAATTTAGCGCCATCGTATAATCTGCAAGACGAAAACCATTACGATCAACAATACGAGGTCAGTTTCACTCTCCTTCACAGTGCATAATAATCTGTTTGTAAGGATTATCATCAGGCTTGCTATTGTGTGTGATTATTGTGTGTAAATGATTTCTGTCGTGTAAATGCGAAACATCACAGAGTCAAAACTTCTCTTTGTTTGGTATTGTTCGTGATGCATTCTTTTCTCCTTGACACCGGAGTAATTTTGCATTAATTTTTCAGGTATGCGTACTTCACACACGCTAATAAAAATTTCGTGTGTGAATTCCGCCTTTCATTTTATCTGTTTTTCCGATAAAAACTGCATTATGGGCGTTTGCAATGCTTAGGTACCCTACAATTAGTGCCTACTAGCATTGTGTAACTTTCACGGAAACTCAACTGGGTTTGACGTGTAATTTTTCCGCACAATTGTTGCTTTTTCTTCATTATCATTATCATCCACTCCAATTTGCGGTCGCGTGGCATCATTTTGACATTTGATCTAATCCCATCGATCTTTCTAACGAACTTTTCTGATCTTAGTTATTTACCGATTTTGGCATCTGTTGCACAAGTACTACTTCGTGCAAAAGTGGGCCGTTCCATTGTCATGCATTGTGCGAGTGAACCATTTGCTTTTGTCCTTGCAAATTGTGTGAAATGTTCAATCATTTGTATATTTTAGTTCTGGTTGGCGTTGAGTTGTCTGGCCTTTCTTTAGAAACTGATCTTCAATTTATTTGATATTTATTACATAGAAAGCGGCTACTTTGAAGTTGTTATTGTTTGACCAAAAAATTAGAGCATTTGAAGAATTGTGTTAATAGAAGGTGGTTCTGGTTGAATTAATAATGCAGCAAAATCAAGTGTAGAACAGCTTTGCGTGCAAATTCGAGTTGTGCAACACTATTTTTTTACACTGCACCAGCTACATACACATTCACACTATCTTTTTTTTCATCTATGCATTTTCAGTTTGCATTAAGCTTGAATTAAAAAAACCACAATTTAAATATTAAAACCGCAAGAATGCACATACTTTCGAAAGTAAAAACATACGAGAAATTTATATCCAGGTCGCTTTTTTATAGTTAGTTTGTATTATCGTATTTAAACACCTGGGAATATTTTACACACAATTATTTCAACTTTAAGCGAAGTTCATGTTAAGTGGACCTAAAGATCTGGCGCTTTGAGTTGATGTCAGTTAGATCTTATTTTCAAAAAAGGAGCTTATAGTTACTGGTCAGTCCTCAACAAGTATGAGTTCCAAATACCATTTTAGTCTCAAGTATAAATTTATTAGTAATTTATTAGTACTGCCATTATTTTTATTTATTAGTTTTTAAACTTTAATTTATATTTATGGGATTATACCTTGTCATTTGTACCTTGTCAAAATATTGACGCATGTTCTACTTTTAAATCGATAATTTGGGGGTGTGTTTGAAAAAGTTGCGTGGAGAGCTTCACGAAAAAATGTTTTTATTTCAAACACAAAATTTCCATAGGATGCAGTGGACAAAATTGAACAAGATAAGGCCTGTTAGAAAGCTCAACATCAATTCCATCAAATATTTGTCACTCTCAGTGGCGGATCTACATACGGGCTGAAAGGGGTTTAGCCAGAAAAACTTAAGGAATAAAGTTTGTTGAAAATAGTACATTTCGATACATATAAGTGCTTGTATGATGAAACAGGAACAGGTTTTAAATAGAGGGTGAACTTTTAAAAAAATTTTTTCCGTATGATATCATCTACACACTAAAAAGTTCCTTATATAAATTCATACCGGTAAGCAGATATTTTCATCTTTTACACCGAACGGTGTTAAGTTACACCGCCTATCCGGTGTGAAATGCTGAACCCAGCAGTTATTTTGGAGTCAATTGAAAAAGTGAAGCTAGTTCATATCTAGCGCAGTTCGAAGTAGCTCTGAATAAGTACAAACGGGGTACAGTGTGGAACAGTTCAGTTTGCTTTTGTTTTCAAAAGTATTGCTGAAAAAAAATAAAAATTTACTGCGCACAAGACGGAATCGGTTGTTGCTCTGTATGTATAAATGTAAATCTTATTTCATAAAACTTTTGGATGGAAAAGATCGTACAAAACAGGTCTTTAGGACCTTTACCAGTACACGAGGACCAGTTAACTAAATTTTTGTACTTTTAAAATGTTCACTTTAAAACTAGTTAAAAAATAACCACTTTCAGGCTACTGCGAAAGCAGCCAGTATAAAAATGTTGCTAATGGAACTAGTTCAAATATGGGGAAAAAGGAGTGTCTATGGGGACAATTGTCTTTTACTATGACATCAACCCGCAAAAAGCGTCAGTTCGTTCAATGTTAAAGGTTATTGTAATGGAACTAGTACTGGTTCTTTTTGGAACTAGTTCAGAACTATTTCAAATTTGGTCCCCTTTTCTGTTGGGAACTTATCCGATCGGTGTGAAATAAGAGAGAATAAAAAGAAGAGCAAACAAATTAAAAGTTGAAGTTTCTATAACTGAAAGTGAAAATTTTAATCAAAGAAAAAATATTTAAACTAAAAATTAAACTGTAGTGCGTTAGCACTTACTTAATTATTTGTGCATTTTTTGTGAAAATCCTGCAACTGTTTTTGTAAAAATTTTTGAGCTATCAGAGAAAAATTGAATAAAAACTCATTGAATTAAACCATTTTGTCTTTTTTATTGTAAAAAGCGATTTTACCACCGAAATTACACCGTTCGGTGTTAAAAAATCATAATTTTGCTCTTTCTAAATAAACAAATAACAGAGGTACAAAATAAACATCCTATTTGATATTTAATTTTTTACACCGATCGGGGTGAATAAAATATGACCTTTCGAATATAAAATTATAGCACTTTGACACGGTGTTTTTTAACACCGAACGGTGTAGGACTCCTTACACAAATTTTTTGGTGTGTAATAATTGAAATTAAATATAAATTGAATTTGCTCGTTGATTGATTTAAAAGAATAGAAAATTCAAAGAAGTTGCAAGTTAATTGTTCTCCAGGACCCTTTGGTTTCCATTTGCGTTCATTTTGCTAATTTTAACTTTCTTTTTATTAATTTTCTAACCAATTTCATTATTTTTTTTTAACAACAATTTAATTTTGACACTTAGCCAATCAGCTGTTCAAAGCCCGAGATTTGTGCTTGAAAAAATTTTTCAAGTATAGTTCAAGTAAAGTTCAAGTAAAGTTCGAGTAATAGAGAGTGGCATTTTGCTTGTTCTTCCTCTCTCTCGTACTGGGAAAAATGTGTACGGAAATGTTTTCAAGTAACTTGAAGTTACTTGAACGAGTACGGAAACAGACCTAATATGTAATTCATTTCTGATTTAACGGTCATCGAAAGTGAGCAAGCCTGAAGATTTTTGTAAAACATGAAAAAAAAGTGAATTTCGTGTCTTGATGAAACATCTCTTCTTGGGGGGGGGATTCACGCCAATAAAATTATCGCTTGCGTCAAACTTTATAGGGACTCCTCACAATCGATTGGAGCGATTCACAAGGGGATTCGTTGTGGCAGCATGAACACAAGGACGCCCAATATTCTGGTCGTCCGTGTGAGGTTACAACGTCAGAAATCGTCAATAACAACCGTGGTATTTTATTGGCGAGTTAAAGTGCACGAGAATGCCGAGTCTATGGGTATCTCAATCAAAGGGAACGCAATATTTCCCAAACATTTTTGGATATGAGATCTAACAGCTAGATGGCCGCCGCATTTGCTCTTCAAAGCAATGTTGCCACAAAAGCACGATAAATAGTACTTATGGTATTTTTCAACGATTGTGGGGGTAATTCCCATGGTATTTTGTGGTAAAAATCTCTCGTGTGGAAAAAATACTACATGTGCGATATTTACCACGCGTGGGAAAAAAATACCTCAAAATACCTCAAATTACCACAAAATATCTCAAATGACCACAAAATACCACAATTTTGTGGTAATTTGAGGTATTGTGGTAATTTGAGGTATTTTTTTGGTATTTTGCGAGTGTGGTAATTTATTAGAATTAAGTGTGAGAAAAATAGAATTTTGGTGGTAATTTCATCTGGCGACACTGCTTCACAGTAGTGTTCATTCAAGAGCAATAAGAAGAGATTTTTGCACCGTTTCATAACCTTGGACGAAGCAACGATTCATCGCAATACACCAGAGATCATATTTAATGTTAAAACCCGTACAATTTGAGAACTTTTTTCGTATTTAACCCGTCGTGAATGAACATGGGTGTATTACACCCGAGCTGTTTTTATATGTACGAGGTTTAGCTATTTGGCTCCTTACTGCCACGAAATTCTAAGTAGATGCTAAATATTAATATATTAAAATTTTTTATTTTCAAATTAATATATTAATGACTTAATAAAAAGCATTAAAAAAATTTCTTTTAAATATAGTTTTTGTTTTCTATACATATTTTTCCTTGGGTGTGACACACCCAGTTCATTGGCGGTGTGACAAAAAATATGTTCATTGACGGCGGGTTAAGGTATGTTGCCATTTGGCGACCTCGGTATTCGAGTGAAAATTTAAAGTATTTTTGCAGGAAAATGGTAAGAGATAATGGAAAAATGTTTTAGGGTGAATTAATACACTCAAAAAAATTATTACAAAATGAAACATTTTATAAAATTTTTTATGCATGAATTTTTATAATTTTCACTCGAATACCGAGGTCGCCAAATGGCAACATACCTTAACCCGCCGTCAATGAACATATTTTTTGTCACACCGCCAATGAAAGTAGGAACATGCCTTAAACAAAAACCTTAAATTGTCCTTTTTTATGTATAATATTACGTGAAAACGTTTAAATTAATGTTGTTTATTAACAACAAACATAATTAACTTTCTTTTCAATCATAAATCAATTGTTATTAAACCTTACATAGGCCATAACAAAAACAGCTATTGATGTCAAATAAGGGCTTGTCGAGCCAGACTTAGTGCTATTATTAAAATTGACCTTGTCATTCTTGCCAAATGTTTGTGATAAGTTTTGAGATGAGCGTTTTTGTTTTTTATTATTGAAATATGGACAATGAAATCGAAAGTGGCAATTTTCAAAAAGCCGCAAAATGTCAGATAAGCAAAAGATCAACAGTAGCTCTTTTATAGCTGGCTGATCCAAAAGCAAAGAACAGAAACTAAATAATAATCAAAAACAGAGCAAACAATAGCATAAAAGGAAAAATTAAAAATAAATAAAAAGTCATGCTGAAGAAAACAATTAAACGTTTTGACCGCAAGCCAATTTGGAACATAAAAGGAAGCAGCACGCAGCAAGGAACAAACAAAGAAGGAACGAAAAAAAAAGACAACAAAAGTATGCAACAAAACCCACAAAGCCAAGGCAACGAATCAGGTCAAGACAAAGAAGTTAATTCTAAGCTAGCAGGTAACTCAGAGCCACTGTTTAAGCCAATGGGAACCTCTGATGGACGATCAAAAAACCAATAAATAGCGAGGAAGTCTTAACACAGCAGCCCATTTGAGTTTAGTCCTTCAGAAGGACATGTTAAATTAAAAGAATTATAAAAAATTAATATCAAAGTCGAGTCTAAAAATGATTTCCAACGACTTAAGCGAATCATTCAGCTTTTTAAGTCACAACGAATTAAACAGCAGTCTGCTCAGTGGAAGCGGTAGTGGTGCTCATAGCCCACCACTTGACTCCAATGATATGGATTTCATCGATCTATACAATATGGATTACAATGCGGACAGCATGTCGGATACCAACACCTCCGAGCTCTGTTTTAGTCTTCAAGCTAGAGATTATAAGAATGAAAATAAGTACGCTGGTACGCTTAGTTCGTCGTTGTTGAGCAATGATTATCCAAATTCTCCAAAAAATTGGCTAACCTCTGCAATAGTGCATCAAACACTGCAACATCAGCAACATTATAGAACATCGACACAAAAACCAGCCTCCAGTCATCCCTACCGATTGATGGAATCCAAATCTAATAATGCGCTCCTCGGTAACATCAACAGTTTTAAGCAACGACAATGTGTTCCATCAAATGCGCTTAAACGTCAACACAGCGCAACTGTTTCCGTTTCAATTTGCAGCTCGGAACTACTGAGGAAACGTCGTTTAGCCGCCAATGCGCGTGAACGTCGTCGTATGAATAGCCTCAACGATGCCTTCGATAAACTGCGCGATGTTGTGCCATCACTTGGTCATGATCGAAAGTTGTCCAAATTTGAAACGCTTCAAATGGCACAAGCTTATATTGGCGATCTTATAAAGCTTTTGACGATAGACTTTTAGTGGCTGCTTTATATATTTATTTAAGAAGAAACTGCAAATTGTGTACACTGTGTAAATAAAATTTTAGTAAATTTAAACTTTAAGTTGTAGACTTTGTTAAGGCTAGTATAATTTTTTATCAGACTAAATTAATAAAATGTGTGTCATAAATAAATTCGAAAATGTTGAACAAGAGAATTATACGTGTATTTAGTTTGTCAGTTGTCTATACAAAAAGCTGTATTCAATATACTCCTCATTTTTTTTAAATCCACAAACACTAGGTAACGGTCGAGAACTATTTGTATTTGGTCCAATTCTGGTCATACTCATAAATAAACAACGAGTGAACAAACAACACATCGGTCAAAATTTAAATATCCGCACAGCTGTGTAGCTCTATGTATAAGCAACAGATTTATGAAGATTTTACTATATTGGTGATGTTACTTAGAATGGGGATAGGCCTGGTTTTAAACAGCGTGATTTTTCATTAAATTTTGTATATTTTCAAGTCATAGTACGTTTTAAAAACCAAAACTATGTAATGTGTAAAATATCAAATCAAGGTTTCGTTTTTTTGATGAAGTCACTTTTTTTAGATAGGAACTAATGATCAATTTTCAATAAGATAGCTCCTTATTGCTATCTAATATAAAATGCTTTTCGAACCAAAATCATGGAAAATATTAAAAGTAAAATCATCTGATTATTCCCATGATCTCACCTCGCCTCACGTAGAACATGAAAATTCATTAATGCTTTAATGATGATGATGATGAAGGATTGCTGTCGGAATCAGATCATTCTTCACATATAGCAAAACCCTTTTGTTTTTATGACTGCCTCACATCAATTGCGCATTGATGTTATGAAACTCCGACATCGCTCGATTGTGATTGACTCCCCTGCCAACTTCGCTTTCTCAAAAAGAGAGATTTGTAACATTTTTAAAGCTTACGGCTCTAGGGTACGACGATGGGTTTGAGTTTTGACTGGATGATGATAGCCATTCCAAAACATTGACGATATTTTCCGCAAAGAATTTCTGTGTGAGCCTAGCCGTATGCTTGGGATAGTTGTCCGGTAGGAATTTCCATATAACACTAAAATTTTCTTCAGCCTACGTCAGCATGACATTGTTTAAAATGTCAAGGTTCTTCTCCTTATTTTAAAATTCCATAAATTTTGTAGATTGGCCCAACACCGTTCCAGGAGAAGCACCGCCATACCATAATCATTATGGCATAATGGACCCTTTACCATGCTTCACTACGCGAGAAACATAATAATAATAATAATACACAAAGCACATTCTTCCACTGATTTGTAGTCCAATTCCAATTTTCAAAGATTATTCGACGTTTTCTTTGAATCATTCAAACTTAGAGACTTCATTCAAATATTGGAAAACAGACTCTATCTTTGTGTTGAGACAAACAGGGAGGCAAATGAATTAAGCGTAAATTGGCTAATTGCTTTATACAAACTATGGACTGGGCGAAATTCCACAGAGAATGTGTGAGGCATATGACAAATGGCAAAGTACAGGAGCTGTAAAGTAATAGATAAGGTAGAAAATTATGTCGCCCAGAGTTTCCGAAACATAGTACTTTCTTAATTTAAGGGGGCATATAGGTTACAAATTTTCTTTTCGGCGGAAAAAAATTATCCTAGTTCAGGCGATAGCCACTTAAACAACGGTTAATTTGGTTTTTTTTATTTTTTCCTCAGATGTTCCAGACTGGTGATATCCTGCACACCGTCAATTGTTTTGCATTTCTTTAAAAAAATCAAATAACGTCAAAAACCGCTTGAAAAATTCTGAAAAAATTTTTTTGTATTCTTTGAATGTTAATTAATATACATATATGCAAAATTTGAAAAAAAAATTCCCGAAAAAAATTTTTTTTTTAAATGTATAACCTATACGCCCCCTTAAGGGGTTTTTGACCCCCTTTGTGAATATTATTGGAATTGAATGTTCCCAATTTTAATGTTTATTCAATTTACAAGAGTTCTCCTGAAGATCTTAAATAAAAATTTTACTAAATTTAGGAGTTAAAGGAAATTAACTACGGCCCCATGGTATAAAATGTGACTTGGAAAAAATCAGTTAATTTTGCTAATCCAGAAAAATCCTTTGGACGATATGTTCAATGGATAATGGCTATCAGAAACCATTGGAGTTTTTCCAGTTATTTTTTAGTGTCGTACAGTGTTACTAATAAGTAAGAAAACCGTTTAAAAAATCGTAGAAATAATGTTTGCTGAATTTAGGTTAAATGACAGTGAAAACTATCTAATCATTTTGAAACAACCGAAAATATGTTTTTGTTCAAAAAATCTTTCGTTAATTAATAAACCAATGATATTTGCTTAGTTTTTTCCTAAGACTATTCTCTCAAAATACTCTTTTGCTGCTAAAATTATTAGTTAAAATATTTAAAAAAGCTAGTGTCTGATGATTAACTAAGGGGACTCGGGGTCCCCGGAGTGTCGAAAACACAAGCGTACGAATGCTACAAAGAGTTTAAAGTGGGCCGTACTATTGTTGATGATTTGCCTCGTTCTGGTCGTCCATCCACCAGTGTGACTGACGAAAACATGGAAAAAATGAAAAAAATTGTCCTCGCAGATCATCGTGAGAGCCTAAGGGAGATAGCAGAGAATTCGCAGAAGGAACTGAGAACGATTCCAAAATCAGCCTATGAAAAGTGTTTTCAAAACTGGAGGACGCGTAGGAGATAAGGAAATAAAATCAATATCTATGCGTAATTGAACCATTTTTGTGAAGCTACTTTTTTCTGTGTTTATATTTGTAAAATAATTTTGAAAATTCAATCCAATGGTGCAAATGGTGCAGTGTGATTAAATCAGCTATATCTTCTACTTATAGCGTAAATTTCACATTTTACATAGTTTACTTTTTGTATTTTCTCTTATTAATTTTCAATCCTCCAATTACTGTTACTTTACAACGTTTTTAGTAAGAACTTTTTAAGAATTGTTTCAAAACCAAATTCTCACCGATTATGCGTGGTTCAGAAATCTCCCGAGTTCTTGGCTAATTTTGCATAGCCTGTGATTTCTCATATTTTCTAAGAGCCGGAAGTAGTTTCTACAAAATGCATAAAAATCAATTTAGATAAAAATACTCCACCAACACTTTCATGCAGTCAGTTGTAATAATCAAATATATTTTTGTGGTTTCCTTGCTGTTAAAAGAAGATTGATAAGCGAAAATAAGGTAAAGAAGAAAAAAATCCATTTGAGTAGGGGGCGTATCCTGAGATTTCAAAAATCTACAACAAATAATATTCGCGGTATTTGTTTGCTTAGATGGTTATGCAAGGTTGCCCAAACAGGACGAACGATAAACATATCCTTGAAGTGTATTAAGTAGTGGGCGTGCAGGCAGCAATCAAAACAATGGAAAAACACGAAGTTCCTACTTCCTTGATCTTTTGCGTTCCGCTGTAAAATTCCATCTACAGGTAAAATGTACATGTGCCGTGCATTTTTGATCTACAAGCTTGATAATTGATTTAAGCATAGTTATTTGTAGTTTCTTTTTTCTTTTCTTGTTGTGTTTTAATTCGTTATATCTTCAAATGAGTTCGACTGTCGGCACCATGCTAAGAAGAATCACATTAATTTCTTCTGGAATCGCATCGTTAGAGAATGCAAATATGTTAAAATAAGCTGGAGGACTTTGCACTTTTGCGTAGATATCCTTTGCGTACATAGAGTACTCAATAGCTTTGTAAGTGGTATGCGAAAAAATTAGTAATGCCGAAAAAATTAGGTGCCAAAAAACTTTTTAAAAAACTGTTTTTATTTTCAGTTCTTTCCTGAAGAAAGATTTTTTTTCTACTTGCTCCCAAATGATAAGATACTTATTGGCTCCAATAAAAAGCCGATTTATAAGAATTTTTATACCCCCACGCTTACTGCTTAAGAGGTATATTAAGTTTGTTACTCCGTTTGTAACCCCCATAAGGAGGCGTAGTAGATATGGAAAAGTAAATATATTCTTAATCAGCAACACCACCTGAGTCGAAATTTTGAAGCTATCGTAATGAATTTCCACACAATGTGAGATCATCAAAATGGTAAAATCTCTAAAAATATCCCAAAAAATTTCAGCTAAACACTTGAAACTTTGCACATAAGCTTTAATTTTAAATACATACCCTTAGTTTGAAACTTGGAAAAATCAGTAAAAAGCCATGCCTATATCCACACAAAGTGACGTCATCAAAATGGTAAAATCTCTAAAAACTACACAAAAATTAAGTTAAGCACTTTAAATTTTGCACATTTGCACTCCCAATTTCAAGCCGAATATAAAAGAATAGAAAAGCAGTGGTCGCAAAGATCCTAAAAAAAAATTTGATTATGGGTTAAGATAAGCTTTGTAAACATTTCTCGTTCAATATTGTTATTAATAAATTCAAAGGATAACAATGAAAATAAATTGTTGGGAAAAGAAAGTTTTGAAGTGACAACTTTACGTTTTAGCGCGCAGGTTTACAAAAAAATTGAAAAAGACATTTTATCAAAATGCATCGGTGTTGCATGGAACTGTTACTCGGTAAGTATTAGGTACAACAAGAAAAATTATGGTAAGGCAGTGACGGTTTTTCTTTAACTTTGTAACAAAAACATAAAAAATCAATGATGTCATCGGGACGCGGAAGAAGCTGCTTAAATAAACGAAACTGAAAATTTGCTACATGGATGTATTACTATTTACTACTAATATGCAAGGGTGACAGTAAAAAATAGTATACGCCAGTAATGGCTATTTTTTAGACAAAATGAAAAAAAAAAAGACGAAAATTTTGTGACATGATGAGGTCAATGCATCAATCATGCAACGGCGTTGAATGGAATTACTCGTTGAGTATATACGGCAGAGTAAACGATATAAAAAGGTTTAAAACAGATTTGTAAGATTTATACTTGGCTCTACGACTAAAATAAAAAAAAATTAATATTGACGTGGGTCGTGGAGGTTTCAGCTTATGCAACAAAAATGCAAAGTTTATGCTTTTGTTTTTGTTTTAGCTTTGAACCAAGGATTTTATGTGAAATGGTTTGAAAATAGGGTGATAGATTAGTGGGAGCGAAGGGGCAGTCAATTGAAACATATTTGGATGTTCTAAACATGGTAGAAAGTCTGTAAAAACACATTTCATTTGAATCTGAGGCAAGTGTTATGCCTTTACCTCAGTCAATTCAAGTTATAAAGCCATCTATCCACAAACTTCCCTACCACCAACTACGACTTCAAGTCGTAAATATTGATGAGTTTTTCAATTTAAGTTAATTATAAATAAGGAGAGAAAATTGCAAATGCGAAAGGTTAAAGCGTAGAACCATGGCCTGACCAGGAATTGAACCCGGGACCTCTAGGGTGGCAATCGAGCACGCTACATACTCGACTACAGAAGTCGCTTTTTTAATGCAAATAATAATAAACTGGCCATTTCAACCCTTGAAAGGACTTCGACTGAACTCCTTATGATCAAAATTGTGCTGTGCGTGTTATTAAATGTTTGTAAACAATTGATCGAGAACTGTGCATGTTCTCAAGAAGCTTTACATGGCATTATTTGCTCTCTGAGGTTTGCCATTGTCTGCAGAGAGGTGACGGACGAACAGAAAAATTAATTCAATGGAAAAAACTTTCTGTGTCAGATGGAAATTGAGCCAGGGTTCTCTGGCGTATGGGTCACGCACTCTACCTTCTGCCAAAACCGTGCATTTTTAGTGCACCAACAATGAAAAAAGTTGTATGGAATTATAACTCCGTGACTATGGACGCTACGGTAAATTTTATGGGCGACAGTTAAGCTGAGGTTTTCGATCATATCGCACACTAAATACAAAAGAGCAGAACTCCAAATTTTCCAAAATGTACTTTTTGTAATAAATCAATTTACAGTCTACATCGCTAACTACAGCAAAAATTTCGTTTTCATCACCATTATGACTGTTTTTGTTTTTTTAGTTTACAGCTGCAGGCGAAACTAAAGAATACCTACTGTTTTTACTCGCGTCAATGTTTCCTTCAGAGTGGAAGTCAATTTTTTAAAAATATTGCAATCATTTTAACACAAACAGTTTTTTGCCTCTCCCAAAAATTTGAGTTTTGTGAGTTCTGACTGTTTTGTATTTAGTGTCATATCGACACATAATAAAAATAAAAAAAAAAATAAAAAGATGAATGATGTCCGGAAGTCTCTCAGGAAGTCTCTCAGTTTCTTTATCAGTCTCCTTAAAACATGCAAACATCGGTATGAAGTGTTCTGTGATATGCTGCTTAAATTGAAAATACAGTAAAAATCATTTTACTGGGTTTTATTCGAGAGTTAAAAATTTTATTTGTTAACTAAAGAGAACTTATTTGTTTCAAATTTCTTAATAATATACAATAACAAAATATCTTAAATTTTTTTAATTAATATACTACAATTATCTTAACTTTGTACATGTTCAAATTCACAGAATTTATATTATTTTTTAATTAATATGCTCTCCAACCGAAATCCGTTTTTTTAATAAATACTGTTTTTTACTTATGGCAATAATTGATACTATATAACATCGTCAATTGAAGTGTTGAGCTATACAAACGTAAGTTTGATTAATGTTTTTCTAGGATAAAAGATATCACTTGACTTTTAACAGAACTCATCTTAAAAAAAAAGAGCCTTTATAATCAACTTCCCGATCACTCACTCACTATGACCTACAACTGTCCTATTTCTCACAAAATAATCAACTGTATTCTTTACTTTTGGACAAATTGGTTTTCTGCGCATGTTCATAATATTGTCAAAGCAAATTTTCTGCGTGAACCAATAAACGGTAGTCTTCAAGTCAACATAACTAATGCGTTCTTCTTTTTTATTAACTAAGTTTTTAAAATTTTAAATAATGCTTTTCAAAACTCACTTCCATTTCCAGGTATCAGCAGTGGTAATTGAATCAAGTTTATTGATTATTGCCACAAAAATCCTACAGTACAAATCCTTTCCAAAAATTGTAAGTAATGCTTAACCTTTGTTCCTCTTAACCCTCTGCAGCTGACGTCGCAATCTGACAGACACCGAAAATCAAAACTTCGTGAGTACAAACGTAAAATTCGAAGATAAGAAATTCGTTTTTATCTTTCAAAAAAACGTAATTTATTGCAAATTATATTTTAATGTTAGCCTCATAAGTATTTGCTGTTGTATGGAATAAGGTCAAGAAAGTTACAGTCAGAAACTTCATCATAGGAAATCAGTTTAAAAGTGAGGTCTGCTGGACCCCACGTCAGGTGTAATGTTAAATTTGGAGCACATCAGTTGCAGAGGTTAAATAAAATTATTTACAAAATTATGCAAGTCTGTAAGTATGTGTTTGTGGTCAGAGCTCAGAAATGATCAGCATTGTTCAGCTTAAGATCGATGTGAGTTTTGTCTAAATAGCTAAACGAATGCATGACAAAATTGTCTTCCAACTTTTCAGTACGGAGTGAATTGTATCAAACAAAATGTAATGTGAAAAAATTTTATTTATATTAAAAAACTGGTAAGTTGAAATCATTAGCCCCTACTCTGCCGAATTTTTATCCAAAAATGATAGCCTTTTTCTCCGAAATTTTTTTTATCCAAATCGATCATGTCACGCACAGTCCAGAGGTTCGTATGAACCCATTGCACTGACTAAACTCACAGCCTTGAGACGAATTTTATGTGAAGCGGACAAGTGAAGAAACGTTAGTTTTCCTATTTCGTTTCTTTTTGAAAACGTACAGGGCTTAATACCCTCATCTTGTCTACAAAATTTTGATCGCACGCGAAGCGAACTAACTTACTTACGGGCTGTTAAAAATCGGCTTAAATCAAAATACGACTTTTTTCGAAGACATTTTTATAAACTATTTTAGCTGAAAAAATTTTTATAAAATAGTTGCCATAGGTCCCATAGGACCAATATTTTTTTTAATAATGAAAGAAATTGGAAGGCGAACGTTCTTTCGCTTGTCTGCTTCAAGGAAAATGCCCCACAGCTTGAAAACGAAAGACAATTATATCGAATGATACTTTGACCATCATCGTAAAAAAAAACTCACAGCCAAAAAAAAAAACAAAAAAACGAAAAAAAAATAAACTGCGAAATTAAAATTTTTTTTTCAAATCTTAAGCTGAAGCAATTTGTTGTGCTTAAACTGACGAAAGTTTTGTATTTGAAATGAGAAACCTTTATTTAAGGCCTACAAATTTAAGGACAAACTTATAAGAAAAGATGCCGTTTTGTCTTGATGTTGTATTCAAATATATTGTCATTGGAAATTTTGAGCAAAAATAGTTCTACAATTTTTTTTTAATTTCGATGTATTGGAGAAATCTGATTTTCGGTAATTTTTTTTTTTTAATAATTTTGAAAAATTTCTCCGCGTATATTAAAAACAGCATAAATTTTTAGATTAAACAAAATTGGATTATTGTATGTTCTAAACCAAAATTTTATGAAGTGTATTTTAAGCACTAGAATTTAATTTGAACGAATATTTACGTATTTTGTACAACAAAAAGCCGTGTACGAAGTAGTGTCGATAAAATTCTATGTCTATAAAAAATCATCAAAAATCATCAAAAAAAGAAGCTCAAAATACCCAGGTCCAGTTGTGCACCTATAAAAACTGTCTCATGTATAAAATGACTTTGTCTCTCAAAAATTGCATTAACGTAATGTTGAATATTTTCGACAAACTTAACGGCCAACCAAGCTTTAAGAACTAGTTGTGATGCAAGCACTGGATGCAAATTAAAGTTAAGTTCGTTTAAGAAACCCTTTCAAATTGAGGACATTACATTTGTGCCACTGAAGTATTTATCTCAAAAAAGTCCCTTATAACTGCCACAAAAGTCACGTCTGGTTACAAAGCGTCTGCGCTAGTCCATTATTTAATTACTGATGACGAAAACCTTGTGGATTCCAATGTAATTACAATGCAGCAATATTTAAGAGTTTATTATTATTTTAAAATATGCAACGGATGTCGGTTAAAGATATATTTTCTTTTTAAATATTAAATACATATTAATAATAGAATTTATTACAACTAAGTTATTTAATGTTCTTGTATCATTATAAAGCGTAAATTCTTGTGAGAATACAGCGAAAATAACTTAAGCTAAGTTTTGAGTTTAAATACGAATATATATTCTAAATAGATGAAAACAGTCAATTGAGAAATAATAGTATTGCAAAAATAAATCCAAAAGTAACTTAAAGTGGGCTATTTTTAGCGTAAATCAGTTATATAGTCAAATAATTCCAAAGATAGCTTAAGTTTCTTTTCTTTTCTTTTTTTCTTTCTTGTTGTCTATGATAGATGTAAGCATAGAATTGATGAATTTTGTAACACAGCTCAACAAACACATTAAAAACTCGAATAAAAGTCGATTCGTAAAATTTCGCAATGCTTACATAACAGCATTTTTAGGGTACAGACATAATATACTAAAAACTGCTGTTAAATAAATCTCAACTTCATGTTCCGTATCGGCATAATTATCGAAATCGAGCTCTAAAAGAACTGATACAGACTAAGTCTTTATTTGTTGTGCTGTGTTATTGATTATATTCTATAATTTTTCTTATCATTTTTGCTGAAATTTAATATATATTTACATACAATTCATTTCAGTAAAATTAAATTTTTAAATAATATACAAATTGCGGCATATTTTTATATCCATGAATTATTCCCACGAAATTTGCCACGAAATGAGCCACGCATACCACCACCACGTACGCCGCGATTATTAAAATACGGACTGCCACCACCGCGTGGTGGTCTTTGTGCATTGCGAAATGGATTTGGAGATGAGTGGGCCCAACCACGACCTCGACCACGTCCAATATGCCCACCGCCAAGTTCTCCGCCGCCACCCATAAATTGCGGCGGATATTGTTGTTGCTGCGGATGTGGAGGAAAGTGTGGCGGTTGGTGCTCTTGCTGTTGCTGCAAATGCATTTGAAATGGTGGTTGCGGCGGCGGTGGGTACATGGAGCCACCACCACCCATGTAAGGCATTGACTGATTCCAATTTTCATGCTGCTGTTGATCTTGCATATTATCCATGCCCATACCATCTTGGAAAGGATTCATAGGTGCCGAGTGGCCAGGTGGTTGATCCCATATATTATTTTGTGGCACATATTCGGGCGGTGTTTCGAGAAGCGGTGGACGCGTGCTGTTGGTACTGACTTCCGCTTGCTGTTGTTCCTCATCCTGTTCGACATTTTCATCTAATTGCTGCTGCTGTGCTGTTGACGCATCCGTACCCGACGAAGTTTGAGAAAGTTCTAACTGTTCTTGCGATCCTTGTTCTTCGGTAACCTCTGGTAAAGAAATACATTGATTGAAGGAAATTTTTTTCTTGGAAGTCATCAAGATTAATGGCAATATTAAAGGAAACTAAATAAAAATTTAAATTAATGTTAAACTTTTGATCTAAAATAAAAAATGTATGTATCTATGTATGTATTTTCTCTGAAATGCACTCCATTTATTAAATAAAGTAAGAAAAAGTTCTTCATAAATAATTTATTGCTTAAAAAAATCTACTGTGAAAGTGTTAAATTGTTAATTAAGGTCTTAATAAGTCTAGTTATTGGGATTGATCTATTATGGAAAGCTTTTCAATGTCCATATAATTTTTGAAATTTGTTATAAACTGTGCTGTGCAAATATTAACAACTGTTTTATCAGATGGGAACATTTCTCAATTTACTTTACCTTAAAGAGTTAAAACTCAAAAAATTAAATGTATTTTTATAAATTTCTTGTCAGCTTTCATGTATTTTACACAAAAGTTTTAGCATTAAAAATGAATACGTTAAAAACATTTTATGTTTGCTATGAAAATAAAACTTATTTTAAATGAAAGCCTATACTTTGTATTCAATGTTTTAATTTACTGCAAATTTATTAATTTAGATTTGGTTTTTGACGCGAATTGTTGAAATGTTCCTAAAACTGGTTGGTTAATTAACTGGTTGGTTTTTATAAAGCTGAGAATTTTAAAGATTAAAATTTTGTAGGATCATGCATTTCTATCAATTGCATCAGATCAATCTTTTAAAGTTTCGATTAGGAATTGTTGTTGTTGCGTCTTTGTTGATTTGGATTTTAAAAAAAGTTACAAAGAAATCTTTTATTTCTCCATTATTCCACATATCACACCCTAACTACAATGGGAGTACAACAATTTTTTATATTTAATTTATATTTGATATAAAACAATTCATAGTCATCTCCATCGTCTGTCAAAATTTTGTATTCATCTTTTTTCTCTTAAAATTTAAAAATTCGTTTGTCTCCTTGTACCCGATGAAGTCGCTTGAAAAAAAATTGTTTTGTCTTCTCCTGAAAATTTGTAAATTTAGAGTTGTTCACCTCTTGTTGTTAACGTACGATATGTTTCCACTATATGAGAATTTTCTATAAGGTGTAAATTTTGTTACTCAGTTGAAAGTTGTTTCATATATAATTTTATACAGTCTCCATAACTGTTTTTATAAACAACAGTTTATACAGGTAATAGATGTTTATTAAACGTTTATGAGTGAATTTTCGTTGAGTTGGCCTAAAATATCTTTGAAATCAATAAGTGGCAGGTAATTTGCACAGCACTGCACCTATATAATTTATAGCAATTTAAAAATTTTAGCTGCTACACCAACAGAGTCCGCGTAAATATAAAACAAAAATCTCTTAACTCTTGAATGTTGTTTTGACAGGAGAAAAGGATAAAAAAAAAAGTCCGTGGCGTAGTTGGTTAAAGTGTGTGGCCTCTATGTCAGCGAACCTGGAGACCCGGGTTCGAACTCCAGCAGCGACAGAAAATTATATAAATTAAAATAATTTTTCTGTACGGCCGCCACCTCTCTGCAGACAACGGCAAACCTCAGAGAGTAATCAAAATGCCATGTAAAACTTCTTGAGAACAAGAACATTCCGTTCATCGCCGTTCGGAGTCGGCGTTAAACCTGTAGGTCGGGTTCTCGGTCAATTGTGCACAAACTTAATAACACGCATAACACAATTGATCATAAGAAGCTAGGTCAAAGTCCTTTCAAGGGCTGAAATGGCCAGTTCTTTATTTTTTTTTTATTTAAAAAAAAAGTCAAGAGTAAACAACGTCATCAGAATTCTTGATAACACGAACAAAATTCTAGCAGTGCGGAGTGGACACAAATTTTGTATAGGTTCAATTTTTGATAATTTGTGTACAATCATTTAATAACACGTGCAACACAAATGGTCATAAAGCCTCCAGCCAAAGTACTTTCAAGGGCTGAAAGGGCCAATTCGTTTATTTTATAAGATCGATCTTTTAACCTATTTAGAGCTAAGCAAAAACTAAATTTTCACGAAATATACAACACAACATCTCGCGAAAAAATAAAAATAAAAAACACCGTTATTATATTCAAACCTCTAAAAATATCCTCAAGATCTTCATCGGACATGTCCATATCAACAACCATATCAGCAGGATCATAACCGACTGATATATTACCACCGGAATTATCCTTATGGTTTTCAGCGGAAGCAGCAGTACCTAAAAAAATTATCATTTATATAATTCGGAACAAAGCAGCTGCGCTGCATATTTAAAATTATATAACTTACTGTTGTTATTATTTTTTGGTGAAACAGACTCACCACCTTGTGACAAAACTTTATTTGGTGACTGCATTGTCTGAATGAAAAAGTATATTATTTTAGGACAATCCTACATTTATTTCCACAAGAATTATTCACTTACACCGAATCCCAAAAAGCCCGGCGGTAAAGGCGGCGGTTTCATGCTTCCCACATTGCTGCCCTGTGGAACCGGTATAGTATCAATGGTCTGTATCGCTTGGCCTATGCCAATGCCAGAACGATAGTCAACATCACCGGAAGTAAATAAATCATTTGTACGAAAATCCTGTTGTAAATTAATTTATGAATTTAGAGATAAATCGAAATAAAATAGTAAGATTAAAGAAAGCCTACTTTATCTGCGGAAGAGAGCCAAGATTTTTTTGCCGTCGTATCATCATTAGCGCTCGGCGAACCAGTGAGTGAGATAAGATTTCTGTGATCAATATCTAACTGTCGTGATTTCTCTGAAAATAAAAGCAGTTGTTCATAAAAAGCACAATTAATTGAGGGAAAATTATGGAAAAATAGCAACAATGTAATGTTACGATATATCAGGCAACCTTCAGCTTAGTTTATAATTTGTGTGGAGTTGTACGCACCTTTGCTTAAACCTAGTTTTATGCCAATACTAGCGGCGACAGTTGTCAAATGCAGCTGTCGATGATCAACATCTTGCGTGGTGCCCAAATCATTATCATGTTCTGAATAAACACCCGTACCGTCTTCCGCACTTTGACTTTTACGATCAAACGCCGGTGAAATAGATGTTTCACTGACATTAAACGATGCAGAAGAGGATACATTCGAGGCCTCCAATTGTGTCCAGGACATATTCATTTCCCACGTTGAATTAAAATCATCACCTGCATTCTGTTGGCCACCATCACCACCAGGTCCACCAATTGCTGAAGGCGGCATAGGCGGTGGCATAAGTGGCATTCCAGCGCCACCTCCACTTGGAGAAATTCCAGAGATAATGTTGTTGTGATAGCTGTTATCGTTATAAGTGGGCATCAATGGATTGTAGCCACGGTTTATGCTATTGTTGCCAAAAGTTGGCGGATGCGGTGCTGGTATTATACCATATTGATTGGCTGATCGTGCTAGGGATGTGTATTCCGATTGCACTGGAGGCACCGGCATAGGACTAAGGCCCGGAATTTCTACGTTGCTGCCACCAGGATAAGCACTAATCGATTCGGGTTTATAATATTCAACGGTAGAGTTAAAGCTGTCATTAGGAGTATCATCTGGACGTGTCGCAATGACCTCAATAGGTTGACCTGTAATTTTTTTTTATATTATCATAAAAGCAACAGCAAACCTTAAATACAAAAACTCACTTGCTGACGAAGAAGATGATGTATTGGCTTTGTTGTCATCGCGCTTAAAGTCGTTGATGTCAAACGGTAAATTTCCATCCAAATAACTAGAGAAACCATTGAAGGGTCCTTTGAACATATTCTTAAATTGAGAACAGGACAGTTAGTAAACATTTTGACGTATAACGTGTTCGAAAGTAGAAATACCATTGAGATCGTAGACTGTTCATCTGGCAACTGCAAGTCAGCGTCTGGTTCTGGAGACGGCGCATTTATGTCCGGCGATGGTATGGGACTAGGTAAATTTGGTATGATTTCATCAAGCTTCTTCTTTACTAATTTAATGCGGCTGCCGAAATTTTTATAGGCCTGTAAATAAATTAGTTATCACAGCATGTTTGCAAAAATTTTTAAAGAATTTATTAAATAATCTATTTCCGTTAAATCAAACTTACGCCCACTACGACTTTAACTTCGCCACGTTGATTTGAATAGAATTTTATGGCCGTGTCTAAACTAGTCAGCACTGCTTTGCGACTTCTTATTTCTGATTGCAAATTCTTGTTATACGCTTCTATGTAAGCCATATAACGTTCAATTTCCTTCTCCACATCCTCAGAATGGGTTTTGTCTTTTAATTGTTGTTTAATGTTTTCGATATCACAATTTGGTGTTCTTGGTAATTTTTTAAAACTTAAATCCGTAAAATTTGAGAGCTCAACACATTCGCGAACATTTGTTATTAATGTGGTGTTCTAACAAAAATGTAAAAATAGAGTAAATAAAATATCTTCAAATTAAAGCTTAAGTTTATTTAAAAAGTAATTTTTGTATTCACCTGATAATCATCTGTTGACTGATCTTCTGGTGCTTGCACTTTCTTTGGCGGATTGATATTTAATAATCCATGCAAATCACTGATGAACTCATCCGAATATACTTCACGTTGTTCCCAAATATTTAAAATCCTTAAAATTTTAGCTTTTACTCGATCATCTCTGTTTACATGGAAGCCAATTTAATGAATTGAGAATATTTATTTAAGAATGAGTGCCTAAAGTATTTGCGATACATACCGTACCATGGTCGTAGCTCTCTGCAACGCTGTCGCCCAGCTCTCAACAAACTCATAACGTTTTCTTTTACTGTACTGTATAACATCGTTGGCTAAGTAGAATAAACATAGTCTATGTTCGATGCGAACTGTCAACAAATTAGAAAGGCTCATATTACAAGATGCAATAATAGAATGCTTAAATAAAGATTAAAAAAATAAAGTTTTTTCAATACAATAAGACCCAAATTATTGATAATCATGTCCTTTGAAAATGGAATAGAACATGATGGGTTTTGGTAGAGAAAAAAAAAACACCTGAGTCGATTTTTAACAACTTTAAGAATAAAAAAATCGAATATTTTAATTTATTTAAGGGGGGTTATATACCCAGAACGTTTTTATATTTTCTTAAAGCTTTAAGTCTCAAGAATATGTGGTGAAAATTTCAAGTCGATATCTCAAAAAATAACAAAGTTATAGCCTAGTCAGTGAACCGCCTTCTAGAGCGCGCAATGCTGGCCCTTATTTTCAAACGTGTTTTTCTCGAAAGCATGTTTTCAAAGTCGGTGACCAAGATTTCTCGAAACTCTGTGAACCAATCGTTTTGATTTTTTTGCAGGCTTATTTTACACATAATAATCTCGTACTTGTCATAGGTTTTTTTTTCGTAGCTTCGTTCATTTCTTATAGGCAAAATAATGACGAATTTTTGGTCGAAAATCGTTAATTTACGTTCGGCCATTTTGTGAAAAATCAATATTTTCAATAAGTTTTAAGTAAAAAAAAATAAATAACTGGCCATTTCAGCCCTTGAAAGGACTTTGACCTAGCTTCTTATGATCAATTGTGTTGTGCGTGTTATTGCACACAAGTTTGTACACAATTAACCGAGAACCGGACCTACATGTTTAACGCCGACTCCGAACGGCGATTAACAGAATGTTCTTGTTCTCAAGAAGTTTTACATGGCATTTTGATTACTCTCTGAGGTTTTCCATTGTCTGCAGAGAGGTGGCGGCTGTACAGAAAAATTATATTAATTCAAATAATTTTCTGTCGCTGCTGGAGTTCGAACCCGGGTCTCCAGGTTCATTGACATAGCGGCACGCACTTTAACCAACTACGCCACGGACGCCACGAGTTTTAAGTATCTAGTTTAATAATATTTTTCATTTTTTTGTTTCAGTTGAATTTAGGAGGAGCAATCTTGGTCACCGCATTTTCAGAGCGTTCTACAAAAAATGCTGTATTTACCATATTAAATTTTTATTTATAAAAAAATAGCTAACATACTCTTGAGTGTTGACATACCCACGGACGCCATACTCCAGTGGCGTCCGTGGCGTAGTTGGTTAAAGTGCGTGGCCGCTATGTTAACGAACTTTGGAGACCCAGGTTCGAATCCCAGCAGCGACAGAAAATTATTTGAATTAAAATAATTTTTCTGTACGGCCGCCACCTCTCTGCAGACAATGGCAAACCTCAGAGAGTAATCAAAATGCCATGTAAAGCTTCTTGAGAACGAGAACATTCTGTTCATCGCCGTTCGGAGTCGGCGTTAAGCATGTAGGTCCGGTTCTCGGTCAACTGTGTACAAACTTAATAACACGCACAACACAATTGATCATAAGAAGCTAGGTCAAAGTCCTTTCAAGGGCTGAAATGGCCAGTTATTTATTTTTATTTATTTATTTAACATACTCTTGAATGTGTATATTTTAAGGTATAAAAACCCTCATTTAAAAATATCAATTAGGTTTCCTTAAAAAATGCAAAAACATGACCATTTTTTTCGGCATCTGCGTATATTTCCCCCCTTAAGCAAAATATCTTTTGTATTATACATTAAAGATCTTTAAGGGCCCACTAAAGCAAAGAAAAAAAAAAAAACTATTAAAAGTTTTATTTTAAGTAACTGTTTATTTTACGAAATTTCTTTTTTACGCATTATAATTATGCAACTTTTGAAAAATATTTTGTGAAACTTTGGATAACAATTATTAGTTAACATAGCAGGAATAAGTAGTTTAGTGAAGCACCTGAAATATGCGTTGACCACATTTGCATATACGAAAAACTTAAATTTATTTATTTGATAGATAACACTGTGCGACACCAAAAAATAATTGAAAAAAACTCCAATGGTTTCTGATACCCATTGGTCCATAGAAAATATCGTACAAGGGATTTTTCTGGGTTAGCTCAAATAGCCGATTTTTTCAAGGTCATATTTTATACTATGGCGCAGCACAGTGATTCGAGTGCATACAAACGATGGACAAAAATAGAAGGAGTGGTCAGAATTGAATGAAGTTTTGGTTCTAACTGAATCTTGGCACACTGAATGGAAAAGTTTAAATTTCAAAAATGTTAACGATTTTTAAAAAAATGGGTTTTTTACCGACTATTTTTTCTTCATTATTTTGCTAATTAATACTGCCATAAAAATTATACATTTTAATGATTATCGGGAGGAAAAACTGGTGATAAAATATATTATATACAATATATAAATAAATTAATCTAAAATTTATTGCATCATGAAAAGCTTTTAAGAAAAGTGTTCATAAACTTATATACATATATGCATAATGAAAAGCATTAATCAATATTATTGAAGCTGAAAATGTTTGTTTAAATAGGTATATAATATTAAGATAAAAACAAGATAGAGATAAAACGGTACTTCTTTAGTTTTATCGAAGAAATAAAAAGCAGAGAGTACATTTTTTCAATAATGTTTTAATCAAAAATGCAACTTTCATCGGACTAGCTTTCTTCTAAATCATTTAACAATTCTGCAGTTATCTATTTCGCCTGTATCTTCAATATTAATCTCAATTATATATTTTGCTATATATTTATCATCTCGCTTTTGCACTTATGATATCAAATTCCTTTTCGATACAATCCCTGGATCCGATAACAAAATTAAAAACCGCATAAGATCTTGATTTATATCTTCACGCCTTGTTTTTCTAATATGAGAAAGTCTAAAATTTCTAATAATTTTGTGAGTTGCCTCCAAAGCTTCCTCAGAAAGGGAACCTGCAAAACGTCGTTGCGCAAACAAAAAAAGGTTATGTGCAAAATTTCGCTTTTTTTATTTTACCATTTAATAACCATTTGTATGCCCCATCTACTCACCAAATGGTTTTTTATATTTTTATTGGTTCAGAAGTTAGCAAATGTGAAAGTTGAAGTTAGCAAATGTGTTTGCAAAGCAAGATAATAGAGACAAAGCAAAAGAAAACGAAATCAACATAGTTGATGTTTGGAAAAAGAGTGATATTTTTAAAAGGGGGACGAAAGCGGAGCAGATTTTTTGTGTTCTTGTTAGTAGACAGTCAAGACTAATGATATATGAAAAAAATCTTACCGAATTTTATGCATATTTTTTTAAATGTCTTCGCAATATTACAATTTTATAATTTTACGTATCAAAAATCCATAATTTTAAAGTTACACAAAATTTTCATATTTGATTTAATTTTAACAACTTACAAAACTTAAATTCGTCCTTTTTATTATCTTTACAAAAACATAAGCCGTTTGTAGTTTAAATCATTTTTTTTTCTCTTACCCCATTTTCAAAATGGGACAATACATAGAATTCATAAAAAACAGTCAACTTTTAAAACCTATAGCGGGCATAAATTTAATTTTTAAAAAAATTTTTACTTATATATTTTAGTTGATGTTTTATCTTTAAAACGGTACCAAAACATTCTTACTTTCTGCCATAAACATTTTTGACAGCGAATCACTGTGCGCCGTAGTTAATTTCTTTCAACTCCTTAACTAAGTAAAATTTTGATTCAACACCTTCAAACTAGCTGAAGCCTAAAATGGAAGTGTGGAAAAATGGAGGAGCGCACAACAAAATAGCACAACTTCAATATGCTCTGATAGCGGTAAGCCACTGTGATCGAATTTTGAAGATGCACATGAGTTGAGGCTATGCCTAAAAGTTTGAAACGATATAGGTTAACCTTGACACAGGTTGCATCGAAGTAGATAAGAACTCAGTTACTAATTTAAAAGCGTTCTCTCTGTCAAAAATAAATTCCGGGTAACTTTCTTGGCATATTGGCAGTATAAGTAGAACCTAACCTAAGTAGCTTAAGTGGATCACAGTGAAAAGTCATGCAAAATTGACGAAACAGTCTGTATAGTCAAGCTGTGTGATTTGGTCTATACAGAGCCGTTTGTTAGTTGTTGCCTTCTTTGTCTTCATGTTCTCTTGTTGTCAACATACTTGGCCTAAAGCTCAAATTTGCTTTCAATTTTTGTGTAATTTCATTTTGACGTGACGAAGTTACGTTTTACCGCGCAGGTTTCTAAAAAAGTTGAAAAAGGCATTTTTTTCAGAATTCATCGGCGTTGCATTGAATGGTTACTCACTGAGTATAAAAGCTATAATTCAAAAAATAGTACGACCGTAAAGGTTAATTCTTTGAATTCATTATAAAAAAAAAACAAAAACTTCAAAACGTCGTTGGGACGCGGTGAGAGCTTCTTAAACAACGTAACTGAAAATTTATTTCATGGAATTATTACACGCTGAGTGTTATTGCTAGTATTAAAAATATGATACGCCAATAAAGGCCTGTTCTAAACCCTCACAACAAAATTAGACAAAAAAATTTCTGATGTCATACGGACACAGATAGAGCCTCTCAAAGATCGACAATGCAACATTCATGCAGCGGCGTTGCATTGAATTTTTACTCGGTGAGTACATAAGCTATGATAAATGTTTAAAAAGAAAAATGAAGGATCTATACTTGGCCTTACGACAAAAATAAAAAAACAAATTCTGACGTCGTTAGGTCGTGAAGATAGCAGCATATGTAACAGAAATGTTATATCGTGGCATGGAAATTTAACTCACTCAGGAGACGTGTTACGGTAAATTTTGTTGTACGTCAGCATAGATGTGTTATTATGCTTCACAATTAAAATACAAAAAAATTCTTATCGTTATCAGTTCATGGTGGCATCCACATAATGCAGTAAAAATGCTACTACCACGAAAAGAACGTTGCATGGAATTTTAACTCTGTGACTACTGGCGTAACGGTAAACGGTAAATTTTAATGAACAAAAATGAAGGTGTGGTCTTCGGGCACATGAGGCCCCTCAGCGAACCGAATAATGTGACGCATATGCATCACTTTTGCTGGATTAATTGCATGCAGCTCAGGCAAAGTAAATGCATCAAGGAAAAGCAAATAAAAAAAGCAAAAACAACAACAAGAGTTTGGACATGAAAGAAAAGAGTTTGGACATGAAATAGGAGTATAAAGCAGTATACACTGTCACGTAAAAACCTACGGGTGTGTCCACAACACAGCCAACTCTTTTTTTAGCCAGGAATTTAATTTTAGACCGCCAAGGTAAAGGGTGCCCTTAAGTCAAATCTTAAGATTTTAGGAAGTTACAAGCAAGGTCAAAATCACTTAAGTTTTCTAGACAATTAAGATTTCCAACACTTGAGAATTCCGAGCGTTCACTGTATTAAGGGGTCTGACTAGATTTTTAGATGTTGAATTTTTATTTTTTCTTTTCTTTTAATCCTCAATGCCTCCTGATATTTCAAGTTAGAACTTAAACCCATTATTGAATGAACAAATATAAATAAAACACCAGGTCATTCGAAGCTCAAGTAAAATAGTTCTTGCTTTAATAGTATAGTTAGTATTCTCTAAAAAAATAAATAAATAACTGGCCATTTCAGCCCTTGAAAGGACTTTGACCTAGCTTCTTATGATCAATTGTGTTGTGCGTGTTATTAAGTTTGAACACAATTGACCGAGAAATGGACCTACATGCTTAACGCCGACTCCGAACGGCGATGAACGGAATGTTCTTATTCTCAAGAAGCTTTACATGGCATTTTGATTACTCTCTGAGGTTTGCCATTGTCTGCAGAGAGGTGGCGGCCGTACAGTATTCTCTACTCAAAAAAATATTTTCAAAGTTCGTTTTAATTGTTAATGTTAACTTATGACTTATTAATTTTAATATAAATTAAGAGATACATTTAACATTATATCCTTTACGCTTCAGCATTTCTAACAGAACATGTTAACAATATTACCAAAATATACATTAAGCTAGATGGAATTTTATGAAGGAAGAAAAAGTTAGCAGTTCGGCGTTTAAAAAATGAGAGCACCTCTGAAAAACGATTTCTATATAATTTTCTTCAAATTAGAGTTAAATTATCAGAGCGGTTTTGATTTACCTGAAAGATCTTTTTGGTCAAAAAATCATGTTTTTACTTGCAACTTAAATTTTTCTTTTGTAACTGTTAATTTATAACGAAATTCATACCCAAATCTAATCATTTTCCTTATGATTTGAAAAAATTAATGAAGTTAATAATTTCCAATCAATGAAAGAAAATTAATGCATTCATTTTTTCAAATATGATTGGGACTTAAAATTTCAAATCACAATCAATGATTTGAAAACATGATTGCATTCATTTTTTAAATCATTGATTCAGACTTGAAATTATTGCAATTAATTATTGCATTAATTTTTTCAAATCTTTGATTAGGAATTAAATGATTTATAAATCACAAATGAATGCATTCTTTTACAGCACTGGCAAATAGCAATTCCTCACACAATTCTTTAAAACGCATATTTTATAAGAATTTTATTTTGAATTATTTGACAATCTATGAAGTGGAACACAAACCTGTGTTGGTACAATAAGAAAGTTCTTTAAAGAACACACGACAAACAGACTTGGAAAATTAGGTTGGCAGGATGTGTTGCTGCCGAGACACAGCCGAATTCGTAAAAATAAAAAAAATTAGGTGGCAACCCTATCAGCCATCTTGAATTTTAAAATTCTGACATCAGATTCGAAATCAGCGACCCCCTAAAACTTAAGGGTGGTGTTTAAAACTCTTAAAAAATCATATTTTTAGGTGGTAACCCTATACGGTTAAAAATTTCATAATTTTGAAATTCTGACAACGGATTCGGATTCAGCGAACCATTTTTACTAATGTGTTCGCCCCAGAATCGAATTCGTAAAAATAAAAAAAATTAGGTGGCAACTCTATCAGCCATCTTGAATTTTAAAATTCTGACATCAGATTCGAAATCAGCGACCCCCTAAAACTGTGGAATAATGTTTAAAACTCTTAAAAAAGCATGTTTTTATCTATAGGGTTAAAAATTTCATAATTTTGAAATTCTGACAACGCATTCGGATTCAGCGACCCATTTATACCTAGTGTTCACCCCAGCATCGAATTCGTAAAAATAAAAAAAAATTAGGTGGCAACCCTATCAGCCAAATTAAATTTAAAATTTGCCCTAAAACTGCTAATCACGAAATCTATAGAAGCCTAAATATTCTTAATACGCTAAAGTTTTTCCTACACTTCATTGAATTATTTGGATACTTGAATTATTTGTGGATACTTGAAATAATTGGATACTTGTGAGCTTACAAGTTTTTGCCGATCGTTTCAAGCTTTTCAACTTTCAGACACGACAAAGTAAGTCATAACAAGTCAAGTCAACGAAAAAGCAGGGATATGACTTATATCTGTTTGCTATTTTTGTAAGCAGGCTAAAGCTTGGTTTTTCAAGTATGGATAAATTCAATTTTTCAAGTACTTGAAGTTGCTTGAACTTCAAGTACTTGTGCGAAGAGTTCAAAGAAAATAAACAGCCTGACGTTGCCAGCTCAAGTCCTAAATCCACTCAGCCAGCTCTACAAGCCTATCCCTGTACCATTTCTTTGGTGTCCAATAGAATATCATATTAAGTACACAAATAATTCGTTTTTTGGTCGCCCAGTAAAGTGATTGCATAATCTTCTTGCGAGCATTACCCCAAAAGTTTCTAACAGTATAAGTTTAAAAGAAATCGTCACCGATTCTTAATTTTTCCACCCTACAGCTTTCGCATATAAAGGGGGTATCCCCTGAACGTTGGCTTAGTTTTATATTTGGAATTATTTTGATTCTAACCGGGTCATCCTTTATTAAAACTTAAAAGCCATAAAGAAAGAACTCTTTTAGTTCAAATTTTTTTTTGTTAAATAAATATAAATAAAAATAAATATTCTTCTTCTTATTTTTTTTATAAATTTGCTGAATTTTTTTTTTTGTTTTTTGTTTGTTTGTAATTTTTAACATTTTATTAAAAAAAACTACAACTTCCTGTGTGAATATGCAAATTTTTAATTTTTTTTTTAACTTTTTCATATTCTATAAATCAAACTAATATCTTTACATAAAATAACAAAAAATTATCTTTTATAAAAAATATCGCTACTCTAACCACTGTTTTAAAAAATACAATATCGCTCTGAGTTGGCAAATTTACATGGCAAACCCTTTTATTTGACACCTGAACATTATTTTTATGTTTACTCAACCACTTTCTACGACTCCCACATAAAAATTATATTATTATTGATAAGAAAAATTTTCTAACAAGTGCGGTTTGTCTATTTGTCTAATAAAAATAAAATAAAGCCATTTAAAGTACAACTACGATAATTGCTAAGAATTCAGAATAGGTAAATTTCAAATCTTCTGCCCAGTCGCGACAAGGAGTTCTTCAAATCGAAAAATTCCTAAAACTAGAACCATTTTCCAACTTAACTCTTAAAAGAGAGAATTATAACTGATTAAAAAAAAAAACAAAAACACTATTCGTATTATAGAACCGCCAATGCAGGGATATTCCTCTCCTATTAACCTTAACACTGTCGGCTGGTTACTTTTTGTCCATCTGCACGTATGGGAATTCGTCGGCTCATAGTGGTTACATTAGTACACGAATAAACAATATTTAGAATATATATTTCGAAATTGGTGACGTCGATTGTATAAAGCAGATTTCAAGAATTTTCAATTTAATTATTTGAGAGGCCTTTGAACGAACTTCTTAAGGTCAAATTGTGTTGTAATTGTGTTCTCGATAAACAAACAATCGAGAACTGCAACTACTGCTAGTTTTATGCCAACTCCGAACTACTGATGTGCATATTCGCAAGAAGCTTTCCATAGCAATTTTTACTCTCTAAGTAAATAGTCTGCCATTGTCTGCAGAGATATAGCGACCGATCAGAAAAATTTCAAATGAAATAATTTTCTGTCAGCAGGCATTCGAACCTCAGACATCTCGACTTAAAATTTACACCAAATCGTTCACACACTGGGTCACGGCCGCCAGTATATATATCTATATTTTATACAATTCCAAAATCCTTATCCAATCTTGAGTTTTTTTTTTATCTTTATGCATCTATTGATTCTTCGTGAAGTGAAATTAAAATCGATATTGGAAGCTACAATTGTGCAACTTAGTGGACACAATATTATCAAATATGACCAGACCTTATTATTTTTATTTATTTATTCTTACTTAGTTTTGAAATATCTTATCATTTTTCTTTACCTTAAACTGTATCCTATTTCTTTTTTACAAACAAAGTAAAAAATTGCGAAAGAAAAATTGCTAACTATGATCATGTTAGTTAAAGTTAAAAAACGTGAAATAGATAAGTCTACGACGAAACGAATTTATAACATTAACGTTTCGATATCTTAGGTATCGTGCCTAAGTATATCTTTAGTATCATTAAAATCTTTTAAAATATGAAATTAGCATTTTTAACATAAAGAAAGCCGTTTCGACCATTAAGAGCGACAAATTATTATTATTAATCACCATTCAAGATTATTATAATCTTGAATCAAGACTGAAGAAATTCAAGTGTACTTCATAAAATAAGAAACTTGCATTCATCAAATTTCTGGGATGTTATCCACTGTTCTAAAAAATCCACGCAGCCGCAATGGATAAAAGTTTTTGCAACAACATTATTCCCATAAACTACCAGAACGCAATGCTCTGTTCGAGTGTCCTTCTTAGAGATAGCTGATTTAGCCACTTGTAATCAGATATCCTGGTGTGGATGATTTCGCAAGAGCCCACCAATGATTTAAAGCAAAATATTTAGAATTAATTTTGATCATATGCTGAAGGGTACATAAAAAGGATATTGTACTAACCTCGCTTTAAAACATTTAACCAACTTGTAACAATTTTCTTGTGATGAGCTCGTTGCTGCAGACACCACGACGACATCTGTTGTATGCCTTCCTGTGTGTCTTTAAGCGATTCCAAACGCGTTTCGAACAAATCCACATCGAATACGTCCGATTTCATTTTGGACATTTTTTTCGATCATAAACTAAGCTGGCGAGGAACCAAGGTGAAATCTTTGCGTCTATTGCTCCTTTACAACAAAAATTAGGGTGCTTTCAATGCTGCTGGATGTTAAAGTAATTGTTTTTCGCGCAAATTGTTGATATTCTTGATAATTATTTATTTTTCTTTTACTTTTCTCCCCAGTTTTCGCACGTTGTATTTGGCGTTGACATTTACGGCCGCAATGGGGGAGATAACAAAAAAATTTGGAGTCTCCCGCTCGCTCTTTTTTGTTGTTGCTTTTCAATCTATTCTAAGCAACCAACTAAAAGAATTCACATGCACATTTTCAAACCTTTTTTAACAATTTAAACTTAATTTCTGCAAAATTATTTATTTATTTCAGTTGCACTTTTTATCAATAGTTAGTTTAAACTATTTCACGATTAATAAATCACATGTATTTGTTTAAAAATACAATAATTAAATGCTCAATTGGCATGAGAAAATTTATAAAGCGCCATGTTTTTTACTGTTTTCGTAAAAGTAATAGAGCTTTTGACAGCCGCAAAAGAGTGTAGAGTTGCGCGGTCTGTGCTGGTACTATTAATATTTTTACATTTTATGGTTCGTGCATTAGCTGTAAACTGAGTTAAGTAAAGAATTTTTAAAACCAACTTATAAATTAACAAAATTGTTAGAGAGCATTTTAGAAAAACTTCTTAAAAATTATCTTGTTATTTTATTTTAGTTATCTTTGTCTAGCTATCTTATATCATAACATAGTTTAATAGTTTAGATATTTAAACGAGAAAAACCACTTAAACGAGTTTAAATGGACCAATGTGTCGCAGGTATTACGGTGTTCGATTTATAACGTTTCAACTAATCGATAACAATAACACTTTGGCAATATCCATACCTTATTATCAAAAGCTTTGCTAATACTATGTTCCAGAATGGCTACAAAATCTATTTGAGTTTGAAAATGGATCGCAATAAGAATTGTGCTTACTCAAGAACGAACGAATACTTGCTGTTGAAGTTTTTACTTTGGAAATCTGTCGCCAGAATTAAAAAAAAATATGAAATAATAAATAATTTTAAGTAAATGTAGTCCGCTGCTATTTCAATATATGCACCGGTTGTTGAATAAATTCATCTTAAATACAATTTCAAAGATGATTTTACAATTTTAAAGTCATTTTCAATGAATAATAAATTTTCAGGTAACAGATTTCATAAGGCAAAAAAGTAATTTTCAGTAAATTTTCAGTCAAAAATCATATAAATATTTTTTTCTTTCTCAATAAATATTTTTTCTTTCTCAATTTGATGTTTGGAAAAGTTGATTTTTTATATAAAGCAGAAATAAATTAATGGTTAATGCCTTACAGAAAAGTTAATTTTATTTTATAAGTTTATTTTTATTTTATATTTTATAAGTTTATTTTATATTTAGTTTATTTTATAAGTTTATTAAGCAATTTAAGTAATTTTAAATAATAGACCAAAAGCTCATCAATTTGGTCGATAAGAAATTTTAAATACCGAATATTGGCATTTGTACATTGCATAGACCACACAAAAAATATTGCCAGTAAAAATCAAAACAAAATACTAAATATTGAGTCAGTCAATTGCGTACTATTTGCTTGAGGTGCAAACTGTCAAAACAACAATCCTCATGCTTCATTGTGGGATCAATTTATAAAGTTGTATTTGAACGATGAACTTCTTATTAATACACACAATTCATTCATTTTTTTATTTTAAATAATCTTATTTCCGCATATTTTTATTATTTAATTGAATTATTTGATTTGTGTTTTAGTCAACCCCCTGTGAATGTTTTGTATTTATGTGAACTATCATAGTAATGTAAAGTGCTTCAGTTTTTTAAACTTCACCGCTTCCTTGTCTCTTTGTTTTATTCATAATTTGCATTAATTATGAAACACGCCGATTTGTCAAAAGGAACTTATATAACCCTTAAATTCTCATAATTTTATATGTAAGTGTTAATTATAAACTGATATACCCAGCGCAACTCAGGTCTAGTGTATGGGTTGGATGTGCTACGGTTTCATGTTCAATCCCAATAATTTTATTTTTCATTGAAAATTTCTTGTAGTATTCACCGCGTTCTTGATTCTTTAACTATGGCTTGGATTAGTGCTTAGGTATTCCTTCATAATTAGTAAATGGATGAAAAGTGACACCTTTCATTGTTTAATCCAGCTAATATTTGTTTTGGTAATTTGTTCTGACCATATTTACTCATATATCTTATTTTAATGTTACAGCTTCATTTAGTGCAAAGATATCGGTTTTGTAGAGTTGAAGTTTTACTGGAGATACTACACTTTGTAGTGCACAAGGTTCAGAAATATGTTTCATCCAATAAATAAAAATTATTCCCAACATTAAGACATGAACTTTCATTAGGGCCAAAATATTGCCATATAAAAAACTTAGAATTTACCACGCTAGTTGTTCAATCCTGTCCAAATTTGTTTTGGTCATTCGTTCTGATTAAATTTGTAGAAGGTGCCACATCACTTTTTTTTCAATCCTGCCCATCTTGTCATATAAACTTCTGCTGTTACTTTAAAAGAACTAAAAATAAATATATAATAAAAATAAATTTGCCATTTCAGCCCTGAGAGGACTTTAACAGAGTTTTTTATAATCAAATTGTGTTGTACGTGTTATTAAATGTTTGTATACAAATGATAAAGAACGGGATCTACCACTTGTATGCTGGCTCCGGACGGCTTATATGCATGTTCCCAAGATGCATTACATAACATTATTTACTCTCTGAGTTTTGCCATTGCCTGTAGAAAGGTGACGGCCGATAAGAAAAATTAATTTCAATTGAAAAAATTTGTTGTTGTTTCAGTTGAGGTTCGATCTCGCATTGTCACGTAGTACATACTTTAATACACTCGGCCATGACAGCCACACTTTCAAACATCGATCAACGATATTTGCTGAAATCTATTCGCACGTCATTGTGCGAATTAAAGAACTCCTTAAATGCATGTATAAGCATTTGATAATTCCTTAAATAAATACTTGTATAAGCATTTTTTTTTATATAATACATTAAAGAATCTAATCGCTTTTCCAAGGTGTTGTTGTGTTATTCCGTTTTCTGAAGCTCAAAAAATTTCGTGTTTTTTGCTTTTTTTTTAATTAAAACCACTTTAAACATTCGGAAACAGATACATTGGAGCATGTATGATAATTACTTTTATAGGAGTAAGTATTGTTGATTCCATGACAGTCGTTCAAAGAATACTGGAAAAAAATATGAACGATTTTTAATTGCTTTTTTTTATGAACCAATTTGTTTCTGCAATTCATTCTAGTATAAAGTTTGTTAATCCACTGGTACCGCGACGCAGTGTGACCAACAGGGGTTAACAATTTATTGAAAACGTAATAGATCATTTAAAAGGTATGTGTATTGGATAATAATCAGATTTGCAAGTTGATCTCTAAAAATCAAGAACAGAGGAAGGAAGGATGTTTACAACAAAGGTTAAAATTCGATTTTCAACTTGGAAATTAAAAATATTAATTTCACGCAAAGAAAACAAATTTTCTGGTGCAGAATTTTTTTAAAGAAAGAATCAAACACAAATTAAGTTTAAGATTTCGCAAAGCCAAAAGCAGGTAGATTTTTATTTGAAAATCAGAGTGTATCGCACTTTTCGTTCAACGAATTTTCGAATGAATGAACAATAATGGTATTCATGCAAATGGGCAAAGCCCTTATAAATGGTATAAACAAGATAACTTTATCACCCTTATACCTGCGACACATTGATCCATTTAAACTCGTTTAAGTGTTTTTTCTCGTTTTAATATCTGCTGAACTATGTTCAAAATTCGTTTAGTCAAAACTAGTTTCCGAAACTCGTTAATCGCAGTTAAACTCGTTTATCGCAGCTGATTTTGACATTCCTCTTTCTACACTTTCGTTGAGAACTATAGCGCTCTCACTCGAGCAAACGCTCTGAAATTTACGATTATAGTGTTATTCGCTTATACATATTTCTCGTTTTTTTTATAAACTAGTAAACAAAAGTATTGAGTGTGTCATCCCTTCCTATCAAGGAAACCTTGATTATCTTTTGTAGTTTTAAATATAACCATTGGATATGACACACTCATTATTTTTGTTTACTAGTTTATAAAAATAACGAGAAATCTGGATAAGTGAACTATAATCGTAAATTTCAGAGCGTTTGCTCGAGTGAGAGAGCTATAGTTCTCAACGAAAGTGTAGAAAGAGGAATGTAAAAATCAGCTGCTATAACTCGTTTAACAGCGATAAACGAGTTTCGGAAACTAGTTTTGACTAAACGAATTTTAAACATAGCTTAGCAGATATTTAAACGAGAAAAAACACTTAAACGAGTTTAAATGGACCAATGTCTCGCAGGTATTATAAATGAACTGTCAAAATTTGTACTGAGAAGCTTTTGCACAAACCAGATATATTTGCTCTTCGATTTAGGTGAGCAAACGAGGTGGCAAACTTATAACAGCAATCAGCAATTACTATTCACAAGTTAACAGCTGACATATCTCTGAAAATGCACAATCGGTTTTAGGGGACGTTCACACAATCTACCTGATAAAAATAACTAATTGCCCTAAATATAACTTTGCCGCTTTGCATGAATACCATTGATGTATTCGTTAAACCGAAAATAATAATTTGCAAATATTGTTTAAATAAAAAAATAAACTTACTCGATGATTTATAATTAATGAATCTCTGAATAGAAAAGATAAGTTAATTATTATTCCGATTAGTTTTAGGAGGCAAAATTTTACGTTTTCTTAACCAGATATTTGATAATACGATTTGAGAGTACATGCAACATTCGATTCGTTGCATTGGACGTCGACCACATATATTTCTTTTTAATTTTTCATCGGAGTCAAGTCGCCCGATTTAAACAAAGGTATGGGGTTTTTTCTCTATTATAATTTATATATCAGCACTACACATACATACTTTCACACTTAAATTTCATTTGAAATAATCCTGTTTATGATTTCGCATATTTTAGGGAAAATACTTTAACCTAAAAACGGCAATTTAAGATAAATTTTAAAAATTCGCCCAAGCAAGTGAACAATTTCAGAGAAACTGTTTACCGGAAACTTGAAATTTGGTTGAATATATTTTTTTCAAAAATATTCTACATCATCTAAAAAATAATTCCATATCTAAAAATAGTTATTTTTTTCAACTGCCTGATGAACTCTGAACGAACAGATTAATTCGCTTCACCTATAAGTTTCAAAAATTTATGGTATACTGCTCTTCTATATTAGATTCCCATTAAGGGAAATCGCCAGACAATTTGTTCAAATAAGATTGATTTAATTTAAATGCCGAATACATCGTTTTTTAATATTTTATTTTGGGTTTTTTTTTTAACTTATTTCATTAGTTTTAATTAATAAAAAATTTCTCAGCATATTTAGGTTTTTTTATAAATATTTTTTTTTTTTTTTAGTTGGTATAAATTATTCGTCAGTTTTGTAAATTGTTTTGACGAGATAATTTATAAAGAACATTTTTATTACATATTAATAAAATTATTATTTTGCTTAAACAAAATTTGCGGTTATTGTTTTTAGCATTCAAATTTCGCTCTATATAATTGTTTTGTTTTTTCATATTTTTGTTTTTAGTTTTATAATAAGTCACAAATAAGCAATTTTATTGTGGGCGTTTTAAATTGATTTATATAAGTACTCAGACTGAAATAAAAATTGCGTTATTACTTTGCATAGCATAATTTTTTTTATTTTGTAACGAAAAATTTATCGTTGAGTTGTAAGTATTTAATGGATTACATACTTCAAAGCCATACAAAATTTTCTTTGTTTTTATCATAAAGTCTTTATTATTCCAAAACTGAGGATCGAAATAAAATATGGAACTAAGGGTTCGAGCATTTTTAAATTTAGAATTTGTTGATTTAATTTGAATTTTACAAGAAAATAAAATTGTGTGATTTATAGTAATAATTAGCTACAAAAAGTAAAAGCACACCCGGATTGGCAAATATAATGGTATTTTATTTTTTGTTTGAAAAATTTGTAACTCAATCTTATTGCATTCTAGCATGGAACTTCAAATATATTCTTCAAAAATAGTTCATGACAATATAACTTAACTCTCAGCTAAACTCCATTTTGGTATCCAAAGACTTAAACCTTAAAGAAAACACGAATTAAATAAGTTTTAAATCGATAACAGAATATGAAAAATTATATTAAATTTCTATTAATTATCCGAAAATTTTATTTTTTTATTTTTAAGAATGCAAGAGCAAAGAAGGAATTCTTTGTTTTGAAAGTATTTAACAACAGTTTTCGGGGTTACAAAATATTGCGCTAATTGGGCGTATAACGAACCTTCATGCAAACATTTGGGGGAGAACAATTATTTAGCTGATTTGTAAAAACCAATATTTTATTGTGGAAAATCTACATTTTACAAATTAAACTACATACATCGTCTTAACAATTTCAAGGTTTATGGAACTTTAAATTGTTTATAGTTTTACTAAAAGGATTTCGAAGTATTTATAATAGGTTTTTAATAAAACAATAAAATAAATTTGTTATATCCGGGCATGTTGCATGGTATGCTTACTGATTGACTCACAGTCAAAAGGCGCATGCTTGGATTCTTCTGGTTTCAAATTAGCAACTTAATCATTTAAGCTCAGCTTGGTTTTTTTTTAAATTCAATGTTTACATAATGAAGATTATAACAAAAAGTTGTTTAAAAAATAAATTTTCGTTTTTATTAACAACGTTTGGTTTTTTTCAATATAGTTTCAAGCGTTTAAAATTGTAAAAATAACAATAATTTTTCATTTTTGTTGACAAGCATAAAAAATTCTCTTAATTTTTTAACGATATTTTAATGCGCGTGTACAAGAGGTTTCAGTTCTTGTCTCTAGTATGCGTCTTAATTAAACTAAAAGAAAGAAAAAAGGGTGTACGCTTGATGTTAACGTTAGTGTGTGTGTGTGTGTGTGTGTGTGGTTGTTTTGAGTGTGCCGGAATCCGCTGTTGTGATACTTAAATTAGTTAAAAAATTTCTTTAGTGACTATCGTTCTGCGTTTTTTACGTTTGACTTTATTTCATTGTTAAAAAACAAAAAACATTTTCAAATTAATGCTTAAACATTTTTTCTCTGCTCAGCTCAGCTTTGTTCAATGTTTTTTTTTATGTTTCACTATCCGCACTGTATATTAATATCTATAGTTTAACAAAAAAAAAATAATTATATATAATTATAATATTTAATAATAGTAATAATATAATATATATTTATATAATGTATTTTTACTTTGTTTTTCTTTCTGTCGTTCGTTTCATAATTAAATTTTAAAGTTTTGTTTTCTTTTCTTTTTATATGAGGATTTAAAGGGCTGGGTAGAGGATTTTTTATATGTTTGCTATTCCGTTCGACGCGCTGTTTTAAAAAATGCGAGCGTGTTTAATGCTGCTTGCTGAAATTAGATGCTAATTATTTATTCGATCACCTTCAACACTTTGCCAATTGCAATTGTTTTATCTGAAAAAAATAGAAAGAATATATTTTTTTTTTTTTTTTAAAAAAAACTTTGTTATACTCACTTTCATCTCTCAAAGTGAATCTTCCCATTTGTGGGAACAGTTTGAATTGTTCAAGGCAAATCATTCCGGAACATTCAATCCTCATAATTGCAACTTGGTCTTGTTTAACAAATCGTGGACGTGTTTTTGATTTATCGCCGCTCTTCTTATCAACCAAGCAAATAAGAGCCTAAAAGGAAATAAAAAGATAAAAGGTTTTCATTAAAATCAGTCATTTCCATACATATTATCCACGAGATTCTCAACGTTTAAGAGAAAAAGTGCATAAACCTAGCTTAATTAACCTAGCATTAAATGGTAATTTGACACAACGTTAAGGTTCATTAGCATCTCTCAATTTAAACATAGTATTTTATATTAATAAAAGTAGCTTATATGCCTAGTTTCCTCATTTCATCCCTAATAGACTTAAAGGTACCTATGGTCTGTTGAGTATTTGGATCACATGTGAAGCTGTACATTTTTAATTCTTCCGCCTCAAGATTTTCCCATTTTTATTTTCTTAACTATTATATCGAGTGGAGAGCCTTCTACCGTTAGTTTTTTTTAAGGATAATACACCGCACGGATAGGTATAAATTTATTTATTTCAAGAAGCACAACTTATTTGTTGGAGAACAATATTTGAAGTAGAGTAAAATTTTTCATAACTTGAAGTATCAATATTATAAATACAAAATATATGTGATTGAAAAAACAACAAAGTATATAAAGTAAATTTCTAACAGTAGGGATATTAAAACAAAAACATTAACATAACACCCCCTCTCAATCACATAGTTGAAGTTCAGTTTTTAATTGTTGAAACTTCTTATAATCAAGAGATTTTGTAAATATATCTGCTAGCTGAAATTCTGTTTTTATATGTTCAATGCGAATATTTCCTTTTGATATATGGTCGCGGATAAAATGATGTTTTATGTCAATATGTTTTGATCTTTTGCTTTCTGCATTCTTTGCCATTCCAATACATCCTCTATTATCTTCATATATTAGTACTGGCATATCATCATTGATTACCTTTAAATCTTTCAATATTCCACGAATCCAGAGCCCTTCCGTTACAGCTAAGCTAAGAGCAATATATTCTGCCTCACTTGAAGATGTTGCAACAACTGTTTGCTTTTTGCTACACCAAGATACGGGACAATTGAATACTTTGAAGACATAACCGCTAACAGATTTTCTGTCGACTGAATCTGACGCCCAATCAGCATCTGCGTATCCAACAAATTATTTAGTTAAACAACAAATTAGTTTATTATTAATTGTTCCTTTTAAATATCTTATTATTCTTTTCAAAGTTATCCAATGTGTTTCATTTGGATTATGTTGAAATCTGCCCATGTATCCTACGTGATAACAAATATCCGGTCTTACACTCAACATAATGTACATCAAGCTTCCAAGTAGTTCACGATATGGTTTATCAGTTGGAAGTCCATTGTTTGGGAAAAGTTGCAATCCTTTTTCCATAGGAGTTTTCATAAAATTACATTCATTCATTCCAAATTTGTTTAAAATCCTTTCAATGTGATTCTCTTGACTCATTTTGAGTATTCGACACTCTTGATTGTAATCAATTTTTGTTCCGAGATAAAATCGAAGACTTCCACAATCAGACATTTCGAATTTACTTTGTAAAGATTTCTTAAAATCTTCAATAATTTGTAAATTATTTCCTGCAATTAGAATATCATCAACATATAACGTAAGATATAAGACATTTTCACTCCAAAATTTTGTATAAAGACAGTAGTCATTTCTAGAACGTTCAAATCCGTTTTCTATAAGATAACTATTAAATTTTTCATTCCAGCATCTTGGACTTTGTTTTAGACCATACAAAGATTTTTGAAGTTTACATATAAGCCCTGACTTTAACTGAAGACCATCTGGAGCGTCCATATAAATGTCTTCTTTCAATTCGCCGTGAAGAAATGCAGTCTTTACATCAAGTTGATGAAGATAGTATCCTTTCTGTACGCTTACTGCCAGGATAATTCTTATTGCTGTTAATTTTGTCACTGGAGAATAAGTTTCTTCATAATCTATGCCAGCTTTTTGAAGGAAACCTTTGGCAACTAGTCTTGCTTTGTACCGAATTGGATTTCCGTTTTCATCATCTTTTAATTTAAAAACCCATTTTGATTTCAAAGGTTTTATTCCTTCAGAACGCGGCATAATAATCCATACCTTATTCTTGTCCATAGAATTAAGTTCATCCTTAACAGCTTGCATCCAATATGATTTATCTGCCCTGTTTTGTATATCACTATAGTTTTGAGGTTCATAGGTTTCATTTGTGACTGCTGTTAATCCTGAAATAAACTGACTAAGCCTGTTTTTTATTCTTTCGCTTCGACGGGGTTCTTGTGTACTGCGGCTGATCACTTCTTCGGCTTCATGAAAAACATCAGTTTCATCATCTGATTTTTCTTCTGTTTGAACTGGTTGAAGAACATCATCATGGCCAGGATTTGTACTTCTAAATACAGAAACGGCACTATTATCTATATCCCCCTCTTGCTCGTTTCTGTCGCACAAAACAAGTAAATTTGGCTGTTCGCTTGGACTGATTTCCTTCATTTTGTATGAAAATGAATTTTCATTAAATTGAACATCTCTAGCAATTATAATTTCTTCTTTTATTTTGTTCCATAATCTATAACCGTTTGGAGCATATCCGACCATTACAAATTCCATAGATTTGGCATCTAATTTTGCTCTTTTCTGCTTGGGTATCCATGCAAATGCTTTACAACCAAAAACTTTCAGTTTACACAAGTCTGGTTTACGTTTGTACCAAATTTCAGCAGGTGTTTGTTTAGAATTTAAAACGCTACAAGAACTACGGTTGATTAAATATGTGGCCGTTAGAGCTGCTTCACCCCACAAAGATTTTGGTGTGTTTGCTTCTAATAGCAGTGTTCTTACCTTTTCAACTAATGTTCTATTGAATCTCTCAGCAACACCGTTCTGTTGAGGAGTATAGGCAACAGTATGTTGAACTTGAATGCCTTTATTTTTAAAAAATGTTAAACATTTTTGCGAGAAATATTCCCGACCTTGATCCATCGTGATCATTGCAATTGGTACATTATGCAATGCTGTTACCATCGCTTCATATTCAACAAGCTTATCAAACACTTCGGACTTATGCTTTATTAAGTATATTATAGAAAAATGACTAAAATCGTCTATAAAGCTCAAAAAATATATATAGCCATCCCAGGTAATAGTTTTAAAAGGACCGCATACGTCGGAATGTATTCTTTCCAAAAATCGCGAAGATTGAGGACGACTACCATTAAATGGAAAACGAGACTGCTTACCTTGGATACATATATCGCAGAATCCAACTGATTTGTACTTGCCAATGCCTTTTACCATGTTGTTTCTTATTAGTTCTTGAATACTGTTGTTGCTTGCATGTCCCATTCTTCTATGCCACAGTAGCGATTCCTCTGCTTTCCCAAAATTTGCTTCAAATTCCTTAATATGCAACTTGAGCTCATATAGATTTCCATTCTTGAAAGCTTTCATTAAAAATTCTCCGTTTTTCTTGAAGAACGCTGTATTTCCAACAAACTCTACACTTATGCCCAATGAAGTGAGCTTCGGAATTGATAGAAAATTTTCAGCGAGCTCAGGAACGTATAAGACGTCCTTCATAAATATTTTGACACCATTAACTACTCCTTCGATGATACCAGTATGGCTTGATTGTAGGGATTCATTTTCTTTGGCTACACTTATGTTCAATGGACTTTGTAATTCCTTTATTGTCGACAAACACCACTTACTGTTACACATGTGATCAGTAGCCCCTGAATCTATTTTAAATATTACTTCATTATACTTAGCTCTTATTTTTCTTTGCTCCATTGAATCCACAGTCGACATAAAACATATCGTAGAAACCTTATTTGCCTTACTGTTTTGCATACGAACCCGACAATCCTTTTGCATATGACCCTTTCTTTTGCATCGGTGACATATGCCATTAAATTTGAAAATTTTCTTTTCTCCATGAAATGCTATATTCTTCTGAATATCTGCATATTTGTTTTCACGATCTTCTTGCTTTGATTCTTCAGCCAATAATCTTTGCTTTACAACTTCTAGTGTAAGATCAACTTCATTGATGTTTTCTAATGCTGTAACCACAGGATCGTACGAATCTGGTAACGTAGCAAACAATTGAGCAACAATATCGTTTTCTGCAAGCGTTGCACCGGAAGATTTCAGTTTTCGAATCATATTGTCGAATATTATAAAATGCTTGTGGAGTTTTTCGTGTGTTTTCATCCTTAAATTTGCAAGCTGCTTTCTTACAAGCGTTTGATTTGTAACAGACTTCTTACAAAACGAGTTCTCCAACGATGACCACATATCCTTTGCTGAATTTTTGTCACGTACGCATTCTAAATAGTCGTCAGCTATTAAGCTTACCAAAACTGCTTTTGCCTTCTTGTCGTTCTTGCTAAATTGAGCTGCTAAGCCTTGTTCAGCCGGTGGAGATTCCTTGATGACTCCTAGAAGGTCTAATGCGTCCAAGTGCATTTTTACTCTAAAACTCCAGCTTTCATAGTTGTTTCCGTTAAATTGCATGATTCCATGCGATGTTTCTTTTTTAATGTCGCCCATAACCTTTTAAGGATAATACACCGCACGGATAGGTATAAATTTATTTATTTCAAGAAGCACAACTTATTTGTTGGAGAACAATATTTGAAGTAGAGTAAAATTTTTCATAACTTGAAGTATCAATATTATAAATACAAAATATATGTGATTGAACAAACAACAAAGTATATAAAGTAAATTTCTAACAGTAGGGATATTAAAACAAAAACATTAACATAACAGTTTTGTTCTCATTGTCTTTCCTACAATGACTACGGATACAGCCGATGTTAACTTTGCGGGAATGGCTAATTCTTGTGAAAGCATGGCATCAGTTTCAATAGGTCTGTTTCCGTACGCAGACTGTGTAACTTGTGGGACACTATTTTCTGTTTCCGTACTTTCTGTGCTTAAAATGGGAGAAGAAGAACAAGCATAAAATCGCTCTCTCGAGCACACAAAGTGCACAGAGAGTGCTAGAACTCGAGACTTCAAGTAAAGTAAAAACAAGCATCAAGAAGAATAAGCATCAATAAGAAGAAGCATATGTCAAATTACATTTCATAATTGTTTAAGTTTTGCGATAAATAAATTCACAAATTGTGTGCCTAAAAAGAAATTTACGCACAATAAATAAATAATAAAAAATAAAAATTAAGTAATTGTTCAGTTTTGCATTAAAAATGAGTTTTGAGTGAAAGTGTTTTAAATTTTGTGCTGGCGTGTGCAGTCAAAATCAGCTGTTTTGTGCTTGAAACTTACTAGAAGCTGTTTCCGTACTTTTGCAACTATTCTCACATTTCGTTTTTACTCTCTTGCACACATCTTACACAAATCATACACAGTGTAGAGTACGGAAACAAACCTAATGTGTTACAAAGTTCATCGTCTCGTTTCAGAGTGCTTCAGTTGCAGATTGTCAGTACGCAAAAATATTAGTATTTTGGTATTTAACGGCGTGATGCCATTGTGTCGCTCGCCATTGTAGATCTTTTATTGAAGATATAGAATTTAGAATTTGTGTTCGTTAAAAGGGGACTTAACAGTTTTCTCTTTTAAGGTCGGAGATTGGTTATGATTTCAATTTTTTTTTCTTGCGTTAATTTTAAGCTCTCTCCAGCCCATACCAATGGAGTAACCTTCGTGTTTGAGACTTGAGACAGTCGGTTTTACAATAGACTTCTTCAGTAGATTTCACTTGAATGCGTATCTATGTCGATTTTTTTCGTTTTGCTATGTACTCATTAGGTTCGAAATCTGTTTACACGTTTAGGTTTGAGATTTGGAGTCGTCAAAAGATTTGAAAAATGCTAAGAACTTATCAGTTCATAATCGCAATGACAAGCTTCGGCAATAGCTGACTTAACGCACTGCAAACATACAAAAGGAAAAATTCAAAATTTAAACATAAAATTCACAATTTTGCATTCAGGCGCAACTTAAGTCTAACGCCATCTCAGTGAATAAATCGCCAACTTGGTATTTCCAATGCTATATTACTATAGGATAAATGGAGTCCAAAAAATATTCCTCTAGCTTCCATGATTGTTACGATCACGTTCAGTGGGAGAAGTTTTAATTCGAAATTAAACCTGTCTTCTTCTCTCTGTTAAACTTAAAGGCACGTGTAACTGCAAAAATTTGTAATAGAAATGCTGGTAATTGGAAGTGCATGCTCTGCCAATATAACTTGGGATATGTTCTAAAAACTGCAGACCATTATTCGGCTGAAAAAATTTATCTGGACTTCTATGCAGCAATCTTTGCGAAACCGCAGAATATTATGAGAAATGGACGTGCATCCATTAGTAGCTATAGTTTTCTAAGTATATAAAGCTAACTATGTTTATATAATTTACTCCAAAAGTACAGTCATCACTCTTTCACTTTTATACACTAAACACTAAGATGCAAAGTTACGAAAAAATGTTCTTACCTTAACCGTTATTTCTTCTGCCGCACAATGAATATGCATCACCGCTGAGTAACCGGCACAAATAATTGATTTATGCTCCAGAATAACAACTTGTGCATCGAAAATTTTGCCAGTTTTAATGGGATTTGAAGCATCACATAACACAAAACCAGGTGAAACATCCTCCTCTTCAATTCCCTAAATTTTAACGATAATTAAGCAATGAGTTAGAGCAGTGGTTTTTATAAATAAGCTCCTGTGTGTGTTAATTACCTTAAGTTTTATTTTAACATTTTCGCCAGGACCCACAGAGGTTACTTCATCGTCATCGGACCAAAGCTGATCTACAGAAACTTGCGTCTGATAGAAATAAAAAAAAATAAAATTATAAAGAAAACCATATGATTACTGATTGCTTTGGACAACTTACTCTATTAGGCATAACAAGTAAATTCTGTCCTTTTCGCGCACAGCCCGATTCCACTTTACCCATGACTACCGTACCCATATCCTTGTATTTGTCAACAATGGGCATTATGAATGGACCATCGAATTTACGATTCAGCGAAGGCAACTCATCGATAAACGGAATAAATGCGGGCCCTCTATACCATGGGCAAGTGGCTTCGGAAATTTGTTCACGTATTCCAGCACCGCTCAATCCCGAACAAGGCATAAAGGTTAAATCCTTGGCCGGATTGAAACCTAATTTTTTGAGGTATGGTAAAATTTTGTCTTTGCATTCGTTGTAACGTATTTCATCCCAGTTCACCGTTGGGTCGTCCATCTTATTCACTAACACGACCAAATGTTTAACACCAGCGGTCTTGGCTAACATAGCGTGTTCGCGTGTCTGCCCACCGCGATCGAAACCCGTTTCGAATTCTCCTTTTCGGGCGGAGATAACGAGCACTGCTAGATCTGCCTGCGCAGCACCACCAATCATATTCGGTACGAAACTCTTGTGACCAGGTGCATCCAGTATAGTGAAATGTTTGCGTTCAGTTTCGAAGAAAGCACGTCCCACCTCTACAGTTTTACCCTTATCACGTTCCTCTTGATTTGTGTCCAATGCCCAGGAGAGATACCAACTTTCACGTGATTTTTCACGAGCCTCACGTTCATACTTCTCCAGGGTACGTTTGTCAACCATGCCGGTGAGGGACATAATCTGTCCGCCAATTGTTGATTTGCCAGCATCTGAGGACAAATGTAAAATTAATTAATTTATGGTAGATTGAAGGTAAGTGGAAGGCACTAAAGAACAAGGCATTCTTACCAACATGGCCAATGAAGACGACATTGACGTGTTCCTTTTTACTCTTGGACTCCTCGATTTTTGGTACTTTTTTCTTAGAGATTTTTGGTGTGGCTTCACCGTCTTCGATATCATCACCTTCCTCCTCGTCAGGTGTTATAACAGGATCATCCTCGACATCCCAGCTGTCCGCCGGATCATTTTCTATAGGGCAATATTTAATTTATATAGTTTAATTCATATATTACAGTATTTTAACAATATTCGCTATGATTAAACGAAAATAAAAATTATTAATTAGAAGGCATGATCTTGAAGAGCTTAGGGCACTTAAAAGACCCACTTGTAACATAGTTTGTGCGACACTTCTGTATAAATAGAAAAACTATCTTAAACTTTTTAGTATATTATTTTAGCAGAATGTTGAATAAACGAGCCGATAATGACAGAATAAAACTAAAAATAAGTCATGAAAACGCATGAATTTCCTCAAGTTTTAAAAAAAGAAATTTATTTGTACACCTGAGACCATGGAAAAATCAATTTTTGAAAAAGAAAAAGCGGGCAAAGGATCGCAGGTGAATTTTGTCCACTGCTTAAGAAACATCTGAGACAAGGAAACAGCAAATGAAATATGGCAAAGGCCTCACGCAATTTTTGCTAATGTTGTAGTCAACTGTTTCGACAGCTGAACATAACCGAAGTCTCAATTGAAAGCGATCTATTGGCGCAATCCCGGAAAATTAAATTTTCACTGCTTTAAAAAATTTTAAGGATGACAAACTTATTTTTAATATGGCAAATAAGAGGCTTTTTTTCGAGGAGGCGAAGTTCCACAAAATAAAACTGAATTTTCTAGGAAAAAGTTTCAGAGGTAAATAAGGCAAATGATTGTCGTCAAGGTAAGACTCGAAATAGAGCGTGATTCATGGTAGACAATAATTTAAACAAGCAAAGGATACCAAAGTTAAGATTTATCCTGATTTTGAATTTAAAGAACATCTTGCCAAAGAAAGTTGGTATTTTTCTGAACTGCGGGTTCTGGAAAATCCGGTCGTCATAAATTTTGCCAATTAATTTTTATTGTAAAAAGCTCTGAGTAAATTCATGGTACTGTATTCAAGTAAAACGGCATTAATGTTGTAGGTTTGTTCTCTTTTATCCAGATTTGAGAAAATTGAGTCGGTGAGACAGCTGACCAGCTGTGGGATGTAGCATCAACAAAGCAATACTAATAAAAATTGGTGAAATAATTGCAACAGCAATTCACGTGGCATTTTATACTAGGGTGAATTGGAAGTGTATAAGTAATCTGCAAATTTGTGTTATACCGATGAAGTGCAACTTTGGAGTAGATCGCTAAGTATTTTTAGTTGACTGAGGTAGAGGCATAACACTTGCATCAGATTCAAATTCACATTTTTGCACGGCTTTCCGTCAAGTTTAGAACATTCCACACATGTTTCATTTGTTTCATGCTTCCTTTCTACTAATCTATAGCCCTAGTTTCGAACCAAGCCAGACTTGACTAAATAGTTGTAAGAAAGTATTAGGAGCTAATACTTGGATTAAGTATACGCATTCTTTATACACATTATGACAGCCGCTTGTGAATAAATTTTTCCATTAATTTATATCTATTAATTTGAATAGAAAAAGTGCAGAAAACTGTGAAGAACAATTGGGTGATGTGGATATCATTATTAAACCAATTGCCAGAATTTGATAACACCAAATGAACGAACCACAGAAGCTTAAACTATTCCATATTTTCAACTATTCCAGCATATATCCGCAAATATTTTAATGTAGAAAACACATTCAAGTAACCGAAAATTAATTATAAACAAAGTTGTTCACAAAAACTTGAAAATTACACTTAAATTATAGAAATAAATTTAAAATTTTTAAGTTTACCCATTTTCTACCACGGGAATTTTTTTTTTTTTTTGTTATCTTAACTGTTGAGTGTTCGATAAATCGAACAGTGGTAGGAAATGGGTTAAGAAACAAAAAAGAGCGCAAGTCCAATTAGCGCAAGACTTCTGATTTCGGGGGACCGACTAATAATCCGTTGGAACTGAGTTCCAAATTGAAGTATTTGAGTCTAAAACAAATAGTACAGATGGTTTTCTGACTCGGGAGCATGCAACGTAGAGTTGGCCATGCGAGAAAACTGGGTTTTTCAAATTTATACCGCACTATTTCTAAAGATTATCCTTGCGACTTATTGATGGTAACGGCGAATATAAGGCGAACAGGGAATTGAAAACGCATAAATTCAAATGGCACATTAGATGGAATCATTGGGATGCAAGGAATCAAAACGTCTTCGCCTTTGAATTTTCCATTCAAAATTGTTGCTTCTATCACATTTCTCAAAATTTATTTGACGGCAAGCCTGGTGCTATTGCAAAGTTTTTGTTGTTTGGTGTTGCGAAGCATAATAATCGGTGCTCCAATTTTTAGCCGCAATACGTGTGGTGCTATTCCTGGCGAATCAAGTGCGTTTAAAAATTCTGTAGGATAATTCACCACCTCATTCTGATTCCTGATGGTATCCACTGATTTGAATGTGAATACTAGACCTGGTATTTCTTTTAAAATAGCCTCGGGAAGAATATTGACGTCTTTGTCCTTCCGCCTAGTATTGCTCGCTCGCTTAACAAAGCCTGATTAATGTACTGTTGTTCATTATTTGGGAACACGTTAAGAATTAGTTATTCTTTTTTTGATTGAGTGAAACGGCAAAAATCGTTTGGTAGTGTTATCATTCTTGTCGACTGATATTGTACCATCCCCAATTTCAAAAAATTGATTTGAAAATTAAGCTGCTAATGGATCATTTTGCAATTGAATGCGTATATTTGTTTTCAATTTCAGTGTAAGTTACATGTTACATTTATTTACAGGATTTAAAATTTCAAGCATGCGTATATTTCATCAGCAGCAGTAGATTTTGGAATGATTGATAACGTTTGTTCAAAGTCTACAGGTAATAGTATCAAAGTACCGCCAAACAAATCTTGATTTCCTCGTAGATCTTTCATTGTTCTCTACAATGCTTCTAATGATTTTTTTGTTAGCCATAGCCATCCCATACGAATATAGATAATTTTATTTAAGTTCTCTTTCGCTTTTTTTTTAAATGTTTTTGAATGTTTTTGTTTTTAATTTTTTAGTGCAGCAACTTGATTCTTCATGAAATTCAAAATAATGCAATTCCAATATTTGAAGGTAATAGTTGTAATGGTTGTAATGGAATAGTAAATTATCATGACATGCGACAGTGACGAGGGTATTAGCTCACTAATCCAATTTTTTGATCTGAAACATATCTCAGAGTTAATAGTATCATCAAAAGTACTCAAGTTTTCGATTTACCGCAAATTTTAAGTCTTTCGCGGCATTGCAGTTTTCTATCTTATAGACGAATATTTTTTTACCAAAATTTCAGGGATAAATTTTGAACCGTTATACTTTAATAATATAAAAAAATTTGGTCTAAAATAAACACAGCTTCAAAAAAAATGTCTTCTTTTTTTCGAAAAACTCCCGGAGTTTTTTAAATTATTGTTTATTACTAACTTATTCGAAGAACTTAGTGAACTTTTACTTCTTTTAAAAATTGGGTCAAAAATGTATTGTTTTTTTTTTTCTCGACTTAATTTAACGAACAAATTTTCCATCTGATTTCAGTTGAGATTTGCGATCCGAAGGCTGCACGCATATTTTTTGTACCAATTTCCAGTAGCGGGTGCGCAGACATCTTTATATATTTTTTCACTTTCGACAATGTTAAATAACTTGTATTGTAAGAAACCCTTTATGTCAATAAACTTATTACCTTCGTAAAAAAAGTAAACCGTCTTAATCAAGCTACACTAATGTGTTCAGTGCTGCTTTATGCCAAACGTAAACGTTGTGTTTAACATCGTTTTAAGCCCAACAAAATATGTGCCACACTCAAATTTTAGCCATTATTGCTTTCCAATGTAGCTGTCAACACTCGTTTATCACGTGTCTTAATTGCAGTTATATAAGTTGCATAATTTATATTCTAGTTTTATATATATAATAATTCAAATAAATATTTTTTAATTTTGTGCAATAGATTTTCTGAACGATTTAAAGAATGTATCAGTGAATTACTTAGTTAGTGGTCAACTGTGACGTTGTATAGGAGGCACGTTTTAATAAAGATTTAAGAAAATGAATGCAACGCAACAGGTTAACCAGAAAAAAATTCCATTTTAATTAAAAGAAAATGCTTTATACGAAAGTTTACTTTTGTGACACACCATAGATTAAAGAAAACTAACCTTGACTTTTTCCCATTATTAAGTTTAAATAAAAAACTAAAACTTTTAAGGCACGGTTAGTAAAAAGAATAACAATAACTTTTTTATGGCAACTAAGTTACAAAGAAAACAAGAAACTAAGTGAAAAGAAGAAAAAACTTTAATAATTACAAAATGTTATGAAAAACTAAACGAGTCGCGTCAGCTGCTGATTTAGTTAACGTGTCAAGTAGTTGACAAGACCAAAGAAACTGTTAATAGCAAGGTGGACACAGTACAGAGCGAAGCGGCAAAGAAACGACGAGGAAGAGTTAATGAAAGTGTGTGCTATTGAGACGAAAGAGAAACGACGAAAGAAACTAAGTTAAGCGTAGCCAGCCTGCCACCTAAACATATTCTACTTTAAACTCAACAAAGTTAGGATAATTAATTATTTAATTTAATTTGTTTTTTAAATGGATTAACAGTTTAACTTAATTACTTATCTAAATGTGCTTTAAACTGGTTTTCAATTGTGCTTAATGATCTAAAATTGAAGAGGCTACATTTTTATAAAGGTGGCAACAATGCTGAGAAGATTCTTAACTAATGAGCCAAATAAACTAATAAAGTTAAAGCTTCTAATTTTAATGCTTATATGTTAATAGCTGCTAACGAATAGATAGACAAAAAAGAAAAATAGCACAGCTGGGATAGGTACTAAAAGAAACAGAGTAAAAGACACACGACCGTTTGGAACAGTCATTATTTTGAGTCACAAAAACAAAGTTGCTCCTAGTGAATGTTTACTCTGAAACGACTTAACAAATTCCTTGATACTATATGTCTTTAACTTAAATTTCCCCCCAACCTCACTAAATAATTTGAATAAAACTTTGCATCCCCCATTTTTGAGAATTTCAGTATTTCAAGTCAATATTTTTGTCCCACACGCGGTTTACAATATATTAGGTGTGGTAGCAATGACTTCACACAACCTTTATATTTTTTACTAGACACTTGCTGCCCAACCCTCACATGCCTGTTCAACCGACCACCATCACCACTTACCATTGTCCAACATAATTTTATCCGCAATGTTAATATTTTCCACAGGCACTACTCCTGATGATGGCGTTTGCACTGGTGACGTTTGCATTGGTGATTCTGAGGATTGCGCCTGATTTGATGTTGTCATTATTGCAGCAGCAACACCGCTGTCGATAGCATTTATCGTGTCTATGCCAGAGCCAGAACAGATCGAATCTGCTGCAGAGTCTGGCGTTGTGGCTGGCGTAGCATTTGCAGATGGTGGAACGGATATTGTGTCCATTTGCACTGGACTAGCAGTTGTAGTGGTTGCCGTCGCCGGCGCAGGAGCCACTGCTGCAGTTGGAGCCGCTGCATTCGAGTTGACCGCACTAGCGGCTGCGCTACTGTAACCAAAGCTGGGCACAAATTCCACTGCATTCACGTTGAGTGTGGAGAATTTTGTCGACATATCGCTGTTTTCTTGAGCCATTTTTTGTATGTAATTTTTTCTATGTTTATGTTATCGCAATAAAATTAGTTTCCCTGCAATTAGTGTTTGCAGCCCACCAACAACCAACGAACGACGAAGAGACTGTCAGACAGACACGTTTTTTTGTTTCTTTTCCGATTCAACTTTCTTCTGCTTGTTTTTTTTTTTTTTTTGCTCACAAAATCACGTTTTTCTTCTCTTTTCTCGTTTGAGATGTTGGAATTATGCGACTTTATTGTGACAAATATTTCAAAAGTAGCAAGGAAATATTCTGTAAATCAACGTTTAAGGTTTCTGCTACACTTAAAGCGTCGTTTAACCCAAATTTAACAATTATAAACCAGAAATTCAGTTGAATTTACTACTGGCTTAAATTCCAAATCACTCAAAATGGCCACGCATATATGGAAAAAATTCAGTCACACCGTAAAGAGAGGCGAATGCGCGACAAAGATAAGCTAAGTTTTTTCCGCAATATATAAGTTATGAAGTTGGCTATGCTTTGAGCTGTTGACAGTTCTTGCAAATTTTTTTTCGAGGTTAGGTTTGCAAAAAAATTTTGCAAGGGCTATGTGCAAAGTAAAACAAAAGGAAATTTTTAAATTTGCTTAAAAGAGAATGTGCCAAGCAAAGAGTAAGACAAAAGCGGTATTCACGATTTGGTTTGTTGAATGGTAAAGTTGTACAACTGTGAACAACGTGTTTGTAACTTAGTCCTAACTTAAATGATTCAATTAAAAATCAAAAAGCATGATTGAAACTAAAATTATTTATGCATAATATTTCCATAACAAGAAGATGTAAAACTAGAATACAAAAATAACCATTAGTTTTTTAACTTAAGGGGGATTATGCACCCAGAAGCCGGAAAAAAGGTCATGTTTGTAATTTTTTTTAAGGAAACCTAAAGGATATTTTTAAGTGAGGGTTTTTATACCTGTTTATATAAAATGTACACATTCAAGAATATGTTTAGTGTTTTTTATTAAAAAAATTTAATATTAAGGTAGATAAAGCATATTTTATAAAGCATTGTGAAAAAAGGTGAAAAACGGTGACCAAGGTTGCTCCTTCTAAATTCCCCTGAAACAAAAAACCTAAAAAACGTAAAACTCGCACTCATAGCCGATTTTGAAAGTATTGACTTTTCACAAAATGGCGGGTTTCCGAACGTAAAGTAACGATTTTAAACCAAAATTTTTTTAATAATTGCAACTTAATTTATTATTTTCATTTATTTAATATAGTCGTTAAAAAATGATTCAGTTAGATTAATTTCTTATTTAGTTTTTTTAAAAAGTAACTATATACAAATAAAATTAAATTAATTAAATGTCACAATTTTTTTTTGACTAACAGCTGTATTCATAAAAATATCTTAAAATAGCTTTAAAGCTTTCAATAGTTAAAAAGCTTTTTAATGTTAAAAAGTCTTTTAAAATTTTGTTATTCATAAACATGTTGAGCCGATTTGTAGTTAAAATAGGAACACTTTCGATTATATATGGGAAAAGTGTCAATAATGGTTTGTGTATTTGATAAATTCAATGACTTTTCATTTATTTGTCACAATTTCGTCAACATTTTGATATTTAAACATCAACATTTTTTCGAAGCTACCCTCTGCACTGATAAATTAGTCATTTTATTATCTTTTTTGTAAAAATTTTGAAATGTTTTGACAATTTTTCTTGCTCTTATTTTCTTTTTGTTTTAAATTTTTTTATTTATTTTGAATTTTTTTGACATATTTTTCAATTTTTTGAAATATTTTTAATTATTTTTGACAAAATTTGTGCTCAAATGAGAGCAAATAATTTGAAAAATGCTTTATGAGGGGTTTATTGAACGTTTCAGCCATTTTTAAAAAGCCTCTCATTTATAAATAAACATTTTCAATAATTTTCAATAATTTCCGACATTTTCTCTGTTTTTTGATAAATTTTGAAACAATTTGATATATTTTTGACACAATTTGTGCTAAGATGAAAACATAATAAAATTTAAAAATGCTTTATCGAGGGTTTATTGAAGATTTCATCCATTTTTAAAATTCTCTCATTAATAAAGCATTTAAAAGATACTTTTAACGCTATTGAACGTTTGTGAATAATGTTTTTAAATTTTTTTTCGATTTTTTTCTTATGAAGGCTTTATAAGATGTTCATAATTTTTTATGAATACAGTCGTAAGTTTTTAGATTTAAAATAAAAAAAAAAATAAATAACTGGCCATTTCAGCCCTTGAAAGGACTTTGACCTAGCTTCTTATGATCAATTGTGTTGTGCGTGTTCTTAAGTTTTTACACAATTGACCGAGAAACGGACCTACAGGTTTAACGCCGACTCCGAACGGCGATGAACGGAATGTTCTTATTCTCAAGAAGCTTTACATGGCAATTTTAATTACTCTCTGAGGTTTGCCATTGTCTGCAGAGAGGTGGCGGCCGTAAAGAAAAATTATTTTAATTCAAATAATTTTCTGTCGCTGCTGGGGTTCGAACCCGGGTCTCCGAGTTCGTTGACATAGCGGCCACGCACTTTAACCAACTACGCCACGGACGCCACTTATGTGCCAAATTCGATATTATTTTGCCTATAACTAATGAACGTAGCTACAAAAAAAAAAAAAAAAAACAAATCGTGGGACAAGTACGAGATTATTATGAATAAAATAAGCCTGCAAAAAATCAAAACGATCGGTTCATTGAGTTTCGAGAAATTTTGGTCATCGACTTTGAAAATATGGTTCCCAGAAAAACGAGTTTGAAAAAAGAATAGAAAATTTGGAATAGAATAGAGGGAGTGGTCCTATGATAATGAAGTTTTGCATGCTTGAAGAAGCATCTAATTAAGAAAATTTCCAAAAGTTATCCAGATAAGGCAATGAAAATACCTACCTCCCATACAAATTGAATTTATCAAAAAGGTAAAATCTCTTAGAATTCCACAAAACTTAATATATGGACATGAAATTTTGCATATGAGCTTTGTTATTTAAAATAAACTCTAAATATGAAATTCAACCAAATCTAATAAAAACCACGCCTACCTCCCATACAAAATGACTTTACCAAGAAGGAAAAATAGCCTTTAATTCCACAAAAATCAATATATGGACTTGAAATTTTGCAAATAAGCTTTAATATGCACTCAGAGTATATAATTTAAGGCGGCATACAGGTTACAAATTAAAAAAAATAATTCGGGAATTTTTTCATAGAAGGAAAAAAGATATCGTTTCAAATTTTACACATATATTTATTAACACTAGTATCGCCTGTGGCCAAAATTTTACCAACAATAAAAAAGGTATTGTAATTGAATTTTTTACAAATCTTAAATTCTTCCCTTGACGCCATTAAGAAAATGTGAGGTAGGGCAAGAAGAAAGAGGGAGTCAATGATAAAAATTAAATCAAAATTTTAAATTCGTTTTGAATACTTAATTAAAATTTTTCCGATAAAATAATTAACTTAACACAAAAAAGTATGGTTCTATTTAAAAGAAATCAATAGTTATGAGGTGGGTTCAATGATTAAAAACTTCCATATAAACTATATTCTTTGTGAATACTCTCTCATCATTCGCCAAATGACCTTGTTCGCTATGTTCAGAAACATAAAACTTTAAGCTATCAAAAGATCTAACTCTACTTGTTGCGACATTTAATTGACCATGTGTAAAAACAAGATGTCTTAATAAGACCCCAACTTTTTCGAATGTTTGCCCCTGAGACTTATTGATAGTCATTGCAAATGCAAGGATGATTGAAAATTGTTTTCTTTGAAACTGAAATGGTAGAAAAGTGCTGCAATATGTTAAGTTTATACGTGGAATCAGAATACGCGTAAATCGTGTGATCCCTGTTAAAACTTCGCAATCAATAGCATTCTTATGTAAACATTTTACACGCATTCTTGTTCCATTAACTAATGCTTTCTTTATATTTAAATTTCTAATGAGGAAAACAATACAATTTACCTTTAATTCTAACCTATGACACATTATTTTATCATAGCTGTAATAAGTTGATTTTTCACTTGGCATACGATTGAGTATATCGTTGTTAATTATTGCGCAATCTTCATTTTTGGGCGCTAAGACAACTGAATTTAAAATGCGCTGCGAATAATATTTTCTGAAATGTTGCCATAAATATTATTGATTATATTTCTATGATCTCCAACTAACTGCTGTGGTAATTCAACAATATTTTCACCAAACTGTGGGAATTCCCATGCTACTCCGTTACCAATTTGTTTTAAAAATTCTACAAATTCTACTTCATGTGGTAAGGTACTCATGTTTTGAGTTAAAGAAACATGATGAAAAGTAGCGAATTCATTCCAACTTGTAACGCAATTTTCGAGTAATATTGCACGAGATCCATGTGGAACAACTGGCAAAATTTGTCGAAAATCACCGCACATAAGAATAGTTTTACCTCCGAATGGTTTTTGTTTATTAGTTTCATCCGTACATAAATCCTTAAGTAATTTGTCTGTTATTTTTAATGCTCGGAGTGGGAAAATGGAAATTTCATCGATAAGAATAAAAGAAGATGAGTTAATATATTGGCCATAGCTACTGTTTGGTGTTATATTGGCCACTGAAGTATTTTTCATAAAAAAAAGTTGTACTGAGAACATCTATAATTTCCGAGACATAAAAATAATTTTGATGTCGAAATAACGGAAATTTTTCAAAATTTACTGTTTGTAAGCAATTTTACCATCACAATATATATTGACACTTGTTACTTATAAAAGTGCACTTTAATAAGCATGCTTATTGTAGGGTAACCGTAAGCGATGGTGAAAAATATCAAAGTATTTTTTGCGCATCTTATGAATGTCTATATTTCTTTCTCATATCATGTTTTTATTTAATAAATGCTCTTTTTCCGCTCATATTTGAGGTCAAAGGTCACTAATCTAATATTCAATCATATTGTGCAGCCAGACCTTTCATCCGATACCACATTCTTCATTGTACCTCTTCCCAGTTAAGAGATCCCTAACTAAGATTAATATAAACTTTCAACGTTAATATTTCGGGTCAAAGGTCATCAATTTAAAATCTAACACAATTCGGCACACCTCTGGAGCAGTATCTTTCGAATGATATACGTTTCATTGTCCTTATTCTAAAATAAATATTGAAAAAGTGTACGACAACATTCGATGTTTGCGTATTAATATATAAGACTTAAAGAATACAATAAAATATTTTTTTTCAGAATTTTTGAAGCGGTTTTTGACGTTATTTGGTTTTTAAAAAAAAACCTCCAAAAATTGACGGTGTACATGATATCACCAGTCTGGAACATCTGAGGAAAAAAACCAAATTAATCCTTGTTTAAGTGGCTATCGCCTGAACTAGGATAATTTTTTCCCCCGAAAGAAAACAAAGTGGCGGCCGATTTTGTAACCTCGAAAATGATTTTTTTTAAATGGAAATTTTTTCAAAATTTGAAAATGATATCGTTTTCCTTTTATGAAATAAAATTCCCGAAAAAATTTTTTGTTTAAAAATTTGTAACCTATATGCCCCTTAACGAAATCGAGTGAAAACCACGCCTACCTCCCATAAAAAAAAATAAATAACTGGCCGTTTCAGCCCTTGAAAGGACTTTGACCTAGCTTCTTATGATCAATTGTGTTGTGCGTGTTATTAAGTTTGTACACAATTGACCGAGAACCGGACCTACTTGCTTAACGCCGACTCCGAACGGCGATGAACAGAAAGTTCTCATTCTCAAGAAGCTTTACATGGCATTTTGATTACTCTCTGAGGTTTGCCATTGTCTGCAGAGAGGTGGCGGCCGTACAGAAAAATTATTTTAATTCAAATAATTTTCTGTCGCTGCTGGGGTTCGAACCTGGGTCTCCAAAGTTCGTTGACCGAGCGTTTCCACCGCCCGAACGAACGAAGAAATCATCGCGAACAAATCGTCGCGATGAATTCTTCGTTCGGTCCAACTGTTTCCACCGCACGAACACAAGTTGCGAACATTGGTAAGTCGCCATCTTGTTCGTTCGTGCAGTGGAAACACTTAAATTCAATGCTTGCGAGCATCAGCGTTGATCAATATTTGTTTATGCAAACGTACTAAATTTGATTAATTTTTACTACTTTTATGCCTTTTAATTTAGGTTTTATGTAAGTATTTATGTAAAGAATTTATTATATAAAGAATATTATATAAATAATTTGATTATATAAAGTGCTAATAAAATAAGAAAGTAAAACAAAGTTCTTTTGCGTTAAATTTTCAATATATTTTCTTTCGTTTTTGTTTTTCCTACGTTATTAACTACAATTTCAACAAATCTACTACCTATGCGCAAATAAGCACTGGATTCGCACAAAAAGATCGAGCGTCGGCCGATCAGAGCGAACGAAGAAATCTTCGTTCGTTCGTGCTGGAAAAGTGTTTACACTGCGCGAATAGCGCTCGCGAGCATTTTGTAAAAAACCAATGTTCCGAACCTTGGTTCGGACCAAACTGTTTACACTGCCTCAACGAACGAAGAAATCTTCGTTCGTTCGGGCAGTGGAAACGCTCGGTCACATGGCTATAATTTTTTGTTTTTAAATATCGACTAGAAATTTACACCACATATTCTTGAGACTTGAAGCTTTAAGAACATACAAAAAAATAAAAAATGTCTGGGTACATAAAAATAAATAAATAAACTGACCATTTCAGCCTTTGAAAGGACTTGGACCGAACTTTTTACGATCAAATTGAGTTGTGCGTGTTATTAAATGTTTGTACACAATTGATCAAGAGCTGGACCTACTAGTTTTATGCCAACTTCGAACGCCTAATGTGCATGTTCTCAAGAAGCTTTACATGACAATATTTACTCTCTGAGGTTTGCCATTGTCTGCAGAGAGGTGACGGCCGAACAGAAAAATTTATTCAATTGAAAAAACTTTCTGTGTCGCATGGAATTGAACCAGGGTTCTCTGGCGTATGGGTCACGCACTCTACCCACTGCGCCACGGCATATTAATAAAAATCACAAAGTACTTTTTGTACTAAGTTCACACACAGGCCGAAAAACCACTTTTAGCTGAAAATCATCTTTTCAGAAAAATGTGTTCACACTGGAAAAGCAGCTTTTCATTTGATAGACAGTAGTCATATGTTGGTTATTATAGCGTTTTGTTTCATTGTTCTCAGAAAATAAGATGCTTCTATTGGCTACAAGTATACACATAATAAAACAGACATACGAAATGTCAAATATTAGTGACAACCTGAATTTTAGTAATAGATTTTGACTTTATACTATATTCACACTAAGGCCGAAAAGCCGCTTTTCAGACAATAATGGATTTTCAGCTCAAAAGCTACATGATATTAAGTTTTTCGCCATAGAAAAACTGTCAAAGGAAAAGCATATTTTTGTGTGCTTTTCAGCGAAAAACTCTAAAAAGCTAGAAAACAACCCTGATTTGAAGTCTGTTTTTGTAAGTAAAGTCAAAATCTATTACTAAAATTCAGGTTGTCACTGATATTTGACATTTCTTCTATCTGTTTTTTTTTTATGTGTATAGTATACTTGTAGCCAATAGGGCACCCCAAACGATACGACATGTCGGATGGACCTGTCATGTCGTCGCACATGTAGTATCGTTCGTGTGCTAAAAATGAAGTTGGATGGACATGTCCGATGAAAGACGAAAATTTTTGACTTTTTGCTCGGTCCATCCGACATGTGCGATCGTTTGTGTGCGTGTCCATCCAACTTAGTGCATTTTCTCATTCGATAAAAGTTCTTGAGTGAGAAACATCGAGCGGAAAAATGACAAATGTTATAAAAGTACATTTTTAGAAGGAATTTTTTGAGCTGTATAGAAGGCTCACAGTGACTCTGAAAAATAAAAGAGGAATTCATAAAAATAAAATTTGTAAATATATCGAGCACTGCACAATGCTCGATGCTTACTCGCTGGCAACTTTAAAATAATGAAGTCCATCCAACATGTGCGACCGTTTGAGACCAACGAAAAATAGTGCCGTTATTTTGTCGAACTACATGTCCATCCGACATGTAGTATCGTTTGGGGTGCCCTAATGGCCCAAAATACACTGTAGTGCTCAGTCTGCGTGAGCAGTCAATCATTCAAAAACACACTGCACTGATCAGTCTGCGTGAAACCAGTTTTATTTCGTGTACATGAACTGTGTTTGATTGTATTAGTGTGGTAAATTTTGTGAAGCCCTAAATAAAATATGACGACTTGACTTATGTGTGCGTGTCAGTCAATCGTCACTACAGCTTTTTCGGTGAGTGAAATTTCACGCACTTCACGTCCGCTGACTCACCTCCCTTGCCATAGAAACCCGGTTTCACGCAGACTGAGCACTACAGTGTATTTTGGGCCAATAGGAGCATCTTATTTTCTGAGAACAATTAAACAAAACGCAATAATGAGAAACATATGACCACAGTGTGTCGAGTGAAAAGCTGCTTTTCAAGTGTGAACACCTTATTTTGAAAGCTGAAAGGCGGCTTTTCGGCCTGTGTGTGAACATAGTATTACTTAAAAAAGCAGACTTCAAATCAGAGTTGTTTGAATCAGAGAGTTTTTCTCTGAAAAGCATACAAAAAGATGTTTTTGTTTTTAGATGACTATCCTACATGTAGGATGTTATTTTTCTTATTCGTGTTGGTTGACACAAATACATAAACATTCACAAAGGGCCGTATTCAGTTGCATAGAAAAAGAAGGCTTAAATTATTTCTGATTAGAATAATACCATGTTCACACTTAGGCCGAAAAGCGGCTTTTCGTACAATAATGGCTTTTCAGCTGAAAAGCTACATGATATTAAGTTTTTCGCCATAGAAAAACTGTCAAAGGAAAAGCGTCTTTTTGTGTGCTTTTCAGCGAAAAACTCTAAAAATCTAGAAAACAACCCTGCTTTGAAGTCTGTTTTTGTGAGTATAGTCAAAATCTATTACTAAAATTGAGGTTATCACTGATATTTGACATTTCGTCTCTCTGTTTTTTTTTATCTGTATACATGTAGCCAATAGGAGCATCTTATTTTCTGAGAACAATGAAATGAAAAGCTGCTTTTCAAGTGTGAACACCTCTTTTTGAAAAGAAGTTTTTCAGCTGAAAAGCGTCTTTTCGGCCTGTGTGTGAACATAGTATAACATAAAATATTTTTTTAGATTTTTACGGTATTAATAAAACGTTTGATAATTAAAGACCTAATATATTAAAAGAAAATTGTATTGTAATACAGAATTATTTTACTCAGGGCCGTATTCGATAAGATCGTTAAAGAAGGTCCAAATGGTTTCTAATTGGAATCACATATACAATAGATTCTGAGTAAATTTACTGATTTTGGAGCTAATTTAATTTTTTTTTTGGATATTTCATTGGGTAATAATACTATAATATAATATAATATAATTTGAGATCCAAATTATGTGGAAATCTGAAAAAAATTAAAAATAACAATTATGTATCATAAACTTTGCTGAACACAAAAGCGCCCCAAAAGTGTGTTAAAGAGTAAAAAAATAATGCGCCCCTGAAGCAGTGATTGCGTTTTGACAACTGTGGTCGCATCAAATTGGTGCGACTATTTTTTTTTTACTGAGAAGACTTGTGAACAGCTGACGATCGCTCAGAAATGTCAAAAAAAAACACACTCTGTGTCGCTCACTCAACTTACGAAATTGGCCATATTGATATTAATATATAATAATATAATAAACTGGCCATTCCACTGGACTTTGACGTAACTTCTTAAGATCAAATTGTTGATCTTATTATTGATATTAAACTAATTTAAAATTGTTTCCAGAAAAAAATAGAAAAAAATTATCCAGAAAAAATCATAAAAAATTAAATACAAAAACCAATAACTGCAAGCAGGTAGCACAACTAAACAACAACAAAAGTACAGCAGTAAGTACATATTCGCCACAAAGCTGATTTTGACAATATCAGCAGTAGTGAAAAAGAGAGCACAATCAGCGCTGCACCCACCTCTATTATTATACCATGGATGACACATTATTAAATTTTTCATCAAATTGCTGTATGAAGAGTTTAACAACGCAAGTGTTAACACTCTCAAATTTCATTATTTCAGTGTGCATCGAAGTGAAAACGTTGCCATGACGTAGCAATTTTTATTGATATTTCATTAATAAATGAAGCAAAAACAAAAAAGCAAACAAGCTCTGGAAGTGTCTGATAATGTTTTTTAACTGATAATTTATTTCAGTTTAGTCTGATAATTTATTTCAAAGACAGCCATTTGTTATATTAATGCTCCCGCGATATGTCCAAGTTGAAATCTTTTCTCAATTTATGCAAATCGCTCAAGAAAATTTGACGAGTGTCTAAATTGTGAAACTTTTCATCAAATTTTCGTTTAAAAATAAAAATAATTTTATATTCATCAAACAATTTGACAAACAATATAATGAGTATCCACATATCAAATTTTCATCGAATCACATATATTTCTTTTTTGTCAAGCAATTTGACTAAAAATTTGTTAATGTGAACTCCCCATTTGATATAAAAATGTAATAGCTTTCAAAGTGAAGAAATATATTTGTTGTGGTATGCTTTTGTCTCTTTTACTCCTATACTTTTTGGAGTATTGAATTGATTCAGGAAGATGCTATTACTAAAAATGTAGAAATTTTCTTCCATTCGTAATTTAACTTCCTGTGTGCGTTGACTTAAGTTTATAGCGTGCGATACGTGAAATTATAAAATTTGAATAAATATTTATAAAATTTGCAATAAATATATATAAAATTTGCAATAAAAGAAAAGTTAAGGTGTTTTTGTATATTAATTATAAATAAGTATTGTAATGAGTCATAGTGGTGGTGGTGGTGGAGGGGGTGGCGGTGGTGGAGGAGGTGGTAGTGGAAGTGGTGGCGCTAATGCTAATCGTCCACCTCCGAGGATTGATGGCATGGTTTCATTAAAGGTAAGTAATATTTAAAATAAGGTACAGATTATTTTGGCCTTCCATCAAATCCTTTCGTCTTATCACTAAAGCCGCCATTGCTTTACTAGAATACGTAAGCAGCGTCCATTTTTTTTATCGATATAAAATGGCGTCTATTTTTGTAAGCGGAAGTATTTATAGAAAATTGTGCTCTGACGAAAAAATTTGTTTAACTTAAAATAAATATTAATTAAATTTTGTAAATTATTTCTAGGTCGATAATTTAACTTATCGCACAACGCCGGAAGATTTGCGACGTGTTTTTGAGAGATGCGGCGAAGTTGGCGATATCTATATTCCACGAGATAGATACACAAGAGAAAGCAGAGGATTCGCTTTTGTTCGGTAAGTTTTTTGTGGGAAAAAAATAAATATATGTACACATTTTTAGGATAAATACATATTTAATGAAGATTGTGGAGGGTTTACATGAATCGATAAAATTTTAATACCTGCTACCGCTTTAACCTTAAAAATTAACGGGGCGTCAAATATATAAACACAATCATGCTAGAATAAAAGTGGATGGAATGGAGAAAATCTATAAATTCTTTCATTCAGCTAATTACACAATGCCATGGTCAAATCGAAATTATTTAAATTTGAATTATTTTTTCTGTATTGCTTTCTTTCGCAGTTTTCAAACATCCCTGCACCTAACTTGCTAATTCTACCATGAACACAATTTCAACGAAATACATAATTAGTTACTTTTCTACTCAAAACTATTCAAGCAGTTTTTGGACGATTTTTTCTGTTAAGCGGCTTTTTTTTTTGTGGAAAGCTATATTAAATCAAGTTTGGCATGTAAGAAAAGAAATTAATTCGATTTGAATTAAAATTGGAATTGCTTATATATACCGAGATTTTTTGCACATGACAACTCTTCTATGTGAAGCTTTAAAATAAATATATTGGCGTTGAATTAGAAATAGACCTTTATACTAGACGAAATGTATAAAATGTGTTAAAAAGCGGTACGCTTTCACAAGATTCGTTCAATCCACCATCTTTTTTTTATTTCGTGGGTTTGTGTTTGAGTAGGTTAAACGAATAGTAATAAAAATTTATTAAAAGCGATAATGTGGAACAGATTGTAAATGAGCACATTAAGATTAAGGTTGAAAAATTTCGTTGTTTTCACTTCAACTTTGTGTAGTGATACTACGCGCAACCAACGAAGGGAAAATAAAATGAAATGGAATTAAAAATTAGAGAAATAAAATGGAAAAAAGTTGATTTGCAAGAAAAAAGAAAAGTAAAATTTTGAAATAAAAAAAATCGAGTATAAATAAAATAAGTAATAAAAGTTTAGTAATAAAAAAAATTAGTAAAAAAAAAAATTAATAAAAAAATAAGTAAAAAAAAATAAATAAATAAGTAAAAATAAATAAAAAAAGTAATAAAAAAAATAAGCAGTAAAAAAAATAAGTAGTAAAAAATAAGTAATAAAAAAAATAAGTAATAAAAAATAAGTAATAAAGAAAAAATAAGTAATGAAAAAAATAAGTAATGAAAAAAAAAATAAATAATAAAAAAATAAGTAATGAAAAAAAAAATAAATAATAAAAATAAGTAATGAAAAAAAAAATAATAAAAAAAATAAGTAATAAAAAAATAAGTAATAAAAAAAGTAATAAAAAAAGTAATAAAAAAATAAAAAAAAAAAAAATAGGTAATAAAAAACCAACAAGTAATAACAAAACAGTAATAAAAAAATTAATAAAGAATTAGTAATAAAAGAATTAGTAGGTAGTAAAAAAAAAATGAGAAAATTATATATATTAGCGGGGTGAAATATATAAGAAGACAGACCCAAAAAGGGCGTGATAAATAACTGATAAATAAGTAATTTTATAAGATAGGTTATGAGAGAAATCAGAGATAGGTAAGAGATAGATCAGATAGATTTTTAGATAGATAGATCGATAGATAAATAGAAATATAATAAATAGAAATTAGAAAGAATTAAATAAATTGAAGAATTTTAAAAATACAGTGAGGCCTCGATTATCCGTAATGGTCGGGACCGGAAGCATTCTGGATAATCGATTTTCCCGGTTAATTGAGTAACAAATTTTAGTAGTTTTTTTTATAAATTTTTTTTTAATTAATAAAGGAATATTGTTCTACATAGTTTTACAGTAACAAATTCAAGCATTTAATGTACATTTTTAAATAATATTAGAAAAAAAAAGTATTTTGCCAGAAAAAAGCAAGCATAAGAATTTATTGTTAAGTAATTTTTTAAAAAAAATCATGCAATGAAAGAAATCGAAAAAACAATTGTGCTTATAATCCCGGATACTAGAGGTAATCACGGTTAAACGATGCAAAAAAAAAAAATTTAAATCGAAGCAAAAAAAAAAAATTGTCTTTTTCTTTCACGGATGATTGATGTTGCCGGTTAATCGAATCACGGAAAATCGAGGCCTCACTGTATTAGGAATAATGATGTAAACAAATTAATATACTAAATTGTGGAAAAATTTGATATTCAAAGAAAAAGTGAATAATTTTTTTTTCAAAACTAGTTCCCGAAACTCGTTTATCGCAGTTAAACGAGTTATAGCAGCTGATTTTGACATTCCTCTTTCTACACTTTCCTTGAGAACTATTGCGCTCTCACTCGAGCAAACGCTCTGAAATTTACGATTATAGTGTTGTTCGCTTATCCATATTTCTCGTTATTTTTATAAACCAGTAAACAAAAATATTGAGTGTGTCATTCCCAATGGTTATATTTTAAACTACAAAAGATAATCTAGGTTTCCTATGCCAATGTGTCGCAGGTATAATATGTTTGCAGTCTGTATCTCTAACGATCAATAAAACCACGAAATGAAATGTCAAAATTAAACGACAACTTGCATGTTTTCGTTATGATGTATTTGCTATTTATTTATTTTTAAATGGATACAAAAAAATTGTTAATATACGATTAAATCTATATTAAAATTATTAAATTAAATAAAATGAAGTAATAGATTAAACCTAAATACTTAAAACGAGCAATATTTTTCAGTGCTTGAGAAGCAGCTAGCGGCCGATTCAGATTTTTTATTTATTTTTCTTCCACTTCAAATCTGAACAGATCTGAACAAAAAAAAATTGAAGACAAGAGTAGCAACATCCAAGCAAAAGGCGGTGATTCTTTTCGGTTGATGGCATTCTGCTTATGTCGAAGGCAGCATAATTGTAGCCAATAGAACAACCTGCAACACAGCTTACACCATAACCTACAACTCTGCGTACAAAACAGGCAAATACTAAATCAGGTTTTGCCAACAAACAAGAAATAGTGCAAAACATTCATAAAATCTAAAAAGAAAATACATAAAACTTCTCAATTCATTGATCTGGCAGTGCTAAATTTAACAACTGTTTGTGTATAAGTTTCAATGACGTAAGAAACATAAGCTTGCCGTAAGCGTTGGCGATCAGCATCGTTTGAGATACACACTTCCTTTTTTTTACAACATCGTTCGCAGAACAATCGGTTAGGGATAGAGAATGATGCTATAAGTATTTAATTATGAAATTTTTAAGTGCTTATCACAAACAGAAACAAGAACACAGCGATTAAAATAACACTTATACATAACTCACTATTTCATATTAATTAACTTTGTGAACTTGTTGATTCCAATTTCATATAGGAAATATATTTAGGACAAAAATTGAACGCCATAAATACTGCTCTTAGTTTGTCTCTTAAGCATTTCAAGATGGATTTTGTTCACATTAATTTCACATTAATTTGTTAACTCTTAACAGAGTTAACGCGTCCGTCATATTTGTATGGTAGAAAAAAATACATTCTTTGAATACATGTAAAGTGTAATGAAATTCGTTTCAATTGTGGACATATCTTTAACAATTTTATCGACTTCATATTAACTGCAAACATTTTATTTAAATATGCTCTAATAAATTACAAAATATAAGTATGAATCTATAACAAATAAGTATTATTAATTAGATAATTTCAGTATGCACATGTGTTTCTACAAAGAGATTTCTTGAAATATATAAAAAAAATCTATTTAACACAAAATGTGCGATATAAATGTTTTTAATTTGCAACAATTAACTACGAAACTGTCCTAGTTAGCATACGTACGAGAACTACAAATAAAAATCAGCATTTAAATATTAAATTAATTTTATTTATACAGCAGCACATCAGTTTTTGACAATTTTTCACTTTTGTTTGTAGGTTCTATGACAAGCGTGATGCTGAGGACGCATTGGAGGCCATGGATGGGCGCATGTTAGATGGCAGGGAGTTACGTGTGCAAATGGCACGTTACGGGCGTCCCACATCACCTAACAGGCGTAACAATAATCGTCGCGGTGGTGGTGGAGGCGGTGGTGGTGGTGGTGGACGACGTCGTTCACGTTCACCAATACGTCGTCGATCAAGTCGGAGTCCACGTCGTCGACCATCATATTCGCCACGCTCACGTTCACGTTCTGCTGGTAGCCGCTCGCCAGTGCGTCGCACTAAGTTCTCACGCAGTCCCATACGCAAATCGTTGAGTCGTAGCCAAAGTCGCAACGGGGCCGTTGGAGGGCGAAGCATTTCGCGCAGTCGTAGCCGTTCTTAAATAAGCTATATGACTAGCGCAATCAACGAGTGCGTGTAGTGTGTATGCGTGGACAAGTATATGTAGAGCGATCAATACAAAGGTGAATTTATTAAAATAATATATAATTAAAAAAAAATAGAAAATAATTTATTTGGTTTTTTTTTAGATCGCATTTAATCTGACCAGTTTGCATTGAACTAACTTTGTATGCGTGTTTTGCGTTACAGCAGCACCAAGGTATATAATTTAAATTTACTTTTAATTTAAATAAGAGTAGACAAAAGAAATTTACTACTAAAATATTAAAGCAAAAAATAACATAAAATTACTTTTACCAAAACAACTTCAAAAATTATAATACAAACCATTAATTCTTACTGTATTATTTTATAATTTGCTTATCTTGAATCTGATCGAAAAAAAAATGAACCGTTAGTGTAGAATATAATTTAAATAATACTATTTATGTATTACAACTTCAAATTGAGTACATCTTTTCTAAAAATAACTGCACCTTTTCTCTTTGAACTCAATGACAAAAGTAAGATTGCTAATATTCAAGAAGTCAGTAAAAATCAAGTCAAATCCTTAAATTCTTTAAATATGCAATGCATGATATTTGTGCACTCTTGTTCAGTAATTTGCAAATTCTTCAAAAATTCAAAATAATTTTGAAAACAAAACTTAGGACGCAGGCAGAAAATTCTTAGCAATTTCTTTACACTGTATAATATACCTTTTCAATTGCAAAATATTGTAAACTAAATAAGGAAACTTTTACTTCAATACAATAAATTGTTTGAAACCAATTATTCATTATTCTTCATGACATTAAATCGTCGTCAGTATTTCATTAAAATTTTATAGTATAAAAAATGTAGAAGTTAACTTGCCTGGATACAATAAAATAAAAAAAAAAATAAAAATCAAATTAGGGAGCCGAGCTATTTGGCCTGGCCTTCTTCTAACTTTTTATTTGCTTATTTGTTTTTAACTTTCTTAAAGAGAAAAAAAAAAATAAAACAAGGAAATAATTGCACAATATTGAATATTAAAGTGTAAATGGCTTAATAAACTGCTTTTTAAAAGAAAACACAGCAGCGTTTGTGTCTAAAATTTATAATAGAAATTAACATAATTCAATAATGTGCTATATTTCTGTTTGATTTCATTCTTATTCACCCTACCACATTTATGACAATAAAGATATAATAATGTCTATAAATTTTAATGCAGGCTCACAAACTGTTGCTGTCAGGCAGAGTGTGGGAGATATAAGGTGAATACTGTTGTGGAAAGGGCGTGGATAAAGAATAAAAAAGAGATTGAGAATGAGATTGATGGGGATTCAGGCAGGAGGCAGACTTGTTTGGCTGCAATTTAAACAAATGCGTGTTTGCTGCTACACAACTGCTGTTTGCTGTCCGTTCTGCTGCTACAACCTGTTCGTTCTAAACTAAATCTTAGCAATTTTATTGCCTGTTTAGCAACAAATAGACATGAACGTTTTCGAGCACAACAATTTATTCTACAAACATTTTAATTTGCTGCATTGCTGCTGCGTAGCGTCCAGACAGAAAAAAAATATAATTATAAAGTAACTGATAATGGCACCAAAAATATTGAAAACTTAAATTTAACGATATTTCAATGCAATAGAACGTGCAACGAACGAACAAGACGGCAGAAAATTAAAAAATTATAAATTGCATACAACTTTTGCTGTTGTTGGCGTTATGCAGTTAAAGTAGCTGGTCCGCAGTAATTTATTCGAGCTGTCGAGCAGTTAGCAGTTTAATTACACTTTATCAATTCATATTTTATGCAGTCAAGCTTTGCTGTTAGCCAACCGCATTAGTAGCAGCCACTAAAACTTTCCGTACCTGAGGTAGTCCACGACTGGACTAAATGGGCTTAATTTTTTTTTATTATACAACACCACCAACGCATACAGTTGATTTGCTATGCTGGTCGCTGTCGTCTGACTTCGTAGTGACTTGCTGCGTGCATGAATTCGAGTAGTATAAATTAACTAAGCTGCGCGACTTGACTTGGTTGCTGCGGGTTTCCTGTCGTGTGTGTGTTTAATTGTTTTGCTGAACTCTGGCATCGTTCTTAAATTCCTTTCGAGTTTGCTGTTGGTACGATTCGATTTTAAGTTTACGAAATTCCAGAGCACAGGTATAATTCCAGAAGAGCAACTTTCTTATTGACAATGAAGACAACAGGAATTTTCCTCCAAATGTGGTTACTATGCTGAATGAGTTCTTACTTTGTTTGGATATCTTCGGTAAGCTTGAATTTAATGCAACTAATTTCTGAATTTTCCTTTACAGCTAAGGATGCAAATAAAGTGAAATTTTTCTTTAAAAATTAATAAAAAAAAATGTGTTGTTATTTAATTTGTGAAAAACTTATGTATTTCTTTGAGCGTAGTTTAAGTGGTTTTGTACTTCAAACTTAGCAGAAAGAAAACATCATGTCCTACAAATTTTGAATAAAGGCACACCCATGTTGAAGATAGAGGATAGTAATAAAATTTGAATGAAAATAAAGTTATAACTATATAACTTATAGTTATATAAAGATCAACTTCTAGATGATACAATCCTCATCAGTAATTCTGAAGATGAAGCAGGGTCACCAGAAAAGATGTTTGAAAAGATTTGGAATAATCTAAAGATAACACTATATTAGTTGAATTCTTCCAAGATCTTGCAGCTGAAGCTTATTACCTCAGAATGAAATTATTCAATATGGACATTTGATTTGTGAGGGAAAATTTTTTTCACATAGTTAACTCTGTAGTGCTTAAAAATGTAAACAACTTGTATCGCACTTTCAATTGAAAATTATGTTCCCTAGCGAAAATATGAATACCAAGGCTATATTGGTACTGAAAACGTTTTTATTGGTCATTATATTGTGTATAGAGCCAAACATCTTCAATAAGATTAGAAGCAATTAATCAAAATAACACTTCTGCGGTAATGAGACCTGCGGAAATTTGCCAGTTCCAATGTGGAAACGTTTCAGAATTAAATATGACTGGATCACAATAGCTTTTTTAATTTAAAATCGGGTTTAAATTGCTTTCAGCAAAACAGCAAAAGCAACGAAAATTTTGCTGCGTAGTGCTACCTAAAGTTTTTCAAGACAAGCGTATGCTGCTCATTTTGCTTTGCTTTCTGAATCTTCAAAAGGCTAAGCAAAAGCAGCAGCACTAAAAAGAATTTGTTTTGCTGCGTAGTGCTGCGAAAGCATAAGAAATTATTGTAGTTCTTTGATTTTCATTTTGCTTTTCTAATTTGTAGCAGCACTACGAAAGCAACAATTATGCGCTTTGCTTCATTTTGCTTTCGGAAGCATTTTATTTTCATTCGTTTGGCTTTCGGGATTTGCTTGTCATCGTTTATATGCTGCATTTCAGAGACGCATGTTTTTTGTACGTTGTTGTTTGTATAATATGCGCACTTGTACGCAGTCGCGAATGCGGAAATGCTGTTCGAACTGGCATTTCCGCGAAAAGGTTCACCGAGACCAACAAATAAAATGCCAAGAAAATACGTTCTTATATGATATCTAAATGAAAATATTCAAATTTTATTTAAAAGAATTAATACCTTTACTCAGTTGCCGTTATAAGAAAACTGACTGCAAATTTGAATTTATATATTTTTCGTTCTTGGTAACTTTTAATACATTTTTTTCTTTAATATTTACTTCTTCAAGAGAGATGTTCCGATTACACTCCTACCGCATGTGTCTATCAGAGACCTGCAATTATTCATGTTTTTGAGTCATTGGTTGACTAACACAAGAATGAGTGTTAGTGGATTTAAGTCAAAGAAGAATTTGCACTCATATCCACTTATACTCGTTCGCTCACTTCACACAAAGCAACAAAGAATAAGTTATCTGCTGATATGAAACGGTGCAGTGCTCAACTCTCTTATTCACTCAATGTATTTACTTTGCATACCGTAATGACTCACAACACCAATAAACACCATGAGTTCAGTGCAATGACTTAAGTACTTAGAATCTTTTTTAGTTCAGCTTTCTTGTTATTTGATTTTTTTTGAAACAAACTATAATTGTTTTGCAAAAAGCATAAGGTACAATACAAAATAATACTCCACTCATTCATTTTCTCACACGAAAAAGTTAACAAATCCAAAAAGAATAATCAACGACAAAACACAAAATAATACTCAACTCACTCATACTTATTTTCCTCTCACATGAACAAGTGAGTGATTAACCCAGAACCAATAGAGTAATAATTTGTCGATACACATGTGTGTAGAAGTACTATGAGTATTTTTGGGTTTTGGTGGGAATGAGTCAAAGTATTTTGTTGAGTTGGTATAAGTACACACTTGCACCAATAATCATGGCTCATGACTTAAGTATAATAATTTCATTAGTACTCATTGCAGATCTCTGGTGTCTATGCCAATAACAATTAACTAAAAAAAATGCAATAAGAGCAAACAAAGATCAGTTAACGGTAATTTTTTAATTTGCTTTCATTGCTCGAATGTCACGTGCGTAATTCAAAAACATCATTTGTTGTCATTACTTCTGAGTTGCCAGATGTAAGTGATTAAAATGTAGAATTTAAAGCAAGTTTAATGCATAGAATTTAAAAATAAAATTAAACTGGGCAAAATTACCAAACAAATAATTATTTTTAGTTTCAAAGTATGGCTGTGTTCGGAAATGCAGCAAAAATGCGCAACATGCTTTTACAGTGGAAGTATTACGTTCTGAAATGCAAATCTAGCAGCACTGCACATGTAAGGTCTGTTTCCGTACGCACACTGTAGGTCTGTTTCCGTACGCACACTGTGTAACTTGTGGGACGCTATTTTCTGTTTCCGTACTTTCTGTGCTTAAAATGGGAGAAGAAGAACAAGCATAAAATCGCTCTCTCGAGCACACAAAGTGCACAGAGAGTGCTAGAACTCGAGACTTCGAGTAAAGTAAGAACAAGCATCAAGAAGAATAAGCATCAATAAGAAGAAGCAAATGTCAAATTACATTTCATAATTGTTTATGTTTTGCGATAAATAAATTCACAAATTGTGTGCCTAAAAAGAAATTTACGTACAATAAATAAATAATAATAAATAAAAATTAAGTAATTGTTCAGTTTTGCATTAAAAATGGCTTTTAATAATTTGAGTGAAAGTGTTTTAAATTTTGTGCTGCCGTGTGCAGTCAAAATCAGCTGTTTTGTGCTCGAAACTTACTAGAAGCTGTTTCCGTACTTTTGCAACTATTCTCACATTTCGTTTTTACTCTCTAGCACACGTTTTACACAAATCTTACACAGTGTAAAGTACGGAAACAGACCTGTAGTAATGTGTTTTGTAATGTCAATTATACATCAGCAGTTGCGCATTTTTTGCACCATAGTTTGCATACATATCTTGGAAAAATGTTTTAATTTTTTAAAAAATTTTTCGGAATTTAACCGGGTAGCGTTGTATTTTTCGGTTGAGAAATTTTTCAATAATAAAAATTCTGGTAGAAAAACTTTTAGCTCAGGAAATGGAGTTACTTCTTTTTACTCGTCAACCATTATGGATTGACACTGGTAGTTGAGGCGTTGGAAGCAAATGACTTTTTATCGGTTGCTTTATTATCACGTTTATTCTGTTATCCTAAGTCGTAAGGAGAACTCACCTCAATGTCAACACAAATGAAACTCAAATGATGGCTATTTACCATCAAAGATTAACGTTTGATTTCATTCAATAAAACACTGGCTTAAAAACATTCGGATTGGCGCCCTTAAGGAAAAATATGTTAAAATTTTGTTTGGTTTAACAATGGTGTTATTTATCCATGCCAACTATTGAATCCTTTGAAATCACTATGACTATAAAATGTTTATGTTACTTAACAGCATTGGCTGTTCCTTCAATTTTGACAACATTCGATTTATTAACAAACATATCTATTGAAGTAATTTTGGCATAAATAAATACTTAAAATTCATATATTGTTAAAGATAATAAATATGAAGATTCGAAACAAGTCATATGCTCCATTCCTAGAGCGTGAAGGAGACTTTTTGTGTCCTATGCCCAGCCCACCGCCGGTGCAGGAAGGTGTTGTTTGGTATGCAAATCTGAAGCCACACGAACGACTTTTCTATCATCAAACGTTAAGTTCGGTACGTCAATGCAAACGATTCATTCCAACGTCTCTGATACCAAAAGATTCGTTGGATTTTCAATTGCAATCACGTTACGATCATGGGCGTGAAATGTTTCCCGAAAAAGTTGATTCAGTTTTGCAGACCGAAACATGTACATCTTCGAAGATGTCACCGAGCAAATCTTTTCGCGTGCTACGTAATACAAGAACAATCAATTTTGCGCTACCAGAAGCGTTGGGGCATCCGTTAAAAATAGGTATAAATAAAATTTCGAGATATAAATTGAAGCATATTAAATTATTGGAATTCTAGGTGGCATTCGTGAAAAGATTTCTCCACATAGCGTCAAATTAATCAACAGTGGACCACACACGCAATTGGTGAATAATGGCTTTTCACGTCAGCCAGCTGATGGAAACTTCTTTCGTTATTAAAGTCATGTGGAGCTTGCATATCATATTTGTAACTTTGATCAATAGCGTTTATTATTCTGAATATTTTGCGTATTGGTAAAATATTCTTCAATTAAAATAAAAATTTTATTCGTAATTTTTGCTTCATTTTTACTGTAGCGAATGATAGTTAACTTATAATTAAAGCTTATTTATGAAGCTTACAAAAAATAAAAAATTCATTTAAGCAATTTATGCTTGAAATGAATCATGCATTATTGTCCAATTTAAGTTGCTTTCGTTTTACTGCGTCTTCAGGTGTTGTCATGTCTTCATTTGCATCTGCTGTTTTTAACTGTTTTTTCTGCTTTTTATTTTGATTACGGAAGCTTTTTAAAATCTTATCTTCACCAACCCTGAAATTTTAAAATGTCTAAAACTTGCGAAGACAATACAAATTTTCAAACGTCTTACATTATAGTGGCTCTGGTGCCCGGACCCCAATGTGCGGTTGGGTTCGCTTGAAAACGTGTCAATGCATTTTTACGACTATTTGGATTTGCCTGTGGATGTAGTTCGTCGAAATTATAGTCCGTATTGCATTCTTTACTGAGTATGGCTTTCACTGGTGTGTCATTCAGCATGCGTTCTGCTTTGATTGGATGTGTTTTACTCCAAGAACGAAAAATATTCCACAACACCTCGGCTGGGGCATCAGTTTTGATTGAGTTTTTATAAGCATGTGAAAAAGAGACACGATAACCAGCGTGTAGGATTGCAGAGCGAAACTTTAAAATGGGCATAATTTCCAATTTGAGCACAGAGCACAGTTTATCCAAAGTATAGTAGAGCGGTATATCGTGCAGCTCCTCAGAAATAACGCTCAAAACGCCAACTAGACGTTTTTGTGTGCCTAGCTTGGACAAAGGTTCTTGCTGAATCTCCTGCAGTAACTCTTGTATAAAGTCAGGATCGTGTATGGGATGGGACCAAATAGGACCACCCAGCTATTAAAAAGAATTACATTAATGCTGATATCCAATTTTATCAGTTTACTTAGATAATTTTTTTACGTACATGATGTTTGCTACCGCAGTGCACGCAGTTGGTGCCAACTGGTGGACCGGTTGGTATGCCAAACTTAACTTGATTTGGATTGTTTTCGGTGGGATTTGGTTTTATCGAACCCAAAGGTTGCAGCGTGTAAGTGTCACAGCCAGTGCACTGATAAATCATTGACTGCTTGCTATGAAAAAAGAGATCACCTTTAGGAAGGGGAAATTTGAATATGTGTTAATATGTGTACCTCATGCTAAATTTACACTTGGCTTGACCAACATGAATGCGTACAAATATCCTGATGTAGAAATCTGCCGAAATACTAAGCAGTGGTTCAATGAATTTGCCATAACGATTTGCATGCGCTTCAATACAGTGCAGTAGTATACGTAGTGCCATTTCGTGACAGGATTTCATACGCAACGGTACGGAGCCATATTTAACAAAGCATGACTCAGGTGCATTGCCTGCGAGCACGGCCATGTCAGTGGCTGTGACCAACAAAATACCACCATCAGCTATTGATTGAACAGCGCCATCCAAAAAACGATTAGGACAACCGTAGGGGTCCAGATCGATCGCATCAAATCGTTTTCCTTCAGAGTTAGAGAGATACATAAGAGTCCTTTACAGCCACCAACGAAAAATAGTAAAGCTAAACAATAAAATGCTCAACACTGCAACTACTTACATGGCATCTGCATGACTGGGTTGTATGAGCTGCTCTACTTGATTATGTTTGATATTTTCACGCATTGACTCTACGGCCTCTTTGGACAAATCATTTGCAACGATTTCACGCACTCCAGCCACTTCTTTAGCATAACGAATGCTACGCAAACCAGTTGCAGAAAGAGCTTCTAAGATGCGCATCCCATCATCATATCGTGTGCCAGCAACATATTTACTATGGCATATTGCATCCGCTTCTTTTAACAGCTCGTCGTGTTTCTCTTCCTTATTGCCTTTTTTTGTTTTAGCTTTTAAAGCACGCTCTTGCACCAAGCGCTTGAAATGAACGTTCAGCACCGATACACTGAGATCCCTGTTAAATTCCTGCACTGGATTGTAGAAGACATTTCCTCCAGAAACTATTTCTGCGTTTTGTTCGCGAATAACTTTATTTATGGGATTCTGCACTGTGGACTTAGTGAAGATTTTAAGTATATTTTTAAAACTCATCTCTAAATTCAAATTAATTTATTTATTTTATTAACCTTGTTCTCTATATTCTTGTCCATGTTTTCCTTTTTTCGAAATAAAAAAACAAAAATCAACCCAAATCAACAATTTCAGTAGCACGTTTTGAAACAGCTGTTCAACATGTCAAATTAAAATTGTTCACTATTTACATTATCCGTGTCACGCTGAAACTGGATTTCTCTACTTTCGGGCTTGCGAAGACACATTAATTTATCGATAATTGGGTAATCAATTGCTGCTATAATATCATGTTTCCACGGCACCCTGAACAATGTAATAGCATGTTTCCACGGCACCCTGAACAACGTAATTCGGCTCTCATTCGTAATTCGAGGCTGAATTATGTTCCGAATTAACTAATTCGCCATACAACATTTGACAAGCTGAATTACCTCATTCGAAGTTGATTCAGTTTGAATTAACATCCGAATCAAGCAGAAATCGGTTTCATCTCTAAATTTTATCGAAAATTAATCGAAAACAGCAATGGAAGAAAGACAAACAAAACAAAAAGTCAAAGACCGCTGTCAAAGTGAGTATTGCTTTCAGCTCTACATAGTTTCAGCCGTCAAACTGAATTAAGATTTCTTCGTGGGAACAGGCTATTTCACATTCTTTATTCGTAAGTCAAAATATTTGATTCAGAGTGCCGTGGAAACATGCTATAATTCGGCTCTCATTCGTAATTCGAGGCTGAATTATGTTTCGAATTAACTAATTCGCCATACAACATTTGACAAGCTGAATTACCTCATTCGAAGTTGATTCAGTTTGAATTAACATCCGAATCAACTAGAAATTGGTTTTAAATCTAATTTTTATCGAAAATTAATCGAAAACAGCAATGGAAGAAAGACAAACAAAACAAAAAGTCAAAGACCACTGTCAAAGTGAGTATTGCTTTCAGCTATAGAAATAAAATATAAGGAAGTGGTGTTCTACTCACACATACTATGCGTGTGTTGAAGAATTTTTCAAGCGAGATAGAGCACGATTTTTTGACATAAGCTCTTGCACATCAAAACAAAGAAAATGAGTGGTGAAAAAACATTAAAATATTAAATAATTAGCGATTGTCATCGCTATAAATTGTATTAAAACGAACATAAATAAAATAAATAATTAAATAAGCATGCGTTGTGCCGTGAAAAGTTGTGAAAGTTCACAAAAAACACATAATAAGTAGGTTTCATTTCATAGGTAATCTTGCTTTATAGTTTGTTGGTTTCCCGCCATTTGTGTGCATGAGTCATGTGCAAGAGCTTCTGTCAAAACACAAGTTCAGCTTCATGAGCGCATTCATTCGTTAGGGTGGCAAGTGATACGGCCCTAATTTTTTTTCGATTGAAGATAAGTTTTAATCAGACTTTTAATTTATAAGTTTTTTAAATTTTTTCAAATAAGTCGATAAATAATGGTTATTTTTACTTATTTTTTTGTTTTGTTTTTTTTTTGTTATTATTTACTTTTATTTATTCGGTCAAAAATACCAGTTAAAATGTTTATTTTTCGGCTAAAAATAGAAGTTAAAATATCACTTATTTTTTCGGTCAAAAATAAATGTTAAAATATGACTTCTTTTTCCGGTCAAAAATATATATATGACAGTTATATCCTATATTCAATACTTGCTTACCCGGTACACGTTTTTTGCACCCGAAAATATGCTAATGAGCCGAATGGCTAGTCGTATTTTGCATAATTTTTTAAGTGTCTTGTCGGGACAAAATTTGTCCCGTATTTTTGACATTTTTGTAAAATATCTATGATTTCAAATACGCATTCACATGAACTGAGACAATAAAAAAAGGAGTGTTTCCTTTAAACCGAAAAAATAAAAGTCTAATTTTAATTGTTATTTTTGACTGAAAAATATTTTATTTTATATTTTAATATTGTATACCTCATAAGTGGTGTGTAAGTGCAATAAAAATTAAATAATAAAATATGTCTGAACACCAAAATGTTTTCGCCTTTCTTTACGATATAACCTAATGCGGTCCTGTTTGAATGTTTATGTGTTTGAATTAACTTCATTGTATTTGTAAAATACTTCATTTCTGGTCAACTTCACCGCTTCCTTATCTCTTAGTTCTTTGCTTTCAGCTCTACATAGTTTCAGCGGTCAAACTGAATTAAGATTTCTTCGTGGGAACAGGCTATTTCACATTCTTAATTCGCAAGCCAAAATACTTGATTCAGAGTGCCGTGGAAACATCCCAGCAAGACAGGCCTAACCGAAACTCCAACACACTTGCAAAAATATTTGTTTACTACTAACACATATTCAAGAATATTTTAATAATAATAGGCATAAGAGAGAGATGACTACAGTTTTAACTTATCAAAAAGTCTATGTATGAAAAGGACACAAGATAACATGTTTACAAATACTTTGGTTAGATTTTTCACATGGCCCTTAAGAAACTGATAGAAAATACTGACTGAAACTTCTGTTTTGCTTTCCTTTATATAACTAGACATATAACCGATTGTGTTCTTGTAGGGATGCTATTATCACAAATTACCATCCAAATTAAGATCTAATCGGTGTCAGCACTAATTTTTTCGATACATAATCGAAGAAATGGTATAAAAAGTTGTAATTTCTGCAAACAAAAAATCCGATATGGACAAAAAAACGTATAAGCCACGAAATTTTTGGGGAAATGTGAAAACTGTTAAAGTAAATTTTTGAAAATAAATATGAAAGCAGTTAAGTGAAGTAATTTATGACAAATAAAGTAATTAATGGCGTAATATGAACGTAGTATTAGCAAAAGACAAGATACATTGCCTCTTAAAATTTATCGATTAGTAAGAGTTTCTTAACATATCTAGAAATAATCAAACAGCTGTTAATTGTCAATCATAATTTTTACTTTTTGTCGTCTCTAGCCGTAAATTTCATAGTAGGTTGTCCAAATTCAAGAAAATTGTTATTTTCCCAAAATGAAGAAAATTTGTGGACTTCTCACAATTGTGCTGCGTCATGCACACTACGAAAAGAGTTGCACATCAGCCGTTGTACTGGGCAGAAAACTGTCATATAAGAGTGACCTTTCGCTGGACAAAATCTATCCCAATAGCAGGCAGCAGCTCTACACACCGCCACCAGTAAGTATTATGAAACACTTGAGTGGGCATAATTTTATTTAATTTATTAATCTAATTGCTCCATTTTAGCCTGCCAACAATGGAGATAAATTTTCTGGTTTCATACCGATGAACAAGCTCGAAATAACCTACAGTCGCAGCTCTGGTCCAGGTGGTCAGCATGTGAATACTGTCAATACTAAGGTTGATTTGCGTTTTAAGGTGGCTGAAGCAGATTGGATACCAGAGAAAACTCGTCAGAAACTACTGGCTGGAGTAAAAAACATACATATCCTTTAAACTATGAATAATTAACTCATGGCTATTCTTTCTTTAGCTTCACAACAAAATGAACAAAGATGGCTTTTTTGTTATAAAAAGCGATTTGACGCGTTCTCAACAAATGAATGTAGCTGACGCTCTGGAAAAGTTACGTACTATTATAAGAGAATATGAAGTAGAGACTCCGGCTCCAAGTGAAGAAACCCTTGAAAAATTGCGCAGAAGGTAAGAGCATAATTTTTGAGATATTTGAATTATTCTCATTGGTTTCATATCGGCCGATACCAATACGTGTGCGCCATAAAAACCGACATTTTTGGCGAATTTGGTTAGAGAACTAAATACGATCGGTGCACATTTTTCTATGGTCATGGTGCACTTAGTGTGTTCGCTTTGATTTCCAGTTGATTTTAGCTCATACTTGATCTATGGTTTAATATTTTATTTCATAACAAACAAGTATTTTTCGAAACTAACGAAAAGATTACAAAATATGTAATACTTGATTTGTTGGCTTTGCGTCATACCACAAAATTTTTCTTCGATGTTGAGGCTACACTGAAATATACTGTGCCCAGATACTGTACACTAGTCAAGTAATGTAAATAGAGGGTTTTGTGCAACTTTAAGTAAAGTCTCGAACTTTGCCGACGGTCTGCTTTTTCTATACAGTATAAATCAGTTAAGTTGTATAATTGCTTATATTCGTCAAAATGAACCTTTACAGAGGTGCTAATTAGTGAAATATTTTTTTAGTCATGATAAACTCATCTCTCTGATTTACAGTGTAACATCGCTTCTTAAGGTTCTCTTTCCATACAAATGAAACAGCTAAAGTTTTGTTCGAAATACTTTTTATGAATAACAAATAATGTCTGAAAAATTGCTTAAATATTTTTACTTATTATAGAAGAAACCCAATTAATTGTAATATGTTTGTGCTACCGACATTGCATTAAAAATGAGCAGGATATGACAATAAATTTCTGTATTTATTTCTCTTTTAGTTAATATTTTATATAAATTGTTCTTTCGAGATTTTCAACAACTTTGACACACACTTTGACAGTGTGTGGACCACTCAATGGCAATGCGAGCCTAGGTTTGAACCCGGCTGAAAAAACAGAAAGTTTTCTTCAAATGAAATTAATTTTTCTGATCGGTTGTCACCTCTCTGCAGACCATGCCAAACCTCAGAGATCATAAGAACTTCGGTCAAAGTCCTTTCAAGGGCTGAAATAACCATTTTCCTGGAAGCTTAATAAATGGTGTAACTTCCGGAGAGTTTATATTTTCCATTTATTTTTCGGTCGTCTGTAGACTTTGCTTTTTCAATCGCCTCTAATTTAATTTAAAAAAAAATTCTAAAATGTGCTGAAGTCAAATCCTGACAAAAGCTAATATCAATAGAGATAATTTACCGAGAAAGGAATAGAAAACGGTTCTAAAACTCTCAAAAGCCTGTGTATCAACAATGCTTTCGAAACGGGTAACCCTGTGCTTGGCGAAGAAAATATTTTTAATTGATAATAATCTGCATCTATTACTTACCCGACAGAATTGAGGAAATATGCTCGGTAAAAGTCCTATCCAGCACTGAAATAACCAATTCGTATTTATTTATTTGAAAAAATGAATCCAAATAATATAACGTTTTTCTTAAATATAGTTTCCTTTATGTTTGACATAGCCGTTTATTTGAATTAAAAAATTAAATTTATAAATTGATATGAAAAAGGTTGGATGTAATCTGAAAACGGTTGAGCTTGTTTTGAAACTGGTTTGATTTAATTTGAAAATAATTTCGTTCGATAAGAAAACAAAAGAAAAATTTAATAAAAAATGCTAAACATAAAATCAAAAGAATAATCACAAATCAAAATCAAGAAAAATTGTAAAAGAATCCCAGCAAAAACTTCGCTTACATGTAATGGCTAAAATTATCTAAAAAACGTCAATAATCACTTACCTTTTGGCTTATAGAATGCATTACTTTAACATAGTCATGTCATTGGCGGTAGGCGATTGCAATTTCTTATACCAGAGAAGCACTTATATAAATGCATACCAGACGCGGTTAAATAATACCTTATGCACAAGTCATTTTATAGTTGATACAAGAAATATATTAAAGAAGCAACTACTGCGAGGTTCTTATAGAAGTACTTATTAATTTTGATTATATAAGCAGTTTAGAAAAATAAAGAAAATAACAGCTTACGAAAGCATTTAAGGTAATGTGTTAAGTAATGCATTGTCTAATAAAATAAAAAACAATCTGAAAATTCAGTAATTTGATTCATTTTTTATTTTTATAATGCATGCTACATATGCATTGATATTAATATTGAGATCAAATTTCATTCATTTAAATTACTTTCATATGTGCGATCTTTGTTGACGCACACATTATTATGGTGCCTGTTTTTAACATTCTTCAAACCCTTCCTCAAAGAACTAAGGAACATTTGATCGTTTAGTCCATCGTTTCGAGTTGCTTCTAAAAGAAATAAGTATCTTCAATAAGCACTAATTTAAGTTTTGAAATGCCAAAAATTATGTAGAGTTAATAAAAAGAGTAATTGCGACGTCAAAGTTTAAGTTGTTTGTTAAAAGTTTAATATTTATCCGTAATAATTTATCTATTTTAAAATATGGTACAATTCTGTATAATTACCATATAAAACTGCCATGATATTTTTATAATTTTGTAGTCTTCTTTTTTTGTTTTCCGTACACGTTGTAATCCAGAATCAATTCAGTAGAAAAAATGCTGCTCATATTTTTTTCCAGGCCCCCGTTTTTTATGAGTGCTTAAATTGTCGCAATCTATTAAGCTAAATAAAAGAAAAATTAGTTTAGTATAAATGCAATCCAATAAGAACACTTGCCATTTCATTTTTGTTTTCATCAGCAATCACATTTTCCATTGCATCCAAATCGGATTGATTTTGAATTGGGAAATGTAAAAAATATTTAGGCCTTGCAAACATGTTTTTGGAAATTTGGTCGATTAGTGTATTTTGTTCTGCCAATACACTAGTAATTTTTTCAAATTGGTCGCGGAAAGTACCTGTTAAAGAAAAAGAGTAAATTTGATATTATGTATCAATATTTTATAGAGCTAAATAAGACGGTTTAACCTTTTAATGCAATTATCTCATTTGAAGCTCTGTGTTTTTTCTGTAGATAGTTTCTATTTCAAGTTTTAAGGCTCAATTTTGATTTACTAAAATTTCTAAACAATATATTACAAATGCACAAAAATTCTTTTCTTATTTACCTTTAATGGAAACAAGCTCTCTTTTAATGAATTTTTTTATATCGAATTGGTCGCTTTCGTTATTTTCGGATTTTCGTTTTAAGTTGTGCTTGTTTGTGAATTAATTTTTATGCTGTTAATATTTTTCATAGATATATGGTGATAATAATAAAGTAAGGATAATAATACAGTTAAAGACAGTTGTGAGTAAGTGGAATGAAAAGAGCATCAGTTTTGTAGGGTAAATAGACATATTTAGTAAATATATTACTTATTTCAAAAATTTCTTCAGGACCATACTGATTTGGATTGATAAGAGCAATTCCTAGCCCTAAAGAAGGAACGGGCTCAATAAAAAGATTTTGAGGTTTCAAAATTCGTTTTCCCTTGAATACGCCGTTTTCACAAATATCGGTTATAACTACTGTATCACATGGTTTTATTGCGCAGTAGTTGTTAGAAAACCTTGAACTAAAAAAGGAGGTAGATGTGTATGACTTTACTTCTCCGTTTAAATTCCTTTTTAATCCTTGAAATTTTGTTTTTAGTGTGATAGGTGCTTGAAGGAATTTATTGCATATTTGCTGTGGAATATGTTGTGGCTTTTTTATACTTTTCTTTAAAGTTTTAATAAAATTTTCAAAGTCATATGCCGTAAATGAGTCAAGACACACAAAAAGCTCAACGCTCAGCGGTATATGTAGCAAATTATGCACATTGTAGGATCGCTTGTCTCTCCATAGAATTTTGAAAAGTCTTTTACGAAACTTTGTAGCATATCTTTGGAATTATTGATGTTTACATTAAAATTCGTTGGAGTAAGCAACATTCTATAAGCGCAGTGTATAAGAAGAAAGTGTTGAAACATCTCCTTTGAACAAAATTCTCTAAAAATAATAAGTCCCGTGTATAAAATAAATTGCCTAAACTCAATTGCTTTCCATCGCGACACCTCTTCAAAAGGTCGTGGCTTTGTTGCAAAATATTTCGGAATAAAAGGAACGAACGCAGTAAATAACGAAGACTGTAAATGTTTATGCAAAAATAAAGAAAGACCAAGTGTTAATATTTAACAAATTGATAGTTTATTTTAAATGTTGAATGAATGAATGAATGTTTCACATTTGTGAATTTTGTGTGCTGTCGGTGTCGGTTGGTTTTGCGAACTGCACTCGTTGATTTTAACAGATCAATTCTGTCGCGGTAACATTAATCTTGTTACCGTAGAAATTCACCTTTTAGTAACTTGAACACTCTGTTGGTATTCTGTGACCAAGCGTTACCGGTGAATATTGTTACCATCTCTTTAGGTGGTAACAAGCAAAACAGAAGACATTTTTTAGCTTGCATTACAAAAAATAGCTCGCATTTTGAGTAATTAATCTAATTTTAAAATCCTCAAATTGAAATCGGAGCAAATTAAAATAAAAAACGATGTTAAATTCACTGTTGCTGCTTCCTCAGCACTTTTCAATGATAAAAATTTATAGCAATTCACTGTGTAATATTTATTAATTTACATAAAATTAATATATAAATTAAATATAGATAACACCGCAGCTGCGCCGGCGTAGTGCGTGCATATTTCCTGCCAAGAAAAACAAATATTATATAAAAAGTTAACATAATAGGTCTGTTTCCGTACTTTACACTGTGTAAGATTTGTGTAAAACGTGTGCTAGAGAGTAAAAACGAAATGTGAGAATAGTTGCAAAAGTACGGAAACAGCTTCTAGTAAATTTCGAGCACAAAACAGCTGATTTTGACTGCAGACGGCAGCACAAAATTTAAAACACTTTCACTCAAATTATTAAAAGCCATTTTTAATGCAAAACTGAACAATTACTTAATTTTTATTTATTACTATTTATTTATTGTGCGTAAATTTTTTTTTAGGCACACAATTTGTGAGTTTATTTATCGCAAAACATAAACAATTATGAAATGTAATTTAACATTTGCTTCTTCTTATTGATGCTTGTTCTTACTTTACTCGAAGTCTCGAGTTCTAGCACTCTCTGTGCACTTTGTGTGCTCGAGAGAGCGATTTTATGCTTGTTCTTCTTCTCCCATTTTAAGCACGGAAACAGAAAATAGTGTCCCACAAGTTAAACAGTGTGCGTACGGAAACAGACCTAATGCAATTTATTCTATGTATTTACTTCTCACCATGATACAATTACAAGGTACGCTCATATTGGAGAGCAGGGTGAGCTAGTTGCCAAAATCAGCTGTTAATTTTGAGTTTTTCTAATCGTTGTTGTTGCTTTTGTCGTTTGACGTTTGTAGCTCCTACAGCTTTGTTGTTGCAAAATTTCACAATTGAGCAGCCATCTTAAAATGAGCTTACCTTGTAATTGTATCATGCTTCTCACTTTCCATTGTTTATATTTCACCACACAAAAGAGCGAGCTTCATTTCTATAAGGTGAGTTTACGACATTTGACAGCGTTACCGAGTGTACAGAATACCGATTTATAAGACCGGTAACGCGTTTTGGTAACAATATTGCTGTTACCGGTAACGCACAGAATCGATCTGTAAATGTCGTAGACCATGGTATAATAATACATGGTAGCATTGACAACTGCTTATTTTCTCTTCAACAGGAAAACTTAAACTGTCAAACACAGCTGTTTGCGAAACGAAGCGAAAATTAAAGCAAGTGACAAAAACAAACATAAAAAACTAATAAGAATATTGTGCGTTTAAATAAACAAATCATAAAGAAATAAACATTTAAAATCATGAAAGTGATAAAAAGATCTTGTGTAATTTGTGCGAAAAGTTTTTCAGTCCGTGATGTTAAATTTTATTCAGTGCCTAATAACGAAACTCGTCGCCAGCAGTGGATTGATGCCTGTGGCTTGATGCTGGCAGAAAATTCGTTTGTTGCATGGTATAATAATACATGGTAGCATTGACAACTGCTTATTTTCTCTTCAACAGGAAAACATAAACTGTCAAAAACAGCTTTTTGTGGAAATACATCAGCAGCTGCTGTGGTTGTTGTTTTTTTTCACTTCAACGTTTTCAACATTGCTTGTGTTTTCAATGGCGGATTGTGAGCGCTCTCTTTTTGAGTATATTTTTTGACAGTAGATGATTTCCCAAGCAACTGTCAATGCTACCTTGTATTATTATACCATGGTTTGTTGTTTGTGTTTTCATTTATTAACAATGGCCGACCAGCGAACGCTCTCTTTTTGAGTATATTTTTTGACAGAATATGTTTTCCCAAGCAACTGTCAATGCTACCATGTATTATTATACCATGGTCGTAGACATGGTTGAATAATTAAAATTTCGTATTTTGACGTTTGCCTTTGCTCTCGTTCTTACAGGATGCACTCGCTAATAGAGGCTACTGTGTTACCTCATTAACAAAGACATTTCAAGTTTTTTCTGGGGAGAAAGTTTAACAATGCTCTTTCCATTTATAACCCAGCAGAAAAGTGGACCAAATTTGAAATAGTTCTGAACTAGTTCCAAAAAGGACGAGTACTAGTTCCACTACAATACCCTTTAACATTGAACGAACTGACGCTTTTTGCGGGTTGATGTCATAGGAAAAGACAATTGTCCCCAGAAACACTCCTTTTTCCCTATATTTGAACTAGTTGCATTAGGAACATTTTTAAACTGGTTGCTTTCGCAGTAGCCTGAAAGTGGTTCTTTTTTAACTAGTTTTAGCATATCAAAAGTGTAAGAATTTAGTGCAATGGAAAGGTCCTAAAGATCTCATTTGTACCATCTTTTCCATCCACAATCCAGAAAACATTTTGTCTATAAACCTTTTTTTTTATTATTTTTTCTTGTGCGCAGCAAATTTTAAAAAGTAGCCAGAACGGTTTTATTTTTGTCAGCAATACTTTTGAAAACAAAAGCAAAGATAACTGTTCTACACTGAACGCCTTTTGTACTTTTTCAGAGCTACTGCGAACTGCTCTAGAAATGAACTAGTTCACTTTTTCAATTGGCTCCAAAATAACTGCTGGGAAGTAACAATATAATTTTTTTCACCACTCCCAGATCTATTAAGTGCATAGCATCTAAGGGGACCTGCGAAATCATTTTTATACCTATTTCTTCAAGACAGTGAACCATATTTATATGTGAAGGTTGATGGACATTTTTATCAAGTCTACTTGTAAAACAGGCATCACTGCGTAGAATTCCCTCTTCAGAGCTATATGTATTTACATTTTTTATTCTTAATCCCGTTTGTTGACACTTACACATCCTGAAAATGATGTGTGTCCTTTGATGCAACAGATAAACGATCAAGCAGGATTTAAATGCTACATTAATTTCCTCAACAGCGAAACCATTTTCTTGCAAAGTTTTAACTTCTGCTATAAAATCGTGTAAGTACGACTCCATAATATATCTTTTATGTTTACCTACGTAACTGCCAATTAAAAAAACAAACTTATTGGTCATATTTGAAACACGACCTGAAATTGGCCAGAGTCCAACAGCTGAACTTTTGAAGAGCGGTAAGCCGACAATACCTACAGTGTTGCGCAAAACAATAGCAACAAAATCAGTGCGCTGCTACAAAATCTTGTATCTTTTTTAATATTGGGGATACACAAAAATTATTAAAGGAACCAAAGCATATATTCATACATCATATTAGAAACAAATCATATTCAAATTTGGTTTTGTTTTCTTTATTAAATTTAAAATTAATGTGACTCTATTCAATTTGTCTGAGTGCAAAACAATAGCAACATAATTAATATTTGGTGTAAGACCCATTATTCTTGAATACCGCTGCACATTTGCGCGGCATCGACTCTATTAAATTAGATATAGTGGTATTAGGTATTTGTTCCCACTTAAGTTTCAAGGCTTCACACAGTGCAGTTTTATTGGAAAACCTTCGACCAGAAACTCTTTTCTTCAAAATCCCAAAAAGATTTTATAAGGGATTCAAGTCTGGTGATTGTGCCGGCCAATCAAGGACTTGAATCCCATTGTCTCTAATGTAACCTTTGATGAGCTTTGAAGTGTGCTTCGGGTCGTTGACGTGCTAAAACGTACACTGAAGCGGCATATTCCACTTTGCATATGGTAGCATCTTGCTTTCTAAAATGTCTTTATATACAAATTGATCCATAATACCATCGATTTTATGAAATGGTCCGACTCCATTATAGGAAAAACAAGTCCAGACCATAATACCATCGTCTCCGTGCTTAAAATTAATTTTGCAGTTTCGGGATTCAAGTTGTGTACCTGGGCGCGCCGTACAGCGCACATCCCATCTGAATTAATCAAGTTGAACTTTGATTCATCGCTAAACAAAACGGTTTTCCATTTTTTAACGGTCCAATTTAGGTGCTCTTTTGCAAAACTGAGTCTAAAAAACAATAAATTGCAACTCGTTGTCAAAATTTCATGCAAAATTGTTTAAATTATAGCACCTCGCCTTTTTTGTTTAAGTTTAGCTGCAAGCAAAGGTTTCTTTGCCGGTCTGTAACTCCTTAAAATTTCCTCAACGGCTCTTCTGCGAATAGTGCTGTGATGGATATCTAAATCAAGTGTCCGAACAACCTCTTTGGAGGTGGCAAATGGATTTCGCTTGAACACGCCACAAATGTTCCTGTCATCACGCAGCGATGTTTTCCGCGGGCGCCCTCCTGAATATACCGTTGTTACGTCTTTTGTGATGTTATACTTTTTTATTAATCTACAAACTATTGACCGATTAATATTAAAATGCTTCGCGACAGATATTTGCGATTTTTCCATTTTATATTCGGAAATAATTTGTTATTTTAGAGTTTTACAGTATTTATCACGTGCCATTATAAATGGAACAGTCAATGGCACAATTAGGGCAAAAACAAATCTAGGCTTAAATGTTTATGACTCACAAAAAACATGTGCTTTACAATAAAAGAACTTTTACCGTTGTTTTTTGGAACTTCTGTTCTCTTTTTACATTTTTTAAGTATTGTTGCTTTTGTTTTGCACTCAAACAAATTGAATGTAGTCACATTAATATTAAATTTAATAAAAAAAACAAAACCAAATTTGAATATGATTTGTTTTTTATATGATTTATGAATATGTGCTATGGTTCCTATAATAATTTTAGTGTGCTCCCAATATTAAAAAAGATACACGATTTTGTAACAGCGCACTGATTTTGTTGCTATTGTTTTGCGCAACACTGTATGTCTAAAACGATCTCATTTAGTTCCTCAAGTTCAGTATAATTTTTAATTTTTTCCAATTGGTTTCTTATGCCAATATGAATATAATGCCCAGGTGAAACTGTACGAACCACAATATTTCGTTGCCTCCCCATTAAACCAACAACACTCTTGGGGACGGACAAATTTTCTGATTTTAATATTTTCAAGAGCTTTGTGCAGCAACGGACAGACGGACTATAAGTAAGAAACCAGGATCTCAACTGATCTTCTAAAGACTTCTTTTTTTAACGACAATATTTGTTGGAATATCGTTTGAAACACTTTGATGCGTAATGTCTTAATTCTCATTCACTTCACTCGTTTTATCGTTAATATTAAAAACGCCTTGTAACTTTTTATGTTCTTTTTTTACAAGACGTTTTAACTGCCTTTTACTTAACATTATTAAGTGAATTATATATTTAAGTATATTTAAGATATTTTATATATTTAAGTTAAAAAAGCAATAAAGATAAAACACGCACAAGAAACACAACTGAAGCAACTAGATCACTGTGAATTAACGGGCCATATGAATAGGAAAAAGAAATAAGAATAACGTTTGTTGTCAATGCTGCCGCAGTTTTCGCAAAAGGGCCCTTTTTGTTTTTCTTTATTTTATTATATGGCGCCTTTCTCGTCTTCCCAAAAATCAAACTTTTTTAAATTTATCTTTACTTGGTTCTTACGAAGAACAAAGATAAACAAATGTTATGAGGCATTACCGTCTGCATTACGTTAAACAAAAAGTAATAAAATTTTGGGCCTTAGGAAATATGTAATGCATTAAATAAGCGAATATAAGGTAAAGGCATTACAAAATTTTAAAAATGTTTTGCTGGGAAATATCACATAATGGATAAAATTCTAATTAATGTTCTCCTTAAGGTACTACGTCTAGCTTTTTTAGACTTTTATAAGACTCAAGTAGTTTTTTAATATTTTTTATTAATTTATGTTAACACTTTTGTTATTTATTTTAAAATTGATTATTTATACATTTTACTATTATTCTTATATACAATTCGCTATGCACACATATACTTATTAATATACATTTTTAGGCAGGAGCGTGCTGCACGTGAACGTCTACTAGTCAAACGTCAACGTTCGCAAGTCAAGGCCGATCGTCAAGGACCCTCGGACTTGCATTTATAATAAAGTATATCAAGTTGTATAATAAACTTATGCCTAATAGTCTAAATTGATTTTTTTTGCTTTTGAAAAAATATATAAAATGAATGTAGGCAAATTTTTAGCTAACCAAAAAAGCTTCTGCCTTAATCTGTAATTAATTTATTTTACTTATATTAAATGGAACAGCAAACTCATCAATAGAACATACAAAATTGAAAGGAATACAAGAGCGTTGCTAAATTTAAATAATCACGCGAAACAAATTTAAAGCAAAACATATAGAAATGTTTGGTTTGTCGTTTAGACATCAACTTCATCAACCAGCGATACTTCATCCAAATAATGCAATGGATCCACAGCAGGCGTTACAATAAATTTGCGTCGTTTTCGCTCCTCGCTCATGGATGATGCTAAATTTGAATTTAAAGCTTCTGAACTGTTACCGTCACGACCTACTGTCGGTGTTGCAAAATTTTGCGGAAAGACCGAGTTTTCAGGCATGGTGGCGCAGCGAGGTAGCTGTGGCAAAATGGATTAATTGTTTTTAATATATTTTAATGAATTTTCTTATAAGATAGAAATAATAAAACATTCAGAAAAAACCAAAGTTTTGTATATTCTTATCTTAGTGTTAAAATAAAAATTAATTTATTTTGCTTACATTTCCAGACAGTGGTCTATATGAAGTTCCTATATCACTTATACGACCGGGTGGACGGCGTGCAAAATTGAATTTAAGACTGCGAAAAAATAAAGAGAAAGTTTTGAAGCTGTTCCCAATACTTGGGTTGCTCTTTCAGCCAGCATACTTGCGCTCATTCACCGACTGCTGACGTGTAATTGTGGAGTATAGCCGCTCGATGCGATGTACTGTTGAATAATTTTCACGCATTGGCTCATAGCTTGACTCTAATAGATGTCGATTGCCAATGGGTGACCAAGTATTTTGATATGAAGCCTCATCCAAATGTATATTTCGCAGCAACTCATAGTCTATGCCAAGCACCTTTTGATCCTCTTTGGGTAAATTGGCAAATTCATCGATGATTGCAGCATCCGAATCAAAACCATTTTTATTCAAATCACGTGCAATCTTAATGTCATGCTTCCAGAATTCACAATTATTGCGTGAAATTACAGGAGCAATTTCTTTGACCTTCAGTACCAAAATACCCATGACATAGACGCACAAAACGTTGGAAATAGTTAGGCACATGCTGATGGAACCCAAAACTGCAAGCTCTGCAGCTTGATTGTTTGAATAAAGATTTGACTTAACAACGTTATTGAAGCGTGATTCATCGGACTCGAAGAGTTTATAGATACAAGCCAAAGACCAAAGCAGACCCTAAGGACGAAGAAAAACGAAAAATTAAAATGAAATATTTTCATAGTGCAATAAAATTTAAATTTTTTCTTAGTCTCAAAATTTTCTAGTGGGTTTTGACTAATTTTGGGACTATTATAGTTAGGTCAAAAAAAAATGGGATACGATTTTACCGATACGGGCAATGTGATACGATTGGTATATGATTTTAAGAAAATAATGTTTTGAATAGATGCAATCTTGAAGTCCTTAAAAAAGTTCTTTAGCATGATGAGGTCTACAATTTTTGTACTCTGAATTCTATCTTCGAATCCGCCTCGTAAAAATGAAATCTTTTAAACCCATTCTTCAAAAATGGTCAATAGAAATGTCTTTGAGAAAACTTTTTATTTACAGGTTGGGAAAACTTTTATCCACAGGTTATATCTGGTGCCGACGAAAAAAAGGTAATTTTTTTAGATGGTTCTGTCTAACAAAAACGTCTGACAAGAGTTCATACACAAATGGTCTTGTCAAGCATCATCAAATTGCACTTAGCTTGAAAAATACACTGTCTGAAATTTTCGAATGACAAAAATAAATTTAACAACACGACTTACCGCTTTCAATATGGTAACGCGATTTCATAAATTATTGGTGTGTCAGTTTAAGGAAGAAATACATGTAAAATCAACTGTAAAATGTGCTGCCAGGAAACACTAACAACTGGAAGATAATCAGCTTTTCGAGGAAGCTGAAGAGCTACTGTATGAGCATTGGAATTGCTGATTGATCGGTAAGTCGCAAAAACTAATAGTTTTATCGTCCTAAAACTTCAAACGCGATTTTCTCGAAACTACGTTTTCAAAAACGGTTTCCACTGCAGTTCAAAAGGTAATTAACCGATCGGGCTGAAATTTTGAGGGGGTCTTAGTCAACATAATTTTCCATAGAATAATCCTAAAATATAAACAATTTTAAGGGGGCAATAACTGTCGAAAAAATAGGCGAAAATACGAATGTTTTATTAAAAAGTTGTCAAAAGTGTAAAATGATTTAATTATTTTATCACACTCAAAATAATTCACGAAAAATTACTGATTTTCGAGGATTTACATGTATTTCTCCCCTTAAGCAGATTCCAACACCAATATGTCTGACAAGACAGCGAAAGTGTTAATATTCTTTTGATAAAAAAGTATGTAAACATAAGTGTATGTTCTAGAATTTCATAGTCCCGGGACTAAAACACCTATTTTTAAACATTTACAAACTGGGTTAGTAATGTTATATTTTGTTGTTCTAACTTATAATGAGTACACTAAAACCGATGAAATACTGAACACTAAAAATCAATACTTATTAACTTCATATCCATGAAATTCTGACTAAAAAGTACCTGGCTGCGTTATAGACAAATTAATATTAAAACTTGAATCAACAATTTGGCAGTGTCTTATGTTAACCCTATGAACCAATAAAAATGATTAAATCATAAATGGCCCCTATTGCCAAGCGAAAGAGGATTGACTATCTCTCTCTAGCTTGTGGGTTAAAATTCTGGCTTGGTCAAGTTTCTACGCTTTTCACTTTCTATGTTTTCGAAATTGTTAGTCAAAGAATTTTAATGATTTCAAAGAATATAAAATAAAATCATTTAACACTTGGAAATAATATATAATGTACAATAATGCAGAAATTACAAGTAACAACTTATAAAATAATATAAGGCAAATGAGTAACCATTGGGACGACATCAACTTGTTAAAACATTTTCTCCGAGTTTACATTGGGAGAGCAGAAATAGTCCCAGTGGTATATCCATTTGCACGACTTGGAGGCACGACTTCTATGGACTATTTTCGAAAAAGAAGCCATAAAACTCCATTTTCATGGGGAAGTAGGGAAAGTGCCAACAGGACAATTTTTAACTCTATAATGTTTAAGGAGTTCATAAAAGACATCAAGGCCACTGTTTTCGATAATTTTTTTTTTCAGTTCTGGAAGACCTTATTTCTCTGACTTCAAGATCGGATTGCGAGATAACTACACCACTTCCAGTTGTAGTGCAGAAATAAACAATTGAAATTCAGAAAATATCAAATAAAATTGAGAAATCCATTTGAAATTCAGAAAAGATCTAATGAAATTTCTAAATTCAAATGGAAGTTCTGAATTTCAAATAGAATTTCTTAATTTCAATTGATTTTTTTCTGAATTTTAAATGGAATTTCTGAATTTCAATTGATCTCTTCTGCATTCCAAATGATTTTTTTATGAATTTCAAATTAAATTTCTAAATTTCAATTTATCTTTTCTGAATTTCAAAGGGAATTTCTCAATTTCAATTGATCTTTTCTGAATTTCAAATGGAATTTCTGAATTTCAATTCATCTTTTCTAAATTACAATTGGAAATGGTGTAGATGCGATGTAGAAAAATTAAATTGCTGCATTGCGTAATAATAATAACAGCAGTACTTAAATAAAAACACTTACCGAATTCACCGCAGGAGGTAGGAGAGAAGCTGATATAGCTACACCGACCAGCGAGCCAATATTTCCGCCCAAAATAGAAATAGCTGCCGCAGCACCCGATGGTATTGCCGTAAATATGCCCACAAACAGTGAATGTAATTCACAACGCGATAACATTTCACTGGTTAAACCTTCACCGGCGCTATAACGGTCATCAAGCGTGCAAACAATCAGGCCAAATACAAAGCCCACAAGCGTCGCAGCAAATATGCCAAACAGCTCATTTTTAACACCGAGAGCACGCAGTGAATGATCCTTGATGACTGTACCAAAGATGCCAGCAATTATGGGACCCTTGAAAAATTGAAAAAGTTTTTTTAACATCGTCTTTTATTTGCAACTTGTCTATAAAGACCAAACTCACCATAAGCGGTGATATTAACATGCTTGAAGCTAAAAAGATCGTGCTGTCCTCCACTAGACCGAAAGAAGCCAAAATACTGCAAAGAAATACAAGGAGAAATGATGAAGAATTGATATAATCAGTAGGATTTGATTAACTTACGCAGCAGAGACAAGTAACACGAGAAAATCAAATGTTATGGACGCATCCTGACGTACATCGCGTACAATTTGCGCAACATTCAAGCGACTGCGCACAGAGTTCATAAAACGTTCCCACGCGCCCTGCTTCTGTGCATTAATATTTCTGCAAAAGAAACAAATGAACTTAAAAACATAGCAGGACAATGGAGAATAGGAAAATAGCAGGAATACTAACTTTGTTTTGAATTCTTCATCATCCAAATCGAAGTCATCTTTGCGTTCATATGTTTTTGAGGCTATACAATTCATAACCGATACAGTTGAGCCTTCACGATCACCAATACCCCAATCGTAGAATTTTTCCAAAATGTTTTCATAGGTTTCATCAAAATCGATCGTAAAGATGACCTGAGCAAAAAAAAAATTTATAAATTATTAAAAGGAATTGAGGATCAATATGCAGATCAATATCAATCAATAAAAAGTATAATTGGTTTGTAAAAACATCATATAGAGATCTATAGAGACAAATAGAGCGGATATAGAAAATAACACAGAGATCAAAAAAGTTGGAAAAACCATTTTTACGATCGGCGTTCATTGAATTGTTACTCACTGAGTATACATAGGTGGTAAAAGAAAATTTACTGTATGACAGTAAAGGTTTATCCTTTAATCTTACGAAAATAATAAAAAAAAAAATTAATTACGTCATCGAGACGCGAAGGAGTTAAGAAACCAACTTTGAATTTGGTGCAACGAAAAAAACTATACAATACATCAGTAAAGTCTGACTTTAACCCTCTACTGCATAACAATGCCTTTTGGCACACTTACGTTTGTATTCAAATCTAGAACTGAAAACTTTTTTCCAAATTTAGAAGTCAAATCATAGATTATATATCGGTTCTATGCACTTCGGGTAACATTTTTTGTAACGGTAATTTTTTCTAGCTTAGCGCATTTTGTAATTATTGTCAGTTGTAATCCTAAAACTGAGCCCTCATGACTAAAATAGACAAAAAATATATGACATAATGAATTCGCGGAGAGAGCCGCTCCTATATAAACCGAAAGTGAAGGGCTTGGTCTTATGACTAAAATAAAGAAAAATTAATTTTGACGATACCAGGTCGCAGAATCAGTAGAAGTTACTGTTACTCAATTAGTAGAGGTGGATTTTGGATTTTTGCATTTTATTGTGACTGGTGATGAAAAATGGGTATTCCTGCAAAGCTCATCCGTCTTTGCAGAATGACACTGAGCAACACCAGCAACACAGTTAAAATCGGGAAGGATTTCACTCCTCCATTCGATACCAAACGAGGTTTCAGACAAGGTGATTCCTTATCGTGTGACTTTTTCAACCTAATGATGGAGAAGATCATCCGAGCTGCTGATTTGAGACGCAGTGGCACTATATTCTACAAAAGTGTTATGCTGCTGGCATACGCTGATGATATCAATATCATTGGCTATAATATGCGCGAAGTCAGTGCAGCCTTCTCCAGATGAGCGAAAGAGTCGAGTCGAATGGGTCTTGTAGTGAAAGCAGATAAGACAAAATACCTAGTGTCAACAAATAAACAGCCCCAGCGTCTTGGAAACAAAGTCACTGTTGACAACAACTCATTAGAGGTTGTTAAGGATTTCGTCTAACTTGGATCCAACAAAAACTCTTTCAACGATGACAGTATTGAGATCAGACGAAAGATAAATCTTGCCAACAGGTGTTTCTTTGGGCTAAGTAGGCAATTGAGAAGCAGAGCCCTCTTCCGACAACAATGCTCACTCTTAATAAGGCACTAATCATGCCCGTCCTATTATATGCAGCACAAACCTGGACGTTGAGCAGTGCTGTTGAAAAGACTTTGGTAGCTTTCGAAAGAAAGATCCTTCGTAAAATCTTCGGTCCAATCTGCGTCGATGGCGAGTACCGAATTCGATGGAATCACGAGCTGTATGAGCTGTACGCTAACATTGACATAATTAAGAGCATTAAAATCGAGCGGCTCCGCTGACTAGGTCATATTGAGCGAATGTAAAACGACGCCCCAGCGAAAAAAATATTCGATTCGATGCCCAGTGGCGGTCAACGCAGAAGAGGATGCCCACATCTTCGTTTGAAGGATCAGGTGATGGATAACCTGACCACATTTGGTGTTTAAAACTGGCGCCAGCAAGCGCAAATCAGAAATGGCTGGCGCAATTTCTTATACGAGGCCACAACCGACCTTCGGTTGAAAGCGCCAGATAAGTAAGTAAGTAAGTAAGTAAGATGAAAAATGGGTTCATTAGAATAACCTAAAGTGCAAAAAATCATATGGGCCACCAGACCATATGCCAAAATCAATGCCATAGCTGAATATTCACATGGTGGGACCAATAGGGTGTGGTGTACTATGGGCAACTCTACCGACCTCAATTGATGCGTTTGAGCTGAGCATTGAAGCAAAAATGGCCAGAATACAAGCAAAGGCACGACAAAGTAATTTTGCAAAATGACAACGCTCAGCCACATGTTGCGCAGCCTGTCAAAACATACCTTGAAACGCTTAAATGGAAAGACCTACCCACCCGCCCTATAGCCCAAACATTGCCCCTTCCGACTACTATTAGCATTTTCGCTCTTTTAAAGAAGTCCAAAATTGGATCGATTCGTGGATCGCATCAGAAGACGCAGAGAAAACTATATTTTCGTTATTTATCAAGCAAAAACGAGTCGGATTCCACGACATGCCTGAATACCTCCACCCCAGGTCCACCTAAAAAAAAAAAAAAAAAATTACTGGCCATTTCAGCCCTTGAAAGGACTTTGACCTAGCTTCTTATGATCAATTGTGTTGTGCGTGTTATTAAGTTTATACACATTTGACCGAGAAATGGACCTACAGGTTTAATGCCGACTCCGAACGGCGATGAACGTAATGTTCTTATTCTCAAGAAGCTTTACATGGCATTTTGATTACTCTCTGAGGTTTGCCATTGTCTGCAGAGAGGTGACGGCCGTACAGAAAAATTATTTTAATTCAAATAATTTTCTGTCGCTGCTGGGATTCGAACCCGGGTCTCCAGGTTCGTTGACATAGCGGCCACGCACTTTAACCAACTACGCCACGGACGCCCAGCTCCACCTATCAGGTGCAAATTTTGTCACAGACTTTATCTTTATTTAAATATTATTTGGTGTCAATTTGTGCCAAATCGGTCTATAAATAAGAATTTTCCATAAAAGTGGGCGGGGGATGTCTAACACAAACAAAAACAATCCGAATCCTAATGGTGCGAATATTAAGTGGATAGCTTCAGTGGTTCAGCCGTGATGATCGGACATGTGCACTAACGTTTTTATATCGATGACTGGATATAGAAAACAAAAATAAAAAAAATGTAAGTGTAATCTTTGTAATAAAATTTGACTTAATCCTTCTCATTATCCCTATTCGAATCCTTGTCCCAATCTTTGTTAAAATTGTTGTCCCAATCCTTGTTCTTACCCTTGCATAAATCTTTGTCCTAGTCCGTGTTCTAAAATTTGATCTAATCCTTTTCATAATCCCTATCCAAATCATTGACTTAATCCGTAGGCTTGACACAAATCCCTCCCAATTCCTGTTCTTATTTTTGTACAAATTATTTTTTAATTTTTGTCTAAATTTGTGTCACAGTCCTTATCTTAAAATATGTCCTAATATTTCTTATTATCCTTTCTAAAAGCCTTGTAAAATTCTTTGTCATAATCCTTATCCCAAACCATGTCCCAAGTTCTTGTTCCAATTATTTTTCATAATTCTTGTCCAAATACTTGGGGTGGTAGTCAAGCATAAAACCTACTCGACTTTATTGTCCGCCAAAGATAAGAAAAAAAGCTAGTGTTAAGACAAGGTTAAGATATGTTTCATCCATTGTCACATACCGACGCAAAAATGCATGTTCATTCGAATCATTGACAAGTTGTTGTTTTTGGTCCGGTGTGAGAAAATGCGGCACCCATTTGGGAAGCAGCTTTTTCATCGACAAATGTTCCTGTAATATTGTTCCTACACTGTTTCGATATCTTCAGAGCCTCAGCCAGCTCGCGCACCTTCACGTTACGGTCGGCCAATACCATTTTGTGTACTTTTTTTAAGTTTTGTGGAACAACTGCCTCATTTGGGCGTCCTGAACGTTCAGCATCATTTGTGTCTGTACGACTAAGTTTAAACTCAGCATACCATCGGCAAATGGTTGCTTTTGACGAAGTAGAGTCCGAATGACACTTTCAAAGCCATTACTCAGCTTGGACGGTATTTTTTTCCCATAAAAAAACAGTGATAAATCTACACACGGAATTGCTTTGAATCCATTGTTTTGAAAATAATAACAGTAGCGTCACTTAAATCATTACAACTTCTGAACTAAACGTTAGACTGTCATGAAAATTTTACACGTATTGTTTGAAGGTTGGAACTATCGAAATATTATTTCGATATTTCGTTAGAGGTGCCACCTAGTAGTTATTCTCGGGACTTATTGGACCATGTGTTAGACATATCATATTTTAATACGATCGTTTAGTTCTAAACATGAATCTATACACATAAAAAACTATAAGGTTCAAAAAATTTAGTTTAATTTTTACTCTAGTTCTTATTTATTATTCATATACATACACGCAAAGAAAAAAACCGTTTATTTCCAATTTGCCACAAACGAACTTCGTATCCCCGTATAATAAACATTATCGCATTAGTTTCAGTCATTTCATGAAATTTAATCGGCTACAGATCGACCATCTTGAATTTTGAAAATCTAACTTCGCATTCGTGATCAACGGCCTCAAAAACCGCCTTATACACATTTTCTTGCAATTTTGCAGATTTTATGAAATTTGGTTGGCCATATTGAATCCGCCATCTTAAATTTTGAAAATCTTGCCTCAAATTCGTGATCAGCGATCTCAAAAACCCCTTCTTTATATATTTTTGGGACAATTATATTATTAGAGATGTAAATTTTATTAATAATACTCATAATTTACCAAATAACGTTAATTTTTTACGTATTGATATATTGAAGAGGTTAGGTTGATTCAAACCAAAAAAAAAATATTCATAGTTATACTTTAGATATTTTGTGCACTTTTGGTTTTAGTTTGGCACCGATTCAGTAACTTTATTTATGCGAAAAAGATTCACAAAAAAGAACAACGCAAAAAATTTCGTTATTTTTTTAATTAAAATGCGCCATATTGGTTCCAAAAGTCATTATTATGCAAATCCGACTGCACCAATCGAAAAAGCGACCCCAAAAATAGGTATGTTTGGAATTTTTTATTCCAATTTTTTATAGCAGAAAATAAGTCTCAAACATCATATTAAAATTGTGCTCTTCCCGGATTTAATGGGTTAATTTGTAAAATTTTTATTCAGGTACCCAGAAGGGAAATATTACAAAACAAATGATTGGTCAAGTTCCACTTCTATTTGTGAACAAATAACTGTCCAAAATTGGATCGATTCGTGGATCGCATCAGAAGACGCAGAGAAAACTATATTTTCGTTATTTATCAAGCAAAAACGAGTCGGATTCCACGACATGCCTGAATACCTCCACCCCAGGTCCACCTAAAAAAAAAAAAAAAAAATTACTGGCCATTTCAGCCCTTGAAAGGACTTTGACCTAGCTTCTTATGATCAATTGTGTTGTGCGTGTTATTAAGTTTATACACATTTGACCGAGAAATGGACCTACAGGTTTAATGCCGACTCCGAACGGCGATGAACGTAATGTTCTTATTCTCAAGAAGCTTTACATGGCATTTTGATTACTCTCTGAGGTTTGCCATTGTCTGCAGAGAGGTGACGGCCGTACAGAAAAATTATTTTAATTCAAATAATTTTCTGTCGCTATATTATTATTATTATTATAATATTATTTCGATATTTCGTTAGAGGTGCCACCTAGTAGTTATTCTCGGGACTTATTGGACCATGTGTTAGACATATCATATTTTAATACGATCGTTTAGTTCTAAACATGAATCTATACACATAAAAAACTATAAGGTTCAAAAAATTTAGTTTAATTTTTACTCTAGTTCTTATTTATTATTCATATACATACACGCAAAGAAAAAAACCGTTTATTTCCAATTTGCCACAAACGAACTTCGTATCCCCGTATAATAAACATTATCGCATTAGTTTCAGTCATTTCATGAAATTTAATCGGCTACAGATCGACCATCTTGAATTTTGAAAACCTAACTTCGCATTCGTGATCAACGGCCTCAAAAACCGCCTTATACACATTTTCTTGCAATTTTGCAGATTTTATGAAATTTGGTTGGCCATATTGAATCCGCCATCTTAAATTTTGAAAATCTTGCCTCAAATTCGTGATCAGCGATCTCAAAAACCCCTTCTTTATATATTTTTGGGACAATTATATTATTAGAGATGTAAATTTTATTAATAATACTCATAATTTACCAAATAACGTTAATTTTTTACGTATTGATATATTGAAGAGGTTAGGTTGATTCAAACCAAAAAAAAAATATTCATAGTTATACTTTAGATATTTTGTGCACTTTTGGTTTTAGTTTGGCACCGATTCAGTAACTTTATTTATGCGAAAAAGATTCACAAAAAAGAACAACGCAAAAAATTTCGTTATTTTTTTAATTAAAATGCGCCATATTGGTTCCAAAAGTCATTATTATGCAAATCCGACTGCACCAATCGAAAAAGCGACCCCAAAAATAGGTATGTTTGGAATTTTTTATTCCAATTTTTTATAGCAGAAAATAAGTCTCAAACATCATATTAAAATTGTGCTCTTCCCGGATTTAATGGGTTAATTTGTAAAATTTTTATTCAGGTACCCAGAAGGGAAATATTACAAAACAAATGATTGGTCAAGTTCCACTTCTATTTGTGAACAAATAACTGAAGAACAACTTCTTATAACAAGTGCTTACGAATATTTTCCCTCGAATTCAAACTCTTTTTTTTTTTTTGTGAACATACTTTTTATTTTAAATTTAATTTTCATAATTTTGTTGAAAAATTGTTACAGTTTTACACAAACTCAAGAAGCTGTTCAGCTGTCTCTGTCGTTTATGTAGTTGCTTTTAAAATGTTTTTATAATTTAATTTCTTTCCTAAGAAATATATATATACGTCTTACCAGTTAAAACTGCTTATTTATCAATGAATCTATTGTTTAAATCAGTTAAAAATTATGACAATCAAACCATTGTTTGCTATCTTGAAGATTAATTTCTTTCTTTCGTTTTCTATTATGTTTGTGTCTAACTCATTCTTATGTTTCCCGTAAGCATTTTTTGAATTGCTAATTCTTAATGTGATCGAACGCTTTATTAAGAATCGGTCAATAACACAGGTCTGTTAGGTGGAGCCTAACCGCAAAATTGGGCTTTGAGTGATTTTTGAATTTCATATACATCATATACATAGTAAGAAACAGACCAAAGTATGATCGAATGAATTTTTTAGATACAAATAGTGATTGCTATCGAAAATATTACCATTACGCCATCTAATGGTCATTTATTTTTATATTAATATTGTTTACAGCAGATTTTATTTGCAATACAATAGAAACTGATAAAAAACTCGAATAATTTGTATGTCTTCATTAGGTCCATTTTAGATACGCTAAATTGCTCAAGATGTTGATATGATATTTGTGCAGATGTACAGAATATTGGTCGTGTCGGCAACTTTTGAAAAATCCCTCTTTTTGTATTTGTCTTTAAGACTTCTCGCTGTTTGAAGAAAGACGCAAAGGACTATTTGGCCAAGCCATCATTATATGCATGGTTCAATTAATAAGGTTGTCGCATGGCTGAAAGCGAATGCCCTTAAATGTCAAATCGAAGTTGACAGCTCATACAAAACCTGAAATGCCCATATTACACGATGTCCGTTTGTCCGACCTTTGTTGCTGCTTTCAATGTGAAACTGTCAAAAAACAGTGGGAGTGAGAGCGGATGCAACAACAAAATGGCTTGTCTGCCCTAGCGTAAGCCGGACAAACGGACATCGTGTAATATGGGCAAAAGCGAAAATTGATAACATGTAAAGCCCGTTGTTGTTGCTTTTCATTGGTTTTGACAATTGTGGGTACTGAGAAGAAAGTACGATCATCACCGAGACAACCTTATTAATTCAACCATGATTATTTGTAGCGATTATAAACGTAAAATTTCTAAATTGCTCAGTATTGATAATATATAGCTTTATATTTCTTTGCTTGATGATTGTTTTAAAAGATTGGCTTATAAACTCTCTTCCTCCAAAGCTGAGAAATCCGAAGAGATTTGCGAGACACGCATAAGACACCCTAAGGGGCTTTTTTTTAAGAAGTGTTTTTCTTCTTTTACTATTGATTCCCGACATATATTTAATACTTCCATATTGGAACTACATTCAAGGTACATTAGATAGATGTATTATTATCTGAGCGATGAAATTTATAGGCATATTAAAATATATACATAAAAGAGCGACCCTTATTTGTTCCGAAAACTTTATCGATACATTTAATATGGTACGATAGAAAAGTAATGGTTAATTCTTTAACGTTAATTCGACTGGGGCGAAGTTAAAATATCCCCACGGCCGAACCAAAGTATATTCAAAGTCTTAAGCAGTCAATAAAATGTTTATTTGTAAAATTATTTTCGTCATAGTTTTAACAGAAAATACTCGCTTTTGTTTTTTGATAGTCACTTTGAATGGGAGGTAGGCGTGGTTTTCACTCGATTTCGTTGAAATATATACTCAGAGTGCATATTATAGCTTATTTGCAAAATTTCAAGTTAATATATTAATTTTTGTGGACTTAAGAGATTTTACCTTTTTGGTAAACTCACTTTGTATAAAAGGTAGAACCACGCCTACCGATTTTGTTGAATTTCATACAAAGAGTACATATTATAATGGGTGTTTTTTTTAGGGGTTTGTTTTTCGAATAGAGATAAAACTGGCATTTTGTGGTCAAATCTGGCAACTCTAATGTCATTTATGTTCAGTTTGGTTTGCCATTTCATCATGAACAGGTTGACAAAAGAACAACGCTTGCAAATCGTGCAAATTTATTTCGAAAATAATTGTTCAGTTCGCGAAGTTTACCGCAAGCTCCGTCCATTTTATGGTCGACATAATCGTCCATCAGAGCAATTAATTCGGTTAACCATGGGTCGTTTTCGCACTACGTTTACTCTATGTGATAATACGCATCCGCAGAGACGTCGAACAGTGCGCACCGAAGAAACAATTGCCGCTGTAGAGCAAAATGTTGAAGAGGACCCGAATGAATCGATTCGCCACCGTGCACAGCAATTGGAGCTTTGTCCATCAACTTTATGGAAGATTTTGCGCAAAGATCTTGGCTTGCGACCTTACAAGATCCAGCTTGTGCAAGAATTAAAGCCGCGAGACCATGCAATGCGTCGTGATTTTGGTGTATGGGCCAAAAATGAGATTGATCTCGATGCTGATTTTCATCGCAAAATTTTGTTCAGTGATGAGGCTCATTTTTGGTTGAATGGCTACGACAACAAGCAAAATTGCCGCATTTGGAGTGAAGAGAATCCACATGAGATCCTTGAGACGCCATTACATCCACAAAAACTGACTGTTTGGTGTGCTCTATGGGCTGGTGGAGTCATTGGGCCACACTTCTTCTGAAATAATGCTGGAGAGTCAGTTACCGTTAATGGAAACCGGTATAGAGCCATGATAACCTACTATTTTGTTCCCGAATTGGATGGCATGAATGTGGATGAGTTGTGGTTCCAACAAGATGGCGCTACATGCCACACAGCGCACGTCACAATCGATTTATTGAAGGAAACATTCGATGAGCGCATAATTTCGCGGAATGGACCTGTCAATTGGCCACCAAGATCGTGTGATTTGACACCATTGGATTATTTTCTTTGGGGATATGTGAAGTCGCTCGTCTACGCCAACAAACCAGAAACGTTAGGGGACTTGGAGGCCAACATTCGTGGCGTTATTGCCGACATACGGCCCCATATGCTCGAAAAAGTGGTTGAAAATTGGACCTGTAGAATTGGCTTTATTCGAGCCAGCCGCGGTGGCCACATGCCCGAAATCATATTTAAACATTAATGGCATAAGATTTTCCTTCCAATAAAGCCAAATTGATGGACATTAAAACGATTTTCTTGTGTTTTATTTCAATTCGAAGTTCTATGCCTCTAAAAAAAACACCCTGTATATCAAAGTTCATATGTACAATTTCAAGTCCATATATTGATTTTTTTTTGGAATTCTAAGAGATTTTACCCTTTTGATAAAGTCACTTTGTATGGGAGGTAGACGTGGTTTTCATCCGATTTGGCTCATTTTCGAACTTGATCTTTTTTTTTTAGATCCAAGCTTAAATATTGAATTTCGTGATAGCTTGAAAATTACGACTGTAATCGTGATAACAGACAGACAGACGGACAGAAAAATGGTTAAATCAACTCGGGTGGTGATGGTGATAAAGAGTAGATATACTTTTCTATACCTACCACGCCTCCTTATGGACGTTACAAACGGAGTGACACAATTAATAACCCTTTTTACGTTTTTTAAACGTGAGGATCGCGAAGGGAGCTGCCTATGCATATGTACAATGGCAGTGGCGGATCTACATACTGGCTTAAAGGGCTTTAGCCACCCTCTCTTCCTTGGAGAATTTTTTGTATTGGAAAAAAATGAAAAAAGTAAAAAAAAAGTTTCAGAGCCCTCCTCGGCATACAAAACTGCAGTTTCAGCGCCCCCCTCTGGTAAATCCTAGATCTGCCACTGTACTGTGGTAAAAAATAGCATATGCCAGTAAAGGCTGGTCTTAGCCATTATGATAAAAATAGACAAGACATTAATGACATCATGAGCTTGCGGAGAGAGTCCCTACAATATCGAAAATGCATCAAGCATGCAAAGGCGTTGCATAGAATTATTACTTTTTGAGTATATGCGACACGGTGAATGTAATCAAACAGGAATAAAGGATTTACGCTTGGCCTAACGACAAAAATAAAAAAAATGATGATGTCGTCAGGTTTGGGTGATGTAGTACCGGAAGTAGCAGCTCATGCAACAAAAATGCAATATTGTTGCATGGAATTATAACTCAATGATTAGAAGTCCTAGGAAAATTTTATTTTACGATAGAAAAAAGTGGTTCTATGACCCTATTACGAAAATGAAAAAAAAAATTATTAGAGCCATAACACTACGGAAGTAACCGCTTAATGCATTAAAAATGCAACATCAAGGAAAAAACTTTGCGTGGATGTTATATATTCGTGACTATTGTTGCTACGGTTAATTTAAGGAACGACAGTTAAGCTAAGGTCTTCGGTCACATGACAAAAATAAAAAAAATTGATAAAATTAATGAAATTAATGGCGTCAAACCTCAGGAAATTCCTTAAATATTTTAAAACTTGCCACCCTGGGAAATCACTCTAACCTCCTATATTGGTTCCAATCATACCTTTTCAATCGCCGCCAATCAGTAAAAATAAATAACAACCTATCCAATCTCTTCGAAGTTACGTCCGGTGTTCCCCAAGGCAGTCATCTAGGGCCTCTACTGTTCTTAAAATTTATTAATGATCTTCCTAGGGTCATACGTCATTCCCAAAGCCTCCTTTTCGCCGACGATCTGAAGCTTTTTCGATACATTAAGTCAAATGATGATGCCATTCTTCTCTAAACAGACATTGATTCAATCTTCGCCTGGTGCGAACAGAATGAATTACCACTTAACATCTCCAAATGTCAATGTTTTTCTTTTTATAGATCATCACTCCCGTTAACAAACTCCTATTTTATTAACTCATGTTCACTGGAACGTGTTTTCTTTAAGAAAGACCTTGGAATTATATTTGACCCTCGCCTTAATTTTAAAGATCATATAAATTTCATCATCAATAAGTCTAACTCGATGCTTGGTTTCCATATAAGGAACTTAGAGGATTTTAGGGATCCCTACACCTTCAAATGTGTGTACTCTTCGTTAGTCCGACCCCATTTAGAATACTGCTCCATCTTATGGAATACTTCTTCTCCCATTCAATCCCTGCGAATTGAAAGAGTACAGAAAAAGTTCACGAGATATGTGATTTCTAAACTTAACTGGAATCTCCATCAGCCTCTTCCATACTCCACTTGATGTGCATTAATTGATATCTGATATATATTAAGACGCAAGATGCAGTCAGTCACGTTTACTCGTGACCTGGTTCATCATCATATCCAGTGTCCTACTCTACTTGGTTTGCTTGATTTCCTTATCCCGCCCCGCTATCTTCGTAGCCAGTTTAACTTTCGGGTTCCTTTTCACAGATCAGAATATGATCGAAATGAGCCTATTACGCGTTGCACTATTGAGGTCAACAGGGTTTTGCCGTTGATAGACATATTCGATTCAATTTCAAGAACTCAGTTCAAAATAATTCTCAACCTGCGCCAAGTTATCCGCGTTACCTAATGTTACCAACAAGTGGTTGTCCTTATCACGCACCTTGATGATTTGCTTTGGTCTCGTCCTCTGTTAGTTATCTATATCTTGCACTTACATTCATACAGTCTTCTTTTTTATGCAATGTTTAATCTTAATTTATTTGTCATCAATCCTAATTTTTACATATAAATTATTCGTAATTAATACAATTAATGTTTTTATAAATTCTATGTTGTATATATTCTTAAGTAGTCTGTAAGAGATATTCTCTCTGCTTGACGAAATGTAAATAAATAAATAAATAAATAAATAAATAAATAAAAAAGGATAAGAAAAAGGCAAGGATTTGGGCAAGGATTTGGACAAAGATCCAAAGATGACCAGGAATCAGATAAGGAGTAGGACTGAATTTAGACGATAAGAGCATGAAATTTCATAAGGATTAGGACAGAACTTAGACAAGAATTGGGAAAAGTACCATGACAATATTTGGGACAAGGCTTGAGACAAAGATTTAGACAAACCTAAAATAATATAAGAACAAGATTTGGAAATGTATAAGAATAAGAAATGGGACAAGGGATGGAACAATGGAACAAGGATTTGGACACAAAAAGTACAGGGACAGGACAAAATTTAGGATATGATCAGATTGGTAAAAGAAATGGAACAAGGTTTAAGAAAAGGATTTGAACACCGATAAGGTCAGGAATTGGGACAGGGCTCAACACTAGAGTTGCATTTCGACTATTTATAATATTTAAAAAAGACACACGCTTCGTGTTGTACAACTATCAGACAGGCCAAAAAACTTCGTACTCGCGATGAGTCCATTATAGTACGGAAAATCGAGAAACAGCCTCGAACTTCTGCCATAGAGGTTAACAGGAACCTTTCCGAATATCAGTGCATAATGAAAGTGGCGTCCGTGGCGTAGTTGGCGAAAGTGCGTGGCCTCTATGTCAACGAACCTGGAGACCTGGGTTCGAACCCCAACAGGGACAGAAAATTATTTGAATTAAAAATAATTTTTCTGTACGGCCGCCACCTCTCTGCAGACAATGGCAAACCTCAAAGAGTAATCAAAATGCCATGTAAAGCTTCTTAAGAACAAGAACATCCCAGCAAAAATTATATAGAAATTTGCAATGCCTTCCTGCGACATTCAGTTCTATAACACATTACCTAAGTAGACACGAGAGAGATAATTTTTTAATTACTTTTTATATTACATGTAATGCAGAAGGTAATGCAGACATAGCTTCCATCTTTCATATAACATTCTTTAATAACTGATGTGGCAAAAAAACCGTATATTTTCATTTTTTTTCTTGTTTCGTTGTCCCGTTATTTGTCATTGAACTATTTTTTCAATTCATTGCAATTAGTGCGATTTGAATATTTGTGCCATGCAGTTCGTTAGCTTAGGGATATAAAAAAATTAAGAAATAACGAAACTACATTTAAAAATAATATAAAAAAATTAAATAAAAAAGGCATGGATTTTATATATTACTTAAAGAAAAGAAAGTATGAAGCATCAAAAGAAAATGATTACTTAGAGCTTCACGATACAGTAATCACAACATAAAAGTCTTAACAGGTAAGAATTTAAAAAGTTTTGAATATTAGAAATCACATAAAACTATACAAAAAACAAATTTCAGATAGGTTTACTAATCAAAACAATAAAATTGAATGAATTGAATGAATTTGAAGCAATACACTAGGTAAATAAAGAACTTAAGGACAAAAAAATGGAAATAAAAGGTATGTAAATAAATTTGCAGGAGCAACACTGAAGGACGTTACAAATGAAAAGATGTTTCTCGATGCTTTAAGAAAAGAATTCAAAATCGTTAAAAATCGTTACTTTAAAAATATATGCATTGACAAAAAAACTTTTTCTGAAAATCGCTGATTTTTCCTCTCCCTGATGTTTTACTTTTGTTAATTTTTTTTTATTTTTGGTTTTTTTTTGTGGGTATGTCAATTTTAATGAATTATTTTCAGTTTATTTTGTTTGTATTCCACTAATAAAATTTTAATAAACTTTACCAAAAAAAAAAACATGACTTCTTATTCTTTAATTATAGAGGAGATGGAAAAAAACAACTTGCATAATTCAAAATATTTAAGGCCTTATAAAAGCACTTAAAGAGTTATTGGTTTAAAAATAACTTTTCTATTTGCATTATTTAGAAGTTGTTATAATACACATTATAGTGAGTTATTATAAAACAAATCATTGTAGATTATTACATCACGCATTATTGGAAGTAGTTCCATAAGAACTTCTATGTCGATAGAAAGAGTAATCGATTACCGCCAATGACATGTCTATGTTAAAGTAATGCGTTCCGTAAGCTAGAAGGTAATTGATGGTTGCAGGTTTCTAGATTATTTTTTCCACTACATGTAAGCGAAGTTTTTGCTGGGTATATTCCGTTCATCGCCGTTCGGAGTCGGCGTTGAACCTGTAGGTCCGGTTATCGGTCAATTTTGTACAAACTTAATAACACGCACAACAAAATTGATCATAAGAAGCTAGGTCAAAGTCCTCTCAAGGGCTAAAATGGCCAGTTATTTATTTTATTAATGAAAGTGATTACACTGTTCTAAGGTCATTCAGACCTGCTGGTTAGAATGGAAGAATTATCCGAACGAACCCACTTAAAACTGAAAACGCTTTGAATTTGCGAAAAATAAAAAAATCACGACAATGACTTTAAGTCACGAGTAATATTCAGCGATGAAACCAAATTTAACCATTTAAAACGGGATTGTTAACAAAGTATGGAGAAAGAAGAATTCTGAATTGGACCCAATAAATGTATGCACTTCTGTTAAACATGCAAGTGGTAATGTCATGTTATGGGGGCTCTATGAGTGCAAATGGAGTTGGCAAAATCCAGTTCATACATGATAGAATGAACAATCAGCATTCTTTTGAAGGACAATTTGGAAGCAAGTGCCGAAAACCTTAGGCTTTCGGGTCATCACATATTTTGATGGATTATGTATGAATGGTCACGACCTGACCATTCATACATAACTTGAGTTTGGATCCAGTACAATACGCCAAATATTTTAGAAACATCTCCTCAGTCCAACCCGATCTCAACCCGATTAAACATTTATGGGCGAATTTAGAGCCATCTATTCGAAAGTATCCTATAACATCAAAGGAACAATTACAACGAGTTATATTCCACTGGTTACTGCCAGGAACCAAACGACTTAAATTAAAACTTCATTTAATGGATTTTTTCAAATTTCCCTCTGTCACTCTCAAAAAGTGTATTCGGTAGAAGAACACAACCTTGAAAAAAAAGTTTTTGTGAAATTGCGTAATTTTAAAATATTAGTGTTTTTTTTTAAATTAGAGTGTTTGGAAAAAAAATATGTTCCGTTTTTGATGATTTTTTTCAAATTCTTGGCTGGTTCTTTGCAAAATCGTCAGTCACTGGCAGTTTGAAATTGGGCTCTGAAATTTAAATCGGGATGTGATAGGCAATACAGAATACATCCCATCTTAATCGCAGTGAACAGAAATTTTCTAAAAATGCCCAAGAGAGCAAGTCTGGGTGCCTAGTGGTTTCGCTAGAAACCAACCAGGTATTTTTTACCTAGCTCAGGTAAATGTTACCTATGAGCAAAATAGCAACGCAAAACTTATTCCGAAATGTGAGTTTTATAACTTTGTGGCGTCCGTACCGTCGTTGGTTAAAGTGTGTGGCCTCTATGTCAACGAACCTGGAGACCCGGGTTCGAACCCCAGCAGCGACAGAAAATTATTTGAATTAAAATAATTTTTCTGTACGGCCGCCATCTCTCTGCAGACAATGGCAAACCTCAGAGAGTAATCAAAATGCCATGTAAATCTTCTTGAGAATAAGAACATTTCGTTCATCGCCGTTCGGAGTCGGCGTTAAACCTGTAGGTCCGGTTCTCGGTCAATTGTGTACAAACTTAATAACACGCACAACACAATTTATCATAAGAAGCTATGTCAAAGTCCTTTCAAGGGCTGAAATGGCCAGTTATTTATTTATTTTTTTTTTTTATGAGTTTTATAACATTAGCGGTCCTCATGAAAGCTAGCAAATGCCTCGTATATCACGTAACCCTCGCAAATTTTCACTGTTTATACCAGCTGTTCTCTTTTTCCATACTAAAAAGTTTATGCGGCGTTCGCAAAACTGCCATGAATTTTCAGTTCGTAAAACTTGCATGAATTGACTTGTATGGCAACAGCTTATTTACACACTCGTAACATGCAGGGTGTGTTCATGAAAAGGCGTGTACAAATCTACAAAAATACGAATATGCGAGATGGCGAGCTTTCATGAAGACCACTATTAATTTTTTTTAGGTTAAAAAAAAAAGAAATCAAGCTTTCAAGGGCTAAATACCAAATTCACAAAAACTGATCTTGGGTAAACCTTGGGTAAAATTGAGTACTTTTACTGTTCTATTTTTTGGTGAAATCTAATCCTCCTTCTTTTCATAAATTTCCTTTTCCTTCTGGGTAAACTTTGTATTTTTGTATTTGTTCCCCAATTACTTAATATAGCGGTACGGCTTACCTGATGCATACGCCCCTCCGTGTCCTTGGTCCAGATGGCATTTAGCACATCATATTTTTTCAAAATTTCACGCAATACTATTTCCATGCAGGTGTCCGTAGGTATGTTCAAGTCGAAGGGAGTCATCATCATTTTCTTGCTTTTGCTAGCCTTACGTTTAGACGAAGATAGAATGTCACGCAAGCCATCCCAAGATTTGCGCATATTTTGTGGAGCATCCTGGCCATGCAATTTAGGGTAATTTAATAACATCGACTGTATTATTATTACTTTTTTTTCAACTCACATTAGCTTCCATATCGAGATCTTTTAAGCTGCACGGTGCACTGATACCGCCACCACCACCAGCAGCAACAGCTGCAGCAACCATTTCTTCGAGAACTGCTTGGCTTTTAGCAGTCGTTGTCGTTGTTGCAGGTGAGGGCTTAGTGTTGTCACCGCCCAACATGTCATCGATCGAAGGCTTTTGTAGCATTGTTGTGTCTGATTTTCGGCGCTTGGGAAAGGTACCAAAACGCGTTCCATTCACCAGATTCGTTGTTGTCACTGGCGTCGTTTGCATATCTACCGTCAACATGCTGGACGTTTCATCCTCATCATTAACCTCTGTAATAGGCATTGTTTTTGTTGTTCCTGTTGCGGGTTGTGAGAATTTTGGATCCAGCCGATCGGAGCGAAGATCCAATTTTCTAGCAATGAATTCATTTCTCAAACGCGCCTCTTCCTCCTCTGTGGGAATTGTGACAACAAAGATTACCGCAGCCATGTTTCACGGATTTAAGTTAAGGCAGAAAATTGGTTTCCTTTTGTTTTTTTATTATTTTTTTTCTATTATTTTTTTTTTTGTATTATTTTGTTATGTGATTTTTACTAAATTTTATTATTAGTTTTTTTTTGTTTTGTGACTTTTATAAACACAGAGAATTGACAGATAATCTGTAGGCTCTATTTGAGCAGAGCACATAACGGCATTTGTAATAAGTTATTTCAAGAAAATTACTCAACACTGTTGGCCAAAACGAAGCCGAAAAATAAACCAACATCGATCATTAAATGACACTAAAATAAGAACCATGCGACAGTACAGCAGCTTATTGCGGAAGCTATGGATTGTGCATAGAAAAAAAAATTAATTTGTGCACATAACGTTGCTTAATGAAGTGTAGGCCAATATTTTCTCTATATACTGTCGCCTTCAAGCCAATTTTTGTTTTTCATTGAAATGAAAGGCAGGCTAATTTTAATTTCACTCTTTTTTTTTCTGAACACTTTTGAACACTTTTGGTTAAGTTTTCATTCTCACGGAGAAGCACTACTTTTTGCCTCTATTTTCACAGCGCACATGAATTGTATTTTGATCACTTTTCTTTTCAAACAAATTGGAGAAAAAGTGCTAAAACGTCACAAAATACGAGCAGCCAAACTTTTACGATTTAACCGACGTTTTGCCCGCTTGACTTTGACTGTCCAAAAACTATTTGAGTATGTTAACAAAATCACACTTCATTTAAAATCATCTGTTCCAACATAAACACTCAGGCGCAACAACGATAGTGCTACATTTTTGGTACAAAGTCTGTCTGATAAGAGTCTGATCGGCATTATGCACTGTTGGAGGCCCTTACATGTTGGGTAAATTTTTGCGCGAGAGCGCTAATTATAATTAGCACATTTATAATTATCAAATATATTTAATTCGGATTTTGACTCTAGCTTCGTTATGGTTTTTAAGTGGTGAAAAAGTAACTAATAAGCTCCTAACGTCGAGTTGGCGTCTATAGAATTCTGGTTAAATTAAAGTCGAACCTGATTTGTTTGTGTTTTTTTTTTTTTTTGTAATGTATAAATATCAAAAACGCGCCTCTTCTTCTACTATTGCAGTCATGGCATTTAAGAAAAAAAGGCTCACATTTCTAGTTTTAGTTAATTATGCATAAAGCTTAATTAATATATAAATATTCGAGTGATTTTTTATGCGTCAAATTTTTTGATTAATGCTAATTTATTTAAAGCTAGCTAATATACCCGTTGTAACTCGGGGGAAAAAATTTTAAAGTTTGTGATGTGCAGTTCTCTTTTTAATATTTTTAAAAATAATGAAAAATAAGTGTCACGTGCGTTAACAAATTTTAGCTTTGAAAGCCCTCTTTCCAGTTCTCAAGTAATAACTCAAGAAAAATGTTACTTATGTACAGGGTGGGCCATCTATTGGTTTCTTTTTAAACCATAGGTTATTTTGGCACTAACAGCTGTTTCCCGCTCGAAATCTTGACACAAAGTTAGTATCATACCTCCGCGGAAAGAAATGAGCCGCTTTTCGCTTGAACAACGTTAGGAAATGTTAAATACTTATTTCTAAAGTGAGTGCTGTATAGCCCAAACAGTGCATTATTTCAAAAGAAGATGATTTGGACGAAAAATCAAGTTTTCTGACCAGGCGCATTTTCATATCGGCGACTACGTTAACAAGCAAAATGGCCGCATCTGGGGATCGGAAAACCCGCACGTTATTGTCGAGAAGTCGATTCATCCAAATAGTGACAGTTTGGTGCGTATTGTGGAGTGGTGGCATCATTGGACCATTTTTTTTCGAAAATGAGGCTGGGAATAACGTTTCGGTCAATAGTGGGCGTTACGGAGCCATATTAACCGACTTTTTTTTACTAAATTGGTGACATGAATTTGGACGACCTCTGGTTCATGCAGAACGGCGCGACATGCCACACAGTCTATGACACAATCGATCTTTTGCGCACCAAATTCCCAGATCATGTTATCAGGCTTCTTGGCGATGTCAATTGGCCGCCTCGGAGCTGCGATTTGTCCCCTTGAGACTTTTTTTTTTGTGGGAAACCGTGAAGGACCGATGTTATTCCAACAATACGGAAACGATTCAAGCACTTAAGGCCAATGTCATCCAAGAAATCCGTGAGCTATAGCCCGAAACCATCAGCAAGGTCTTGGAAAATTGGAGTGACAGAATGCGCTACTGTGAAGCCAGCCAAGGCAACCATTCCATAATTAGTGTGAATGTTTGCTTTTACTAATAAAGCCATAACACATGGAGAAAAAATTAATTTTGTTAATTTTATTGCATTTTTTAAAAACAACTTTTATTTGGCCCACCCTATATATGAAAAAATGTGGAAAAAAGCATCTGTTTACCTCTGCTGTCCGTAATTTTCAACCAATTTAGTTGATTTTCTTTAAATGTAGATAATAATGATCCAATGGTTGTAAGCTAAAAAAAAATAGGGTTGCCACCTAAGTTTTTTCATTTTAACGAATTCTGTTGGTGAACACTAGGTAAAAATGGGTCACTGAATCCGAACCCGTTGTTAGAATTTCAAAATTACCTATTTTTTCGATAGGGCTACCATCATATTTTTTTTTTATTTTTACGAATTCGGTGCTGGGGCGAACATTAGCTGAAAGTGGGTTGCCAGAAATTCAAAAATTATATCAATTCGTTACCATAGGGCTACCATCTAAATTTTTAAATTTTTACGAATTCGGTGCTGCGGCGAACATAAGCTAAAAATGGGTCGCTGAATCCGAATCCTTTGTCAGAATTTAAAAGTAACGTAATTTTTTTCCATAGAGTTGCCATGTAAAACTTTTTTCTTTTTACGAATTCAGTGGTAGGGCGAACTGTAGTTAAAAATGGGTCACTGAATCCGAATCTGTTATCAGAATTTCAAAATAATGTAATTTTCTTACCAAAGGGTTGCCATCTTAATTGTTTTCATTTTTGTAATTTGGTAAAAATGGGTTAGAAATAGTAAGTACATTTTTTTTAGAACTAGAGGCATTTTTGCTATTAAGCGCTTTGTCATGTGACCCATTATTTTAATAACTAAAACCACTTTAGTGTCATTTTTTGAGTAAAAAGTCAATAGTTTGGACCTATTTTGAAAAAAAAGATAACGGCTAACGATACTCTTCAAATGGTTCTTAAGAAGTGCTTGAATTGAATTTATGAACGAAAAAAAAAATTGGTTATGCATCGAAAGTAAAAAATACTAATTTCTAATAGTTTTGTCGTCATTCTAAGTAAACGATGATATTAAAAAAGACGTTTTAAGAATTTGTATAATTTTGAAGATACTCTGTGAATGTTTTTGGTGTCAAAATAACAGAATTTTTTTAAAATTAATTAGACGAACATTTTCGTTAAAAAAATAGGTTATTAGGAAGACTTGCGTTACTTGTAAAGGGGAGGAAGAGGCGTGGTTAAACGAAGTATGCAAAAACCTGGATTACCAGGATGCTAGTAATATGTGTGACGAATTTGAGGGAAATTCGTCCAGTCTTTTAGATTTGTATTCGGGTCAAACAAACAGAAAATGATTTTTAATTACATGTATAGATGTATAGATGTATAGATAGACAGATGTACACTAAGGGAAAAAAATATTAAATTTATCCAAAAACTTTTTTAATTTATCCAAAAAGCGAGTCATTTTTGCACCAATAACGCATTTGAATAAATCGACTACGTAAATATTTAAAATTTATTTGAATACTTTTTTAATTAAATTAAATATTTAAATATTTAAACAGAATTAATAAAAATATATTAAAATTATGCACGAATTTTTTTAAAATATCTTTCAAATATTTACTATTTGAAAATAAACTATCGCATTTAAAGAAAATTTATATAAAAATATTGAATTTAAAAAAAAACATATTTAAATTGAATATGTTATTAATGGTTTTATGGTATTATTTTCTTCATATTGCGTTCATCAAATGCCATTGCCTGTATAATTTATTCTCGCTTTACTTTTTTCGTTCTCTAATTTATACTATTTTTGACAGTTGGTGCCCTAATATTGCACCAACTGTCAAACATAGTATAAAATAGAGAACGAAAAAGTAATGCCCAAAATATATGTAGGTAGAAGCAAATTATGCAGGTCAATGACAACCGGTCCAAGATGTTCTTGGGAAAATACCGAGTTGTCACTCCACCCTACATAATTTCATTTCTTTGCCAAACATGCATACTATATTACTCTTGCAACAATAACTAAATGAGAACTATAAGAACTGCAAATGCAAGAAATTAACTGCAGGAACAGAGTGCGATGCTGTTGCTGCTTGTCGGAATATGTGTGTACGTGTGCGATGCTCTTGCTGCTTGCTTGTATGGAATATGTGTGTACGTGTGTGGAATAAATAAAATTCAAATGCGGAAAAAAACGAGTTGTAAGGAAAACATTGGATTTATCCTCGTAAATATTTGAATAAAATTTATACTCATGCGTGGATAATGCTAATATGCGTTATTTCCCTTAGTGTAGAGATAAATACTTTCTGCTAAAATCACGCTTTGTCTAAATGACTACAAACCGGTTTACTTATTAATTTTTTTTTTGAGTTTTCTTAAGGCTCCACTAAAGTTTTTCGACGACCAAAAATCAATTTTTTTTAATTTTTGGAATGTTTAACATAATAAAACTATCCTCAGGAAGTTTTAAGGAATATATCTTTTAAGAAATGCAGTGGCATGCCTAAAAAATTTAGCGCCCGGGGCGAAAAATGATTCGCCGCCCCTCCCCCCCCGTTTTATATGATCCTCATTCATACAAACTCCGTAGATCGAGTAATGTTATAATTTTCCAGATTATTTTTCATAATTTTGATGGTCTATTTCATTATTCACGCAAATTTGCGTACATATTCGTACGTCACTGACCAATCGCTAATACTTATACTTGGCCGAATATATTTGGTCGTCGATCAATACAATAGATAGTTTTTAATGATGTGATATTTACTCGTGGCCACAACATTGTGATACATTACGGTGTTTGCAGCAATTAAATCGAGAAAAGTTAACTTTTGGGTTTTTTCATTGTTGTCAAGAAAAAGTTTGAGTTTTCAATACTTCGAGAATATGAAAATAAGATCGAAGTTTTATTTTTCATCAAAAATTCAAATTAAATGTCAACGCCATCTTTTTCATAGATGTAAAAATTGAGATTGTAATAAAAGAATTTTGTATAAAAAAATTGTTGTGTATCATTTCTTCATTTTGAGGAATAGCGGAGCTCGTTTTGCCGCCCCCTAATCGTTGCGCCCCAAACCGGGGCGACCGCACCACCACCCGTAGGTACGCCACTGAAGAAATGATACTATGTAAGCTGAAAAAAAAAATAAATAATATACAAATTTGTCTCGGTCCATCTTTCTCAGGAAAGCGAAACTTGAAATGCGTTTTTCCCGAAAATTGCTTTTTGAAGCTGGTGACCAACATTGCTCAAAACTATACCAAGGATCGTTTCCAAATTTTACACACTTGTTTGTTTAGCAACAAAAATTGGTAATTTTTATTGTTCGATTTCTATTTTAGAGAAATCCCTTCTTTTATAACCTAAAAAGTATGCTTTTTTTAGTCCAAAATTGGCATTTCAACTGCCATTTTTATAAAAATAAAACTATTTCTAAAATTTTCGATTTAAAGCTCAAGAAGTTAATTTTGTTTTTAGAAGGACGAGCCCCGAAAAATCGTGGTCACGGCCAAACTACTGATTCCAGCTATATAAACTAATATTTGTTATTCAAAAATTCACAAAATATTTTTTGAACGATGTGTAATTATGAGGCGCAAAAAAAAAGTACCCAAAATAAACCGTTACTTAAAAATAAAACTTTTAATGCAGTGTTTTTTTTTTGCTTAGTGGGTCCTTAAAGTAGATTTAAGGCAAAACATTTTGAATATTGAATTTTTTTTAATTGGTTATTGCTTATTAGCTCCGATCACACACCTGTGTTGGTAAATCTTCGTACTTTCGCACAAAATGTTAGTAGTCGTCAATTAATTTCACATAAAACGAATATTCAACTATTCAAAACTTTGTTGGACAGAAATATAAACCTTAATACTAAAATAAAAAGCAACAGCGAATTAGACTCTGCCGTAGAATCTTTTACGAATATCATCCATAACGCCGCGTATATATCTACTGCAAGAAGTTCGGTCCAACCACACAGCACTGGTTTCAACGTCTCAACTGAATTACGCAACTTAATAAATGAAAAAAGAAGATTGCGTAGGGTTTGGCAAGATAACAGAACACCATCAAATAAAAGAAATTTTAACAAGGCGTGTAAAGAGCTAAAAAAGGTGATTCGTGAATTTAAAAATGATTCCACTGCCCATTACCTTGATAAAATCAACAACTCACAACACGATGAGCACCTGCTGTGGAAGGCTACAAAGTATCTAAAAAAACCAGTTAAACGCATCACCCCCATTAGGAACATGGATGGATCATGGTGTCGTTCAGATAAAGATATAGCCGAAGCATTTGCCATCCATCTGAAAGATATATTTAAGCCCTTTCATGTAAACAACACGGCTTATGAACACAATATTCTTAAATTTCTTGAGTCACCTTGTCAAATGGATCTTCCAATTAGACACATCTCGCCCAACGAAGTTAAAAGCGAGATACAAAAATTGAACCTCAAGAAGTCTCCTGGGTATGACATGATTGGTGGAAAAGTGGTAAAGAACTTATCACGGAAATCTATCATTTTCTTAACATTAATTTTCAATTCTATATTAAGACTAGAATACTTCCCAACACAATGGAAGTGTGCAGAAGTGATAATGATACCAAAGCCTGGTAAACCAGAACAACTTCTTACATCACACACAGAAAAAAAAGAGTAGAACTTTTACCTAAAAATGTAGTCAATTCAGCTAAAGTAATCCGGTGATTTTCAGTCAACGAATTTGATTAGGTGCGCTACCAATTTCTAAATGTTAATTATATGCAATTATATTGGGTAGTTTAACTGCGAGAGTAGCTAAAAAAACCTAAATATTTAGGTGTACCTTCAACCATAAAATAGATAAGACACATAATTTATTAGAAGAATTAGCTAATTTTTTTTAAACTATGACCACTTCAGATTAGGCAAGCCACCTACAAGTGTAGAAAATCATCTAATTATTTAGATAGCATTCCCACTTAAGAGTGGGAAGCCGTGCAAAAAATATGCAAAAAATTTGTTTTTTGTTTTGCAATTTCTATTTTGAAGTGAAACTTTCCTTAGGTGACTTTACTTCATTTCGTCACATGATAGAGAAGAAAGATTTGTTTTATAGTAGATAGAATGAGAGAGATATATACGTTGTATAAATTACTGAAAAATTTCTTTGCCACCGCTGAGATTCGAACCTGTGATCTCAAGATTGCAACAACCAACGCCTTATCTATTGAGCTAAATTTGCAATCCAGAAATTCACTCTACATACCAATTAATCAAATTGCTGTAGATGGCCAGTGGAAACATAATTTCAGAGTTGTGGACCTCATGTTTTTATATACATTTTGTTCACAAATTATCAAACGGCGTAACAGCACAGCGGTAAAGCGTTTGACTTGAACGCAAGCGGCCCGAGTTCAATTCTCGCAATGAGGCTTTACTTTTTGTAAAATTTTCTCACTTTGTTTTTATTTATGTTTTTTATAGGAGAGCGCTGTGCTCTTTACTTTTGCGTGTTGCAAAATTTTAGTTGAATTAACTAATTTGAATTAGGTGAATTACCTAATGCATGATTGTTAAATTAACTGTGTAAGTAGAAAAGTTGTTGAAAAGATTAGGTGAAATAGAAACTTTCACATTAGCTAAAGTAGTTTAGGTAATAAATCAATTCTTTTATTTTCTGTGCACAGACCAATTAGCTTGCTGGCAACATTTTCCAAAATATTCGAAAAAATTTTCTTGCGACGACTGCTACCAATATTAGAAAACCTTAATGTCATACCCGAACATCAGTTTGGTTTTAGACACAAGCATGGTACTCCTGAGCAATGTCACAGAATAGTGAATATTATAATGGACAGCCTTGAAACAAAAAAATATTGCTCAGCCGTATTTCTTGACGTAAAACAAGCATTTGATCGCGTATGGCACCACGGATTGTTATACAAAATTAAAAAAATACTTCCTGCGCCGTACTTTGGCTTTTGTAGATCTTATCTTACCGGCAGACATTTTTATGTTAAGGTTCGAAATGAAACTTCGGAAATCCAGGAAATTCAAGCTGGTATTCCTCAAGGTAGCGTACTTGGACCTGTACTATACACAATCTTTACATCGGATATGCCCACAGATGACAATGTTACGATAGCTACTTACGCAGATGACACAGCAATTATTGGAGTTAACGAATGTCCCTACACCGCATCATCTTTCGTTCAGAATGAACTTGATCAGCTTACCATTTGGCTTGAAAAGTGGAAAATTGTTGTCAATTCCGATAAATCAACTCATGTAACTTTTGCACTAAGAAGAGGTGACTGCCCACCTGTTAGCATCAGCGGTGAAAGCATTCCTAAAAGTGACTCAGTAAAGTATCTTGGGCTTACTTTAGACAAACGAATGACTTGGAAACCACACATCAAGGCCAAACGCACACAGCTGAACATGAAAAATCGAAAACTCTATTGGCTTTTAGGTTGACACTCGCAGCTTTCTCTCAATAACAAGGTGCGAATTTATAATGCCATTTTAAAGCCGGTTTGGACCTACGGAATACAATTATGGGGAACTGCCAGCAATTCAAATGTAGAAATTCTAGAGAGATACCAATCAAAAACTCTTAGGCTCATAACAAACGCAGCGTGGTTCATATCCAACAAAACTATTAATAGAGATCTTAACGTCGTACCTGTAAAAGAAGAAATCAGCAGATTTAGCACAAAATATTTGCAAAGGCTCAGCGACCATTCAAATGTTCTGGCGATATCTTTATTGGATGACAGCGAAGAAACGAGAAGACTGAAGCGGAAGCATGTTTTAGATTTACCTTTTCTAAACTAAATCTTTACCACTAGTGTATAATACCTTGTCGTGTATTTCAATGGAAATGTACGACTTTATGTCAATTTAGCATAATCATCTTGTTTGCTTATTGTTTGTTATAATAAACAGATTGCAAATATAAATAAAAATTAAAAAAAAAAAAAAAAAAAAAAAAAAAAATTGGTTATTGCTTAACAACTTTTCAAGAATGCCTATGTAAACAATTTTCAAATCAATCCCGCTAATAATAAAGATTATACAGAGCATGAAACCAGTTGCACCAGAGTACTTGTAAAGAGTAGAATTTTAAATATTATTTCAAAATGGGCCACACTACTAATTGGCCGATTTTAAACAACTAATTGGCCGATTTTAATCATTATTTGTTTAATCGATTTGGCTTGTATTGTGTTTCTACACACCAAAATGAGTGAGTCTGAAAAATTGTTTTGGTTTTCCACTCAAAAAATAACTTAAATTTTCCAACTTTTTTCGCGCTTCATATTTTTCTTAATATTTCATATTTTCATTCAATTTTGGTAAAAGATGTGCATTTAAAGATCTATTTTCGAATGAATTCTTATTTGCTTTTTAGACCATCCGAAGCCGAGCTATAACGTGGCCCATTTGTACACAAACTTTAGCACCTATATGCACCTACTATACATGAAAAATAATTTTTAAAAACCAAAAAAATTAACATGCAAAATTTTTTAGAATTACTTTTTTAGAAAACATCTTCTAAGATATGTCTTTATTTAACCCGCTTTTGCCTAAAACCTCCCTCAATGAAAATTTATTCAACTTTATTAATTAACTCGATTTTTTTTTTGCTGTGAAAGCTGGTTAAAAATCATTTGATTTAAAGTAGTTTTGTGTAAATTTCTTTAAAAAACTGTAAACACTCTTTTAGACATTCTTTGAATCGCTTTTGGTTTTTTTTATGGCCTTGACCATGATAAACAATCTTGATTTTGTCCATGTTTAACAAAAAAAAAAAAAGTTATATAGTTGATAAATTTTTGCAATTTCATTAAAATATCCGGTATTTTAAAATATATTTAGTATACGAAAGAAAATAAAAAACAAAAACTCGATTTTGTTTTTTTTCTTAGTTCGCACAATTATTTTATTCTACTTAGAAATATTGGGCTCGTCAAAACAAAAGTGCTTTTTTTCTGGTAGGCATCACCGTAGGCACACCTTTGATAATGAGGGCCTTATCAAGCAACACCTTGATAGGTTCTTTTCAGAGAAAAGTTAAGACTACCACCTGCGCGGAATAATGAAATGGAAGAAGGTGAACGAACTAAACGGCGAATATATAATTGATTGATGTTAATTTGATTTATAAAAAAAATGATTCTTTTTTTGTCTTTTTTTGTAGTGAAAGAATATGACGTATATGCTCAACAAAGGTCTCCATTTTTAAAATACTCTTCACGACTCTCAAAAAAAAGCAGAAAAAACTGAATTAATTTTTTCCTTTTTAATGTATGTTAAATAAGCAGTTGAATACAAAAAATTACATATATGTACGTCAACATATTACAGACCTTTGACGATAACAGTGATGACTACCCGAAAAAAACGCATTATTTTTATTAAAATCCATACAAATGAAGTTGCCTAAAATATTTTACAAGACAGCTTTCTTCAAATTATTTCCTAATTATTTTCTTGTCTGATTGTATTTTGCCTCATTTGTTATAAACAAAGAATTTAAATTATGATTCATGCCGTGGCGCTATGTTTATCCAACCAGCTTGGTAACAAGTTTTGTTAATTTCTGCTGTTGGCATGTGTTGATAGATCGGATGAAATTCATACTTAATACTTAATTAATTCATACCTTTGTAAGCGTATGATTTGAAATGGTTCACAAGTTATTGTATGCGCCGTACTAAAAATTTTATCGCTTTCGTCCACTAGCGTGTAGCCTTTGGTATGTTAATTTGAACTTTAAAAAATGAGATTTCATTCTATGTATCTGCCTTAACGTACGCGCTCATGAACGAGAGCGCCGTTGAGACTTTTGATGCTCATGAGACTGTTCGTGAGCTGTACACGGCAAGAATGAAAGCTGAGCAGTGCGTAGAAAAATTAAGATAAAGGCCTAACCATAATAGACGATTTGCTCCGTAACGAGTGATGACGAAAATGTTCGCTTAAATGCATTTCAATGTTGTAACCCAAAATGAACAAACGTAAACTTATCGAAAGTAAACGAAACGGTTTGACGAGACCATGGTATAATAATACATGGTAGCATTGACAACTGCTTATTTTCTCTTCAACAGGAAAACATAAACTGTCAAAAACAGCTTTTTGTGGAAATACATCAGCAGCTGCTGTGGTTGTTGTTTTTTTTTCACTTCAACGTTTTCAACATTGCTTGTGTTTTTAATGGCGGATTGTGAGCGCTCTCTTTTTGAGTATATTATTTGACAGTATATGATTTCCCAAGCAACTGTCAATGCTACCTTGTATTATTATACCATGGACGAGACGTTCTGTTCCGTAACAACCGAACTTTGAGCGTCTCAACTCGTCAACAACAGCTGTGCAGCTGTGGTAGTCTTCTTCTTTTTTCAGACGATTGAAGGAACTCGTTTCATTTTTGGTTATATGTCAAAACAGACGTAACGATTGCAAACGTTCGGCAAGTTGCAATCGTCTCGTTTCGTCTATTTTGGTTAGGGCTTAAGTCATTGCATCTTTTTTCTTTTGTTTGAACTTCAAAAACTTATAAATATCTGCCAATAAGGTTCTACTTGAATGATATGTGGATAAAGTTGATCCATTGTAACTTTTTTGTGGTTCTATTGGCTTTTTGCATACGAATTTTTTATTATTCTTTAGCCAACATGTGCTACTGTCATATTCTATGGTAATATATGGGTTATTGGAACTTGGAAAAATCTATGATTTTCAGAGAAATAGGTTCCACTAAGACTATCTATAAAAAAAATTGGGTGTTGGAATTTTTGGTGTATAAGTTCAATAATGTTACACTTGGATTAACAACTGATCTGCTAAGATTATTGTGATTTTTGGGTTTTGCGGAGGACTTCTTGGACATCTTGAAAAACTTATATAAATTATAGGTCATTTTGACACTGACAGCTGCTTCCCGCTCGATATCTTCATATAAAGTCAGTATCATACCTCCGCGGAAAGAAATGAACTACTTGCTCTACGCTTGAACAACGCTGGGAAATATTAGAAGCAGTGCGTTATTTGAAAAGAAGTTTTGGTCGAAATGAAGCACCCACCGCGCCTGTTGTACGCAAGTTTGTGCAAAAAGTTCGTAAGACTGGTATGTTCGTAGAAGAGAATGTGGCTGCTGTTGCCGAAAGTGTGAGACTCAATTCACGAATATCAACTTGCCGATCGATCTCAACAGCTCAAAATTTCACGCACTAGCCTGAGGAGATTATTCGCTTACAGGGTCCAATTGACTCAGCAATTGGAGGCGCACGACCATCCGCTTCGTAATCGCTTTGCAGTTTGGGCTATAGAGCAGCTTGAATTGGACAACGATTTTGGGCGAAAAATTATCTTTTCTGACCACGCGTTAACAAGCATAATTGCCGCATCTGGTGCTCTGAAAACTCGCACGCTATTGTCGAGAAGCCGATGCACCCACAGAGAGTGACAGTTTGGTGCGGATTGTGGAGTGGTTGCATCATTGGACCATTTTTCTTCGAAAATGAGGCTGGGAACAACGTTTAGGTCAACGGTGGGCTTTACAAAGCCATGTTAACCGACTTTTTCTTACTGAAGTTGGAGACATGAATTTGGATGACCTCTGGTTCATGCAGAATGGCACGTCATGCCACACAGCCCATGTTACAATCGATGTTTTGCGCACCATATTCCCAAATCGTGTTATCAGCCGTCTTGGCGATGTCAATTGGCCACCTCGGAGCTGCGATTTGACCCCTTTGGACTTTTTTTTGTGAAGAACCGTGAAGGACCAATGTTACGCCTACAATCCGGAAATAGTTCAAGCACTTAAGGCCAATATCATACAAGAAATCCGTGAGCTACAGCCCGAAACCATCAACAAGGTCTTGGAAAATTGGAGTGACAGAATAAGATACTGCAAAGCCAGCCGAGGTAGCCACTTGAACGACATTGTGTTTCATAATTAATGTGAATGTTTGCTCTTACTAATAAAGCCATGGTACATGGAAAAAATTTCATTTTGTTAATTTTATTGCATTTAAAAAAAAACGTGTACTTAGCCCATCCTGTATATAAATACAAATGGATCTATGTAAGTATGAATGAATATGGGTGTTTATGTCAGGTATAGACTCCGAAAGCGCTAAACTAATTTTGATGAATATTAAGCAGGGAAACTGTAGCAAAGTTTTGAAAGTGTTCCTGTGAAGAAGGAATTATAGCTCGCACACCCTTTGGTATTCGTCCACATGTTTCGCATGACATTCCAATGGAAATATTTTATGGGCGTTGTTGGATGAGGTGCGTGGCACTTTTAAGCAGTCCATACTTTCGGTACAACTTTAGAACTATTAGTCACATCAATGAAACTCGGCATGAACTTTCTATTTAGTGGTGTCCTTTAACTGGCATAATTATTATTATAGAGCGAGCATTGTATAAGGGGGCGTGGCACATCCCATACAATTCAAATTTATAATATAGCTTTAGAATTAAATGTCACCCAACAAAACTCAGTATGTAGTTATTAATTGCTCGAGTCTTTCAACTGGAAAACTAGAACGAGCATTAGAAAACGGGGCGTGACCTCACCCATACAAGCTAATTTTTCGATACAGAATAGCTATGGAAGTAAAAGTCACAGAACATTGAAATTTACAATGAAATTATCGTGTGATGATGTTCTTCTACTAGAAAACTGGGACGGGCATTGGACAAAGCAGTGTAACTCGGCCCATACAAGAAAAATTTTTGATACAGAATAGCTTTGAAATAACATAAACGTACATAAACGTCACAGAATATTGAAACTCAGAATACAGTTACAATATGGTGATGTCCTACTACTGGGAAACACTAACGGGAATTGGAAAATAAGCATGGTGTCAAACTAGGGGTCTAATAAAATTTATAATTTTGAATATATTTATTTTCAAATATAGTTACCGGCTGTAGCAACTGGCGCAGGGTATTGCTAGTTAGAAACAAAAATCAATAAAAAAAAATTTTAACCGTAGAGTCCAACAGACCCAAAAAACTTACAATGATTCAACTAGTTCCATAGATAGTCTCACTGGAGCCTTTTTGTAGACAAAATCATAAGTTTTTGGCCAAGTAGACCACAAAACCAAAAAATTTCAATGATTTAAATAGCTCCACATATAATTCTTGGGGAAAGTATAGGTCCTCAAATCATCGATTATTGCCCAAGAAGTTCATAAAGCTCAAAAATGTTCCAATGGAGCAAAAAATAGTCGGTAATTGTTCAAGTAGTCCATAGAACCCATGTAAATTATATGTACCACGTTGCATTATTCGGTTTTTGTCGAAGAAATCCAAATGACCCATACAAATTCATGTGAGACTAATCGGTGGTCTCTATTTTGTCCTCGTTTCATTCTTGTCATTCATTGCCATCTACGGCTCATGAACTGCCTCATGAGCCTCAATAAACAAATGTGCACTCAACAAATATTATTACGCGTTCTTGCACATGAGCAAGTAGGAGTGCGTTAAAATTTAAATCTCGCACATGAGCAAGTAGGATTGCTTGTAAAATTTAACTCTCGCACGTGAGCGTGAGACGATTTCAAATGAACACTTACGGTCTCGCTAGACCGACTATAAATCATGCGGTGAACGAAGTGTTCTCACACAAAAACAAATACTTTTTTTTTTTTGTAATTATTTTCTATAGAAACTTTAGAAGTAAATGTCATTCACACTCTTATCGAAGACATTCATTCTATTTCGATACATACACATTTATGTAGATAAACACTTTGAAGAAAAAAAAAATTAAACAGAAATTTTATATGAAACATATTGACGTATCAATAAAAATTTCGCCAAGTATTAATGCCTATATCAATATAGAATGATATCAATTTTATAAATAAATAAATGAAAAAAAAAAAACGTATCGATGTTATCATAGCTTATCCAACGTTTTATTTTCCATTATGTGGTGATTGAAGAGCTTGTACTTGTGCTGAAGCTGTTTCTATAAAGCATAAATCAAGTGTACTATAAATAATCTCCACTATTTAATAATGGCAACAAATATAAACAAGCACCACAGTATGAGGATGATATTCGAACATGACTAACTTTAAGGTGGATCATTTGTATTTGGCGTAAGATACCGCCAACAACTACAAATCACAACTAAAAAATACGGTCTAGAAAAAGTTTAACTTTTGATTTATGATTGCAGTTATCTTGGTTATAAGACTAAATGTGTTAAGAGATTATATGTATGTATGTTAGTTAACTAGAAAAAAAAAGAATTATTTTAACGAAATAGATAATATTAACATTTTTGTTGAATAATCTCCGTATCGCTTAAATATTGAATAGTCATGAGTGCCTCAATACTTGGAAGAAAACATTAAAATTCTTTCAAAAGAAAGATTACTCGCATGTTGATGCCAAATTTAACTGTTTCCAATGGAGTTGCTTTCTATAAAATATCTTTCGACATGACTCATGTGAGCATTCAGCAAAGGCTGAATCTAAAGAATCTAAAAATTTAAATGAAAAAATTAAGTATTTATTTTATAATACAACCACAAAATCAGCTTGAACATGTTTTAATGGGTTTTAACTGGTTCGAACTTCCTGTTCATTTCGAACAGTAAAATTCCAGCAAAAATGTTTTGTTTAACCCTCTTTTAACCCAACAAGGTTTAAATATTGTGAAAAACCAAACCGAAATATTTGTTTCTGGTTAATGTTGATCAATCGAATCAATATATATTTCGAAATCGAATCTAATTTCTGCTTGAAATATGAAAAAAAAACTTTGAAAATTCGTTTTACAAAACGGCAGATAGTTCACAAAAAAAAAAAAAAATAAATATATATAAGGTCCTTCATGCACTTCGTAAGCTCTTATTTCGTTAAAAAAAACTATTTCATTCCTTCTCTATCAATTCTACGCAACATATTCGATGCTTATGCCGTAAATAGCATGGGTTAATTTTTTTGTTCGCATTCAGCTGAAGACTCAATTTCCAAACATCATGCCCTTGGATTCCTAGTCCTCTGCGGAAGCTGTCATCATACATAGCTACCCGAATACAGCACGCCGCACAGTGATGCGAAAGTGATGATGTGAGGGAAAAAATTCTAAATCGAATTTTTACATTCTGAACATGTAGAACTGTTAAGAAATATCCACTGATCCATAGTTGAATAAATAAGGTTGTCTCGTGGCTGATCGTACTCTCTTCGCAGTACCCATAATTGTCAAAATGAATGGAAAGCAACAACAACAACTTCATCGGCTTTTCATGTTATCAATTTTCGTTTTCAGATTTTGTATGAGCTGTCAACTTCGATTTGACATTTATGGGAACTCGCTCTCACCCATGCGACAACCTTATTTATTCAACCATGCACTGATATCAAGTTTATTTTTTTACTTATCTCCCCTTTCTACAAAAAAAAAAGCTTCGCTTCAAAAAATTCAAAAATACTTGAAAGTTGACAAAAATATTTGAAAGTTCACCCAAAAAGTGATATTTTTGAATTTTTATTCATTAATTTTGTTGTTATACTTGATTAAATTTTGATACATTTCCCCATGGTTGAATAAATAAGGTTGTCGCATGGGTGAGAGCGAGTTCCCATAAATGTCAAACCGAAGTTGACAGCTCATACAAAATGTGAATACGAAAATTGATAACATGTAAACAACAAGAAGTTGTTGTTGTTGCTTTTCCTTGATTTTGACAATTATGGGTACTAGGAGAGAGTACGATCAGCCCCGAGACTAGGCTTGTGCTAAACAGTTCCAGAGCCGGAACGGACATGGAACGATTCTTTTGTAGAACGGAACTAGTTCCTGGAAACATGTCCGCGGAACTATCTAGTTCCTTTTTTATTTTAACTATATGGCGACTATTTTAAGAGTTTATATGAACTGTTTGCTTGTTGAACTGCTTGCGTGTTGAACTGTTTGCTTGTTGAACTGTTTGCTTGTTGAACTGCAGAGAAAATTTGTAAAGGTTCATGCAGCATTTCAATGCAAAGTTCTAACTAGTCTTTAACCAAATTGAACACAAGGTTTTTTTTTGTTTTTAGGTGTTTGTATTTATTATATTAAATAATGAAAAATTTTTGTTATATACAAAAATAAAAAATGACATATTTAATGACTAAAAAAGGAACTTATATAAGGTAAAAAATTTCATTGAGTCAACATTAAAAATATGATTCAATATAAAAATTAAAAGTTTGTAATCAAAAACTTTAAAAATTACTTATGTAACTAAATAGGCACTTGTGTAAGGCACAAAATTTCATTCAGTGAAATTCATGTATGAGATCAAATAGTAAAAAATGTTCGTTAAAAACAAAATTGAAAAATGTAATTTTGTAAAATTTGCATGTAATGACTAAAAAAGGAACTAATAGGAGGTAAAATTTCATTGAGTCAAAATTAAAAATATGATTAAATATAAAAATTAAAAGTTTGTAATCAAAAACTTTAAAAATTACTTATGTAACTAAATAGGCACTTGTGTAAGGCACAAAATTTCATTCAGTGAAATTCATGTATGAGATCAAATAGTAAAAAATGTTCGTTAAAAACAAAATTGAAAAATGTAATTTTGTAAAAATTGTATGTAATAACTATAAAGGAACTTATAGGAGGTAAAATTTCATAAAAAATATGATTAAAAATAAAAATTAAAAGTTTGTTATAAAAAACTTAACTTATTTAATTACATTTAATTTGCTTAGTAGTTATTTTTATAACTAAATAGGAACTTGAATAAGGCATAAAATTTCATTCAGTGAAATAAAAGTGAGACAAAATAATGAAAAATGTTTTTTAAAAACAAAATTAAAAAATGACTGGTATGTAATGACTAAATAAGAACTTAAAGTTGGCAAAATTTCATAAAAAAATGATTAAAAATAAAAATTAAAAGTTTGTTATAAAAAACTTTAAAAATTACTTATATAACTAAATAGGCACTTATGTAAGGTACAAAATTTCATTCAATTAAAATAATAAACTATAATTTAACTTCATTGAAAAAGATTATTATGAGAAAAAAAAAAAAATAAAAAAGTTTTAAAAATGTTGAATGAAAGGCCAAAATTTCAAAGTTATTGGAAAACTTAAAAATACTTAGAAATTATTTAAATTTTTTCTAAATTACTATTTATAAAAATTAACTGCGACACTTTTTTTGCAGACAATCTTGAACGATTTTCGGTCTGAGTTAAACCCGCTTTGGAAAAAATGCGTTCACACGGAACAGATGTGGCTACTAAATTTAACCTCCTTAGGACATGCTGATATAGAATGGGATATACACTTTTTCTTGCGCTCCACCAAAGAAGAGGATCTTCACACCTACTTATTATTGGCTCATGAATGTATTTTTCGAGCTCAACTATGCCAGCTGCTGTAGAGTTCTCTGGCACTAAGCTTGCTACCTCTCTGTCGAAGTCATCCCAAATAGATGCACTCCTGCTGGTTGATGCTTGATTTTGCTGATTGGCTTGTGCAATGAAAGAGTTAGTTGCATCTGAAGGTGGAGCTTGACGTATAACGCTACCAACTTTGAATTTCAATGCTTCGAACGCTGCTTTGAAATTAGCGTCTTCTCTAAATCCTTTCGCTTTAAAGCGTGGATCCAAAATCGTTGCCTCTGCATAAAGAATGTTTTTTTCCAAATTATTAAATCTGGCATGAATTTGTTGTTGAAGAACATCTAAAAGCTTTTTAACTGGAACGGAGTTTGTAGAGCCATGGTAAAAGCGATCATTTATCTGACGTTTTAAAAGTCGACAGTAAACAATCACTTTTGATAAGCTCACATTCTTTTCCGATGAAATTTCAACAGTAATGTCTGAAAAAACTTTCAAAATTGGAATCACCTCCTCAATTTCATCCCATTCCTCGGTTTTCAATGCCAGATCATCTTTTATCAGTGCAAGCGTAGCGATAATTGCATCTTTTATCTTGACAACTCTGTCTAGCATTTCAAACGTGGAGTTCCACCTTGTAGAGACATCTTGCTTCAATTTCAGGAGAGGAACATTCATCTGTGCTTGTATTTCATGCAGTTTATACAGTCCCTGCGAGCTTCTTTTGAAAAACTCGACGATGTTCTTGACTTTTTGAATAGTTCCTGAAATCTGTTGAATTCCGGCTTGCACTACCAGATTCAAAAGATGAGCGAAGCATCCTATTGGCCGCCACCCTCCTAATTGTATTGCCAAACGGATATTAGCAGCATTATCGCTGACAATAGCTACAACTTTTTTTTCAATTTTCCAATTGCGCAACTCAGTTTTTAAAAACGAGCATAAATTAATGCCGCTATGCCTCTCACCATATTCAATACATCCGAGTAAATTTGAACGCATTTCTGCACTCTCGGTGTCAATAAAATGGGCTGTTACAGCAATGAAGCTTTCGTTGTTTCTTGAAGTCCAGCCATCTGTAGTTAAACAAACAGCGTATGCGTTTGTTATTTTGTTTTGAACTTCATGCTGGAGTTTTAAATAAAGTTGCGGCAAGAGTACTTGAGAAAGTGTCTTTCGGGTGGGCAAGCTGTAAGACGGACACAATAGGGAAACCAGTCTCTTGAATTCAGGTTCTTCAACAAGTCGAAAGGCATGATACTCTTTGGCAATCATAACCATGAGTTGCTCATCAATTCTTGATTTTTTTCTTTGAGGAATTGGTTTTGTGCTTTCTACGTAAGAGGATATTTTTTGCTGAGTCCCATATGCAGACCTGGATGTAGATGCTGTCGGCTGGAGAGTATCAGCTGCAGAATTGGATGCAGGTGTTGATTCCACGATTTCCACATCAACATCAACTTCAACATGGGCTACGCTATTGGCAACCGGCGATGCAAGTAACTGACGTTCTATGGGACCTGTTGAAATTGTTGGATGTTTCCTTTTTAAATGCCTACCCAAATTTCCTAAGCTGCCTGCTGTAACTGAAATTAGTTGATAGCAATATTTGCATTTTGCTTTTTTCGGCTCGCTTTCAGTGAAGTGGTCCCAGAAAATGCTTGTTTTCCTGCGCATTGCCATAATTGAATCTGCATTAAAAATTATTTTTAAATAATATCAACCATCAAAAAATACTTTATGCACCACCTTCACAATATATATCAAACAACAAAAACTTTAAAATCTTTTATTTATAAACAACAAGCACATTAAATAAAATACAATTGCTGCAGATCAAATTTTACGAGTCGTTAAAAAAGAAACGTTTCAAAGCATTTGAGTTCCGTTTCCACGTTAACCAGTGCTACCACTTTCTATAAATGTGCATGAAAATAGCTTGAAAAGGAGTACATGTTTCAAAGTAAGGGAGTAAATGTACTTTGAGCTCTGAACATTGTTATGTTTATGTAGTAAATTTATAACGTTGCTGAAAAGGGAGTAAAATAATTTCCAACCAGTTCCTCATAAGCATGATTCTCATTTCCATCTCATAGTTCATTAATTTTTAGCATGTCCGTGGAACTATATAGTTCCGGTAGTTCTTTTTATAAGAATGAAAGTAACAAAAGCATTTCAAATCTCATTTAGTGCTGGTTCTGTTTCATATGTTAGAAGCAAAACTAAACCAAGCAATGCATGCAACAAGAATGACGATATATCATTTTATAATTTCATTTATTATTGCTTTCGTTCACTCTCACAAGCATAATCGTTTTACTTGTCGTCGCCAAAGAACTAAGGGATATTTTTTATTTCTATGGTCGTCGCAAAAAGTATTCTTTTCAGCAGTAATGTGCAGTAAGTAGGAAAGAGATGTCGTATACGTTGCTCACTTAAAAAAAAAATTTCATTCCAATCGGAACTATTTGGACATGCTAAAACCGTACAGAAGGAACGATTGGAACTATGTCCGAGAGTGGACATAGTTCCATGAACTATGCAGGTCCGGAACGACCCAACTCTACCCGAGACAACCTTATTTATTCAACCATGCATTTCCCGAAAACCAAAAGAGTTAAAAATCTTCAAATCTCATAACTAAGATATGCTCTTTAGAATTAAAATAAATTCAAAAACGTATCTCTTAAAATGTTGGCGCTATAAAACGGTATTAAGAATATCAAGGCTCTCCGCAAAATCGCCCAAAGAAAAATCGCCCAAAAAAAATATTGAAAAATCACCCAATTTTTTTCCATACGAATTTGGGTGATTTTTCATATGAAAAAACACCCAAAAAAATTGGGCGATTTTGCATTTTTGTTGGGTAAAATTTCGTTTTTTGTTTTTGGGCGAAATTTCACTTTTCGTTTTTGGGTGATCTTTCGTTTTCAATATTAAATAAGAAACGTCAATCAGTTCTTAAAGATAACGGTATTTAAAGTAAAAGCAGCGGTTCTTCTTTTGTTTTTCTTTTGTATTTGCATCATTTGCTTGAGTTTGCTTGGTCAAGTCAAAGGAAATACTTAGTACCGTGCTCGCGCATCGTGACGCGGCGGATCGCGGCGCGGCGGATTACGCGTAGTGCCCCGCCCTGCTCCCTCCACCACCTCCGTCGTCATTTTTTCATTTGAAATTTTTTGATAACCAAAGAAACTTGTTGTTTTGAAAAAGAATCAGTATTTTTCCCTTGTACGAAATGTTTTTATAGATTTTTAAGTATGAGATTATATAAAATTAAAATGAATTAAATTTTTAAATTTAACGCACTTCCTACACAACTAAGATTGATTAGTAACGTATAGTAGCTTACCCAGTACCTTTTATCGTTGCAATAATAGTTCTAATAATAGTTTTCGTTTTATTATTTCATGTTTTAATAACAGTGGTTAATAAATAACTATATTAATAAAAAATAAATAAATAGTATTTATCTCATCAAATTATTGAATTAAAATAGACTTTTAAAAAAAAAATACTGGCCTTGAAAATGCTCATTTCGTACAAGGGAATTTCGTATCTCGTATGGGAACACAATGTAAAATAATGGGCGATTTTTCATTTTTTTGGGTGAATTTTCGCTTTTGTTTTTGGGTAACTTTTCTAAACATTTTTGGGCTTTTTTTCGATTTCTTGGGTAAAATTTCGTTTTTTCGTTTTGGGCGATTTTTCATAAATTTTTGGGTCATTTTTCATTTGGGTGTTTTTTCTTTTTTTTTTTGGGAGATTTTTTTTTGGGCGATTTTGCGGAGAGCCGAATATCAATGCGTAAAAACGGAAAATTTGGTAAAATATCTTGGAAAATAAAAAACGGACCACCTCATATTTGCAAAATTTTTTGTTTTTATTTAATAACTATTATGTCTACTCTAAGCTCTGGGAGTGCCAACTTTTTTTTTTAATCTTTATGATGGTTCCAAAAATGTCTGTATAAGCCAGGTGTCTCCGACCGTTTTGTATGAAATGCATAGGCGTCCGCAGGAATTTTTAAAGGGGGGATAAGATATGAAAATGTAACATATACACATAGGAAATCAAAATATATAAAATTGTTTCTAGTCCAGGGGGGGGGGAGGTCAATTCCAAGATATTTTGACGTGACGAATTTACGTTTTACCGCGCAGGTTTCCAAAAAAGTTAAAAAATGCATTTTTTTTCAAAATTCATCGGCAATGCATTGAATTGTTACTCGCTGAGTATAAGAGCCATGATTAAAAAATTGGTACGATCGTAAAGATTAATTCTTTGACTTCATTTTAAAAACAAAACAAAAATTCAAAACGTCATTGGAACGCGGTGGGAGCTGCTTAAGCAACACAATTGAAAATTTATTACATGGAATTATTACTCGCTGAGTATTGGTGTTAGGATTAAAAATACGATATACCAATAAAGGCCTGTCCTAAGCCCTCACAACAAAATTAGGAAAACACTTTCTGATGTCATGGTGACACAGAGAGTGCCGCTCAAAGATCGAAAATCCAACATTCATGCAGCAGAGTTGCATTGAATTTTTACTCGGTGAGTATATAAGCTACGATAAATGTTTGAAACGGAAAATGTAGATTTTTACTTGGTCTTACGACAAAAATAAAACAAAAAATTCGGACGTCACCAGATCGCGAATATAGCAGCATATGTAACAGAAATGTCATATCGTTGCATGAAATTTTTACTCACTCGGGAGACGTGCTGCGGTAAATTTTGTTTTACGGAAGCATAGATGTGTTATTAAGCCTCACAACTAAATAACAAAAAAATTCTTGTCATCATGATTTCAGGGAGGCAACCGCATAATGCAGTAAAAATACTACAACCATGAAAAAACTTTGCATGGAATTTTAACTCGGTTGCTACTGGCGTAACGGTAAATTTTAAGGAACGAAAATGAAGGTGAGGTCTCCGGGCACGGGTACATTTGAATAAGTCAAGAATTTGGTCATGGATTAAAACAAGAGTTTTGACATGAAATGGGAGTATAAAGAAAAACCGTCACGTCAAACCTACGGGTGTGTCTACGACACAGCCAACTCTTTCTTTTTTTGTAAAAACGCAAAATTTTACAAAAACATTTTTAAAATAAAAAAAAAAAATAAGCCACCTCATATTTGCAAAATTTTTTGTTTTTATTTAATTACTAAATATTATGTCTACTTTGAGCTCTGTAAGTGCCAAGGTGCGCAGACTTCCGGTTGCCTTGTTTTTTAACCTGTTTGATGGTCATAAAAATGCAATTTATTTTAAATTCAAAAGGTTTCGACTGAATTTTTATAATTGTGATATTGATGAATTGACTTTGAGATAATTTAAGGTCTGTGATATCTAATAAGGGTGTTAGTTTTGCCCGTTATTTTAGTAATTAAATACATTTTTGTGGAATTCAAAGAGATTTTCCCGTTTTCATTTGTATGGGAGGTAGGTGTGGTTTTCATACGATTTGGTTGAATTTCATACCCAGAGTGCATATTAAATACCAAAGCTCATAGGCAATTTCAAGTTCATATATTATTTTGACGTGACGAAGTTACGTTATACTCCTCTAGTTTCCAAAAAAGTTAAAAAATTAATTTTTTAAAAATTCATCTGCAATTCATTGAATTGTTACTCGCTGGGTATAAGAGCTATGATTAAAAAAATAGTATGACCATAAAGGTAAATTCTTTGACTATATTAAAAAAACAAAAAAAAAAATTCAATACGGCATAGGGACGTAGTAAGAGCTGCGTTAGCAACGCAACTGAAAATTTGTTACATGGAATTATTACTCGCTGAGTATTAGTGATAGAATTAAAAATACGATACGCCAATAAAGGCCTACTGGAAGCCCTCACAACAAAATTAGACAAAAAATTTCTGACATCATAAGGACGCTGAGAGAGCCGCTCAAAGATCGATAACGCAACATTCATGCAGCGGCGTTGCATTGAATTTTTACTCAGTGAGTATATAACCTACGATAAAAGTTTAAAAAGTTAAATGAAGGCTTTATACATGGCTTTACGACAAAAATAAAAAAAAAATTCCGGCCTCGTCAGGTCCTGAATATAGCAGCTTAGGTAACAGAAACGTAATATCGTTGCATGGAATTATTACTCACTCAGGAGGAGAGCTACGGTAAATTTTGTTTTACGACAGCATGGATGTGTTATTACGCTTCACAACTAAATTACAAAAAAAATTCTTGTTGTCATGATTTCAGGGATGCAATCACATAATGCAGCGGCGTTGCATGGATTTTTTACTCTGT